>JASEVX010000005.1:71064215-71085261 GCA_031761405.1 Serripes groenlandicus
GGAAAGATTGATAGATTGATAATGAATCAGTTAACCCTTTCCCTCATACGATAAATTTTGAGCAGACGACTTTGAAAATAACCAAAGCTATATGGAAAATATCTATAAATTAAAGTTTAATGTTTAGATAGTATTGAACACATTGGAAACCAAAGTTCAATTTCTCCTTTTGCCGCAATGTTTTCAAAAGTCCGCTTCTACAGAGAAGGAGGAATTGCTCATGACGAGCGAGTGTCTCTTTTTGTCAAACTGTTTTCAAAAACCATCAGCTGCAAAAGCGTCAACATTCGTCTGCAGTGCAGGTGGGGTTAAATGGATCAATCACGTGTTTTAAGTTTACAAACCATTAACCGTTTATATATCATTAGTATAACCATGATCGATCATTTAGCTCTTGTTTTATTTAAAAACATTTGACTAACATGGCATGATTTATATCAGAGCTTAACCGACCTTAAACCGGAAGAGAGGGAGTATGTGGAGGGGTAAGAATGGGGGATGAGAGAAGGAAAGGGGGGTGTAAGAGCAGGAGGAGGCGAGGATGAGAGAGGAGGTGAGAATGTGAAGGAGAAGGGGGAGTAAGTATAGGAGGAGGAGAAGTTGAAGTGAAAGCAAGGGTAGGAGGAAGCTGGGTAGGAGGAGTAGGGGGTAGGAGGAATATAGGTAGGAGAAAGAGGGGTAGGAGGAAGCAAGGGTAGGATGAAGAGGGGTAGGGGGAAGAGGGGAGAGGGGTAGGAGGAAGAGGGGTAGGAAAAAGAGGGTAGGAGGAATAGGGGTATGAGGAATGAGGGGTAGGAGGAAGAGGGGTAGGAAAAAGAGGGGTAGGAGGAATAGGGGTATGAGGATGAGGGGGTAGGAGGAAGAGGGGTAGGGGGTAAGCAAGGGTATGAGGAGGAGGGGTAGGAGGAAGAGGGATAGGAGGAAGCAAGGGTAGATGAAGAGGGGGTAGGGGGAAGAGGGGAGAGGGGTAGGAGGAAGAGGGGTAGGAAGAAGAGGGGTAGGAGAAATATGGGGTAGGAGGATGAGGGGTAGGAGGAAGAGGGGTAGGAGGAAGCAAGGGTAGGAGGAGGAGGGGTAGGAGGAAGAGGGATAAGAGGAAGAGGGGAGAGGGGTAGGAGGAAGGGGGTAGGAGGAAGAGGGGTAGGAGGAAGGAGGGGTAGGAGGAAGAGGGTTAGGAGGAAGGGGGGTAGGAGGAAGAGGGGTAGGAGGAAGAGGGGTAGGAGGAAGAGGGGTAGAGGAGGAAGAGGGGTAGGAGGAAGAGGGGTATGAGGAGGAGGAGGAGGAGGGGAGGAGGAGGGGAGGAGGAGGAGGAGGAGGAGGAGGAGGAGGAGGAGGAGGAGGAGGAGGAGGAGGAGGAGGAGGAGGAGGAGGAGGAGGAGGAGGAGGAGGAGGTGGAGGGAGGAGGAGGAGGTGGAGAGGAGGAGGAGGGAGGAGGAGGAGGAGGAGGTGGAGGAGGAGGAGGAGAGGTGAGGAGGAGGAGGTGGAGGAGGAGGAGGAGGAGGTGGAGGAGGAGGGAGGAGGGGAGGTGAGGAGGAGGAGGAGGAGGTGGAGGAGGGGAGGAGGAGGGGAGGTGGAGGAGGGAGGGGTGAGGTGGAGGAGGAGGAGGAGGAGGAGGAGGAGGAGGAGGAGGAGGAGGAGGAGGTGGAGGAGAGGAGTGGAGGAGGAGGAGGGAGGAGGAGGAGGAGGAGGAGGAGGAGGAGGAGGAGGAGGAGGAGGGGAGGAGAGGAGGAGGAGGAGGAGGAGGAGGAGGAGGAGGAGGAGGAGGAGGAGGGAGGAGGAGGAGGAGGAGGAGGAGGAGGAGGAGGCGGAGGGAGGAGGAGGAGAGGAGGAGGAGGAGGAGGAGGAGGAGGAGGAGAGGAGGAGGAGGAGGAGGAGGAGGAGGCAGGAGGATAGAAAAGAGATGAGTCACGCGGTGCTATACTATTTTCGAACTAACCCTTTCCCACATATAACAAATCCGCAGCAGACGACTTGAAAATCTCTTTAAATTTAAAGTGTAAACTTCAAGGTCATTTTTCAAATGTTCTCTTATAAAATAAACCTTCGGGGATGACCAACGGGGCTGATCAAGCATTTGGCCAATTTTGAAATCGGAAAACTATGCAATTGCAGCAATCGTATTTTGTAATCTATAAACATGTATGTAAATTATTGTTAACAAAAGCCAGTCAAAATCTTAAGGCTATATCTAACCAGTTGTGCGTTAATGATACGCCCCCGTTGTATAGATACATCGTATATGCGATTAGGCAATATTTAGTATATTTTATGTTTTAATTCCTTTTACTGTATCAATTATTGCGTACATGTAAAACATCTTACGATTTTATGTTCATTGCACATTTAACATTGTCCTCTAGTGATGACAAACATGACAAAGAATACACATTCATAAACATACTGGACGCACACCCAAGGGTGTTAACCATGATCAGGCTGCTCGAATACATTATGGATTGTTTGTCAGCAACACTTGCACAGTTCATTTACTGTCTGTATGTGGGAAAAGGGTTAACTCTATCAATAACATCGTGGTTTAGTGATGCGAATCAAAGTACATAGATTACTCGTCATTTCGACGGGAACTTTACGCTACATTAACCTATTCAACGTGTTAACAGTGTTGTCAGGTAGTTGTTTGAAGAGTGGTTTATGCCGCTGTCAACACCATTTCAGCTATATGGCGTCGAATTGATTTGGATACCCTAACCGAACCCCAGCCAGTGAGTTGCAATGTATATATATATATGAGCCATTCCACCAGAAAATAAACATTATTGACTCTGCGTAATGTATCGACTCGGATCAGCCTAAGCATGCCGCGCAGTCTCATCCGGATAGACACTTTTCGCCTCCTGTGGATGTTCTGTTTCAGGAATCTTTACTCTTTACCTATATCCCCCTGGGACGGAATGTGTCGGCCCGGATCAGTCTGCGCGGACTACGTGTATACGAATGAACCAGTTCAAACTATTTGATATGACTCGACAAAGTCTCGAACCCATATCTTCCACTGTATATATAGGTGAAGTGTCCTTTAACAATGCGAATGTTCTAGCCGTGTACTGGTTAGTCAGGGGTAAGTCACCCAGGGACAATGGAGTAGTGTACAATCACCGTGAAATATCAGAAGTAATGTTGAAAACGGAGTAAACTGCAGTTTTACACACACAAAAAGTGTCTGTATGTAGGAATATTTTGTTTATCCAGTCATGTTCAATTTTAACCCTTTTCCACAAACAGACGCTTTCTTACGCCTCTGCAGCAGACGACTTTTAAAAATAGTGTGGCAAAAGGAGAAATTGCTCATAATGTTTTCAACTGTATTCAATAATTGTGTTTATTTCATTCTTAGAGATTTTCCATAATTTTAACAAAATGTTTTCAAAGTCGTCTGCTGCGGATTTCTTGTATGTGGGAAAGGGTTAAAAATGTCTCGACTCTGTGATATAAACGGTAAATTGTCATGCGCGTTGCCTCTCGGAAAAATGCAAGGTGACTTTTACAGGTTGATCAAAGTCTGAACTTTTCGGAAATCATTAAAATTCATTTTGTTGATCAACCTGTAGCATTGCTTCAGAGAAAGAAACATCTTAACCCAACGGAGTACCGCCTCGGTGATGTAGAGGTAGAGCGTCCACCTCGTGTGTGGGAGGTCACGGGTTCGATCCGAGGCCGGGTCATACTAAAGACTTTAACATTGGTAGTTAATGTTTTACTTACTTGATTGTGAGGTCTGAGGTGTTAGCATTACGACTGCTTCGTTGGTGTTGGCATTACGACTGATTCATTGGTGTTAGCATTACGACTGATTCGCTGGTGTTAGCATTACGACTGATTCGCTGGTGTTAGCATTACGACGGATTCGCTGGTGTTAGCATTACGAATGATGCGTTGGTGTTAGCATTACGATTGATTCGTTGGTGTCAGGATGAATGGACCAGTAGTACTGGTAACTTACACAGGACCCGTCGTGATATAACTGAACAGGTGTTGAAAGCGGCGTAAAGCACAATTCAAACAAACTAAATGGTGTGTATACGTGACATCTGGCGCGGTTACTATAGTTTATAAAATAAGTGTCCAATATTTGTGTTAGAGCACCAGCTTGTTAAAATCTTGTATACAATATATTGAAACCCTTTCACATATACAATACAAATAAAGCAGACGACTTTAAAAGATTAAAAACATCTAGTCAAAACATGCTTTATCTCTATAAATGAAAGAACAGTTAAAGCAATCATTGTGGTAAAAGGAGGAATTGCTCATTATTGACATTTGTACCCTGTGTCACAATGTTATAAAAAGTCGTCTGTTGCAGAGGCGTCAGAAAGCGTCTGTATGTTGGAAAGAACTAAAGAGATGGGTAGCTAATTCTCTCGTCAAAGTAGTGTTTAATATACACCCAATTGATTTCGTGTTGATCGCTTCACACATCCAGACGCATGTAAGCTGACAGCCTCCTACTTTTGGGTGAAATTTCTCCTTTTGCCACAATGTTTTCGACTCTATTTAATACCAATACATTTGTTTGAAGAGATTGACCATGCCACGATACTTTCCAAGTCATATGTTTGTTACAAAATGTGTTGCATGTAGAAAGGGTTAAATATCTCCATACAATTACAGCAACGACTCATCCACGTTACGCGATAACTACTTCTTCTCCCTAAGTGACGCTTTTGCAGCAAGTGACATTGTTCAAACATTACGAGAAAAGAAGAAATGGCTCAAGCATGTCATGCTTCTAATTGTAAAGTTGCTTAACTTCAAATGGAGATGAACATTTTGAAATGTTGAAACTTTTGCAAAAATTGCTAATAGTGACAACACAGTTATAAATCAATAGTTCAAAACTATTTTGGCAGTAAATATTGAAAAACGGTCAATTGAAAGTCTTGAAAATTTATATAATATGGATTACGGGGTATGTCTTCCCAGTAAAAATGAAGCATAAACGATCAATATTTACATTTGTCTTGTACTTGAGAGTGAAATTATTACTATAATTATATCCCAGAATTATGATTATAATATTTCAAGACAACTGTTGAACTGTTTTAAAACTTTGACTATACTATCTATAATCTAGAGTTCAGCAGCTTTAGGTATATCAAGAGTTTTCCTCGGAGGTTTTTGAAGAGGACGACTATACAAGTATCACGTCATGTAAACGGTTAATTCCAAACGGGCATATCTGCATATTTTAACAGGATGCAGTTGCGTTTTTCAATTTGGAAGAGTCTAAAACATTTCAACGAGTAATTTTGACGCGATACATTTCATATGAGGGTAAGATTTACACCCGATTTCAATTATTAAGAGATATTATTGAGAAATCATGGTAGAATAAATCACGAATGTTTTGTCACGGCGTATAAATAGAGCAATATTGGTCCGATCCGATTCATTAACTTTTTGCGCTTTTTTATCTTTGCTGTAATCATTTGTCATTTCCCTTATTTTCTTCCTTTTTCAAAAAAAAAGATATTTCATTGTTTCGCTTTCTGGTTTCCTTTGCCTACCTGTATTGTTTCAATTTAGAGAAAAAGTGATATATAGAAAGTCGTTCATTAAAAGTACATGTATCACGACTAAAAGTTATCATTATAATATGTTTATCATTGCAAAAATATCTTGCACTCATAGTGTTTAGAAGTACATGGTTTGACAGTTAGCACATTAGTTGGACTAAGGATGCTCGAAACATAATATAACTCCGATAGTTCGACTTATACTTTATCAGAACGTAGTTCTATTCTTTAGACTAGAGAAACTCCTGTATACTGAGATAGGAGCTCTAAATACCTAAAACCAGTTGCCAGAAGAAGTTTTTTTAACGAAAGTTATAACTAATTGTAAAAGTTTGCACAATAAGCATTTGAATAATCACATAGTTAAATGAATGCCTAATCTCAATGGACCGGAAACGGAAACAAAAGACAGAATGAAGACGGCCATTGGTCTATATAGGTCAAAGAGTAGTAATGCTTTATTTATTTCCATGTAAATCAACAAGTTCCAATCCTCAATTGTCACACTTTCTACAATGTTTACAGGTTGGGCATCCTATATCACAAAAGAGAGTTAACTTCATTCAAATCATCCAATAATAATGAGGGGGCATGTATAATGCAAGAAAGAGATAGTTGCCGCCATTTTGCACTCAATCGGGTTTGGCCATATCTGGTTTTTCGCAAGGTCAAAAAACAAAAGAAAATGATCGAATCAAACAGTTCCAGAGCATCCTGTATATATTAACAATGAATTTAAACTCATTGTCACATATTATATAATGCAATCTAATGCAGGTATATAATCTGTCTAACATAGCTTATTTAAGGAACTATTTGTCCGCGGATGTATTTGGTGTACTTTGGCCTATGGATCGCTACACAATGTTAAGTAAAGAGAGAACGCCATTACTCAATCGGTGACCCCACTGGCTGATAATCATGGCGATAGAAGGTCCACATTCCGGCTATACGAATAATCTCTACGCCAATTAATGCTTTCCCACATACAATACATTTGCAGCATGTTGAACGCATTTGTGTAAAAATGATGAAACTCTTCATGTATGAAAGTATAATTATGGAATAGATTTAAAAACATTGTGGCAAAAGAAGAAATTGTTCATTACGAGCCATTTCCCATCGTGCCACGATGTTTTCAAAGGTCGTCTGCTGCAGAGTTGTCGGAAAGCGTCTCTATATGGGAAAGGTTTAATAAATAAACTTCGATTAATGATGCCAGAAGATGGCACTAGAAGCTTATTGTCATACTAATTATGGGTGTGTGATCAAATCTGAAGCAAGCATGATTGTACTTTAGTATTAACACTATCCAATATAGACTAAATCTAAAGCAGGCATATTTGTACTTTAGTTTGTATTTAAACTATCCAATAGAGACCAACTCTGAAGCAGTCGACTTTGAAAACCCGGCTTTGTGCCCTATGCATCTAGTAAATATTGTACATATGAAGGTATAGTTATTAAATATTATGTTCCTTTTGGCTACATTGTTTTCTTACGATGTCTGATTTCGATGAATCAACCTTCGCATGCATGTGGGAAAGGGGCAACGTATACGTACGTCTGTTTGAAGAACATTAATGATTTCTTAAAGTTTACCACCAAACATTGAAACACCTTTGAAGCGACATATGGTACTATTGCACGATTTCTTTCACGATAAAAAGTGTTTGTTTCGCGACATCTTGTACTGTTTCCAAACAATAACTACTATCTTGTTATGATGTTTTCAAATTCGACTGCTTTGATAACAATCAGGGGACATAAACACGAGTATAGTACGTCAAAATCCAGCGGTAAATATGAGAATGGCAATGGTTCCTTTTTAAGCATGTTTTCAGTTTAACACAATGTTTTCAAAATGTCGTCTGCTGTTTTTTGCATCAAGTGAATTGTTAAACAATTATTATGGCTGTGTTTGCGCATAACCAGGGTATGATTCTTAATGTCGGAAACCCGTATGAAGATTTAACCCTTTCCCACATACACCAATTCTGCAGCTGTCGACTTAAGTTAAATGTCTAATTCGCTATAAATATCGACGAGTGATAGCCACAACACTTACAAGTATGTGTAATGATAATTCTTTATTTTAAACAATGGTTGTATGTATACAGTATAAGACCACCCATTGGAAAGAAGAAAATCAGGACTTTGCTCAAATGTGGTCTTTAATTGCGAGGTCATTTATGCAGACAATGACTTACTGCGAAACTAGAATTGTGGTTGCTATAGACAGGAAATCGCTATTTCAAGGTGGTCTTTTAGCACAGGTTTGACTGTATCTGTTAGAAACAGCATTGACTACGGACACCTGCATACGCCAATCGTACCTCTTCGTTAATATTCGTATTCGTATATGAAATGGTGTTTCCCTTCCCGCCATCTTTTTTAACTCTTTCCGCGCAAAAGGCAATATTGATGTTTTTGCAAACAATGCAGATTCAGGTTACGAGCTGTCTCACCTGAAATCAGCATTGTTTGCCTTTTAGTTACCAAAATAGTGCAAAACTTTCATGAAATGAGAAATGGACACACCCGATTTTGAACATGGAAGAGTCTACTTTAAAGAATTCGGCGCTGAAATGTTTAAAGGTGCTGAACTCAATATGGAGATCAAAATTGTGAAATGTTGAAACATAGCAAGTAATAAATAGTTCAAAACAGTAAATGTTGAAAAGCAGTCAATTGACAGTCATGAATATGTACGAAATTCGACTTAAATGGGTATGTCTACCCAGTAAAAATGAAGCATAAAGGATCGATAGTTAGATGTGTATTGTACTGGAAAGTGAAATTATTTCTCTAATTTTTCCCCAAAATTATGATTCTAATATTTCAAGACAATTTTTTAACAGTTTGTAAACTTTGACTATATTATCTATAATCTGGAGTTCAGCACCTTTAAAAGCTATAATTGCGTAAGTTGTAATCTTTATTAACACATCCCTACATCAGAAAGGTTTGGAAGATACTATACTGGTGTGAGAACGAAAAGAAAACATATATCAACTGGCCGCGTTAATGTAGTGGCAATTCTTTTCCAAACTTCATTTAAAATCCAATCAATCAATCAAGACTGTGGTGTATCGATCTCTCCTTCTCGGGACAATGTGTGTGTCAGATTCCTTTTACGTTTTTCCTTTTTACAAATATAATCAAGATAAATGTAAAAACAGCTTTAATAGTTCTTGTAAAATATAGGCTTATTTATAATAATATTTTTCACATACTGTGCACATCTGTGCTTTTATTGTAGCTGTACACTCCTGGAAACTGAAAGGAATTAGTTTAAGCAATAACATTGCTTGTTTTCCAATCCATTTCAACTTAACTAAGCTTTAAAATAATCAAAAGAAAATGGGGGGTTCATGTATAATGCAAGAAAGAATTCACCCAGCGTAAATGGTTACCGTCATTTTGGACGGAATATGGCAGGAAAGAAACTGGGTTTTTCATACTTTCTACTGTCACTTTCGAAAAAGGTCAATACACTAAAAATATAAAATCAACTATTTCCTTTGAATCCTATACACATTTACAATGAATTTGTCATATATTCAATGCATTCTTGTGATGGTATTGTCCGTATACACTAATCTCTACACACACAGAGGTTTTTTAAGGGACTATTTCGAGGGCTTGGCGTGAAACGGTTGTAACTAAAATTGGTATTTGTTTTACCAAGGTTAATCACCTCATTTTTCTTGGTAAACAATGTAAATTTAGGTGCCATTGCTCGTTTTGAGAAATGGCACCTAAATTTGCATTGTTTACAAATGGGTAAAAATTGCCCCTAAACCAGGGTTTTCAAAATAGGTTTTTAGTTACAACCGTTTCACACCAAGCCCTCGATTTGGCTCTAGATCAGCATGGCCGCGGATGGATGCTGATGTATTTGACGTAATTTGACCTTTAAGAACAGCAGTGGCTAATGCTGCAGCACCGCTACTTTTACACAAATGTCTTTTTGTTTAACTATACCGCCTCGATGGCGTTGTTATAACGTGTCTTCCTCGAGCGTGAGAGGTCGCGGGTTCGATCCCCAGACGGTTCACACAAAATACCTTTAACAAAAGGGTAATATTGGTTTTCCCTGTTTGGCGCTCAATGTTGTTAAACTAGCAATATGAATGACTGGCTGGTGTCAGGATAACTGGTCAGGAGTACTGGTAACTAACCAGGAACAATCGTGATATATGTTGCTTGTTTTCTAATCCATACATCTACTTCTCTGTAACATTGCCTACATACACTTGCATATTGCTTCAACTGAATAAATAAATATGTTCAAACTAAACATAGTGATATAAATGAGAATTGTTGAAAGCGGCGTTAACACCACACACACATTGTTTAATAAGAAAATATACGAAAATATGAAATAATTTGCACTACCGTATATCGGCTGATAGTTAAATTCCTGATAAGCTTAACTTCATCGTGTACCACCATGGTGTTACCTTTGTATGGAACTGAGCTACGGAAGTAAAATACAAGCGGACACCACATGTTTCAACAGATATCCACCAATCTATTATGTAAACTAATTAAGAATCGGTTTACCCTACGCCTTCATTATCATGTTTGAAATTTAATATTTATGCTTTTTTTTTTTTTTTTTTTTTTTTTTCAAATAAATAATTCCCTTTGAAGGTAATGTTTTAAACAAGAGTTGAATCCATATAGACAGTTTTAGTATAAGTTCAGACTTGGTGTCTTTATAAAGAAACGGTTCATCATTATCTTGACACTTTACATTGAATCATCAGTTTAATATTTCCAAATAAAAAGAAAAACTTTAAAACACTAAGGGTGCAGTATTTTATCATTATTTACGAAGTATTTTCGATCATTATTTTTCCAATTACCATTTTAAATTTGATTTTCAGATATGTATCAATACCCTACATAATGATTGTCTACCTAAATGGGGTAGAGACCGCCAGATGTTATTCGTTAATTAAACGATAGGATCTTCTTTTAAATTGCCGAAAAATAGGTTATTCGCTCCGGCCTTCATTTGCCTGTTCAATACACCATTATAAATGAATGGTATCTTGCGAATGACATCGGGAAATTAAATGTTTCACGACAAAAGTAGTCGTCTAACGTGAGATTAACCCGTAATAAAATGTACAAGACAAGACGCCTGATCTGTCTCATCACTATTTACCATTGTCCCGCTATACGTGATTCTAAATGACATTGCAAAGAATTCGTCGTGACCAAATGGTAAGTGTCGGGGATTTTTATACCGCGCGAATCGGCGTTCAATACCCAGTCGGTGCGGTCATGGGGGAATACCCTTAGACAAGATATATTTCCTGGCCTAACACTGGTTTTGTTTACTGTCGCCGTGATATAACTGAAACCTTGTTGAAAACGGCGAAAGACCCCCAATGAAGCAAATAAACAGAATTGCAACAGCATTCAAAACGCTAATTCATAAAATATAATCCGATGTTAAACGCGGCTTTTAACAACAACGACAATGCAAGCTATAAGCGCCTTAAAACAATGTAGGCTACGATAAGCGTGCAAACTCGTGCAGTTTAATCTTAGTTTACATAGTTCGCTATTTGTGACATGCGTCATACGTCTTTCACTAACAGTATATGTGGAAAAGCAGTTAGAAGCTTGGATTGTGTGTTGAGTACTGTTATGAGAAAGCCAGGAAACGCATGAGTAGGTGAACTGGCCGTTGTGATATGACTGAACAATTGTTGGAAACGAAGTTAAACCCCAATCAATCAATCAATTGATCGCTATTTATTTATTCTTTGATTTTTACACACTATCCATTTCATTTATAGGCAAAGTATTGTCAAAATCGTTGATTAACTACTATAAAGGATTATATGAACGCTCGAAGCTCTATCTGTGTGCAACCTGTCGGAATCACAGTTAGGCCTACAACGTTAAGACCAACCGTACTTAGCGCTTAAGTAATACTTAAAAGCATATTGCACTATTGCATCATGTTTGCATCCCCTAAAAATGCAAAAATGTTTCATTTCTTAACAAGTAGTGTTAGTAAGTAAGTAACTATTTATGTCAACTTAGTCATTTACTTAAATATTCCACCATTCATGTTTTACAAAATATTGGAGGAGACTAAATTGATTAAATATGCTTTTTAAGTATTTAAGTAGTTCTTAACGCTAAGTAAGGTTGGTGGAATTGGACCCTGTTTGCATAAAAGGCGTCCAAGTTTTAAATTAAATCCAAACCATTTTTGGAGGCTTTAAAGAAGTTAATGACGATATAGCATCCTTGCACGGCTCCTTTGTTTACATAACTGTTATACAGATAACTGGACGTAAAATGAATCCGGCCTATAATATATACTTTATGCTAAGTATGAATGCTCAAATATCTAATTGGTAAACATATTAGTTAATTATCGTAATAAAAAGTATTGTTTTGCAGAGGTCCAGATAAGGAGGGGTTAACAGCTCTTTTCCCAATAATATATCTCTTATTATCCAACCAAACCCTATCTTATAGGTACTCAAAAGAATCGTCTTATAGGGATAGCGGATGAAATAATTATTTTTGAACAAGCAAAACGCTCCTTATCTAGAGCTATGGTTTTGAACACTGACAAATTATAATTTCGGGTCGACATCAGGCTTGGCAAAAACGAAGCTTGATCTGGGTATTGTCTTGGTTGTTGTTGTTGTTATTGTTGTTGTTTTCGCGGTATACACATACATAACAGGTCGCTTTTCCGGTGGCGTGGTACCAACCGTAATACAATTGTTCGCGCCTTCCAGACTGATAACGTCTGAAACTGAAGAGTTTTAACAGAACCCGCCCAAAGCTATTTTTAGCGATAATGATACGGTGTTCCAATTGATATGCCCTATTACCGGTGTCATGGCCAAAATATCGCCTCGGGCAAAATGTGTCTTCTCTGACAAAGAACAAATTGGCTCTCAAAGCTTGGTAAACGGAAGGTCAATTTGGTGCCAATACAGAGGCCATATAGAGAATTGTTTCAGAAAGTTGAAGAGGGTTTTGTGTAAGTGATATGTTGGCTGTGGGCATTTCGTCTGCAAATGATATCTTGGTTGGTCTCCTGCGTGGAAGCACCACGATGGATAGCCGTCTCAACTGGTTCCGAATTGTTTAGAAACGGTGGCGATTTACGTACGACACAGCGAATATATTTGAGATACATACAATCTGCAACTAGTATCGCTCAGATATATACATGGGTCGCTGCAATTTCAATACCACTTGCATTTCAAATTTTGCCTTGAATGTAGACCGATTGTATTCCATCTTCAATTACAAAAAGAAATTGCATAAAAGACGGACGATTTTTTTAGAATTTTAATAATCCATTGTTTGGCCATACTTAATCACACTTATAACCGCAATTCGGAGAAAGTATTTTTGTTAATTTACAGAAAAGGACTGTTTTAAACATAACACGATTGGATCAGTCTCATACATACCAAATCAAAATGTAGAAGCCTAAGATATGTTTATTTCTATGAATTAAGGATTGGACAATGCACGTCCAATGGTACAAGATACACGAACATATGAGCCGTATCCACGAGAAAACCAACATTATTGACTCTGCGTAAAGTATCGATCCGGATCACCCTAAGCATGCTGCGCAGGCTCATCCGGGTAGACACTATTCGCTCCCTATGGATTTTCTGTTTCAGGGATCATTACTCTATACCTCTATCCCCCTGAGACGGAATGTGTCGGCCCGGATCAGTCTGCGCGGACTGCGCAAACTGATCTGGGTCGATAAATTACGCAGAGGCCATAATGCTGGTTTTCTTGTGGGACGGCTCATATATACAATGCATGTTTACACTCCATTACAAACGAAAAGAAACTACAATCTTGCTAAATATACTCGAATATCTTAACTTATTTATACAATACTACGAAGAGCATGAACGTATTCCGATAATAAACAATAGTGTAAACCTGCATGCATTTTACAATCAATACGGCTGCTACAGAGTAGTGTCAAGTTGTCCCAACCGATGAAAGTGTCGTATTGCATCTCAAAGTTGAGACTTAAGGCCAAGAAAAGTTGATAAATCAATATATGAAAAAAAAAAAACAAGTACAATTATTCCGAATTCAAGCGCAAATCCTTAACATTCTAGTGCGATAGTCTGTATTCATATTGTTATGACTTAAAATCTTTTTGTGGCGGTTTATTTGACAACCGTCATTGAGCAAACGAAAAGTACAACAACACATGAATTTTACATAAGGAGTTTTCGGCAATCCGTTTAAGATTATGCAATACTGCAAACCAAATAACCAGCTACATATATAGTTCCATCGTTTTGTAGAGACGTGGTAACCAATACTAATATCAGGGCTTTTTTCGTACTAGATTGATATATAGATCTACTTAGACTTGAGAAATATCGGACTTACATGGAGTTAAAACCTGTAAATATTAGCCTACATCATGTTTAATAATATTATTGCACGCTGCATCCGCCATGCAAGGTGCGCTCTACATACTATGCAAACCTATCCTAACTACCGATAGTTTATTTTACAATAGCGTCAAGGAAACTAAGTTCTCGATAAATGGAATGAATATGCCTTCCTTTGATATATGTGGACTTGCTATTCCTTGTAAACCGATTTAACCCTTTCCCACTTGCAGAGGTAGTTTAGTGAATTTGCTACAGACGGCTTTTGAAAACAATTGTGGCAAAAGTAGAAAATTATCATGATGCTTAACTTGGCACACTGTTTTCAACTATATGCAGTTATGTAGTTTTCGAATTCGTCTGCTTCAGACTTGATTGTATGTGAGACACGAATAAAATCTGTCTCTGCACATGTTACAATAACTGATAATTTTTCATCTAAATGTGAATTTAAACACAAAGGCGAAAAGGAAATATCAACAACAACATTTAGGAGTTACCAGGCCAAAATGAAACAAACTGTGAAAACATGTTTCTTCATTCTATATACACGCATACACGGAGCATCTCTTTTTTTCAAACTACATTGATGCCTTTATTCATAAATTCAAACTTGGATACGAATATACACTTAGACAAACTCACGCAAGCCACCACCTCATACTGCCTCGGTGGTGTATTGGTTAAGCGTCCGCCCCTCGGGTGAGGGAGTTTGTGAGTTCGATGCCCTGCCGTGTCATATCAAATACTTTTAAAATAGTAGTAATGGCTGCACTTCTTGGCGCTCAGGGTTGCGAGGTTAGCATGACGACTAACTGGCTGGTGTCGGGATAAATGAACCAGTAGTACATGTAACTTACCAAGGAAACGCCGCGATGTAACTGAACAATTCTTGAAAGCGGCCCAAAGACACCGAACAATCAGACAATCGAGCCGCCACCACTGTCACTCTAAAGACCAATGACTCTTTTCTGTCCAGCACGGTTCGTTCAGCGTTCTATCGACTGAAGGTGACATTATCCGCTCAAATGATTGTTTTATTGTCGCTTTATGGGCAAACATTAAAACTTGTAAAGCGACCGGTCGCGCTTTAACTCGGCTAAAGCTGTTACCCAGTAAGCCGCTAGTTTAACAACTGTTGTGACAGGCCGGGAGCCATGTTCCCCGAACTGTGTATACCACAACCCTTTACCACATACAACACATCCGAAACCGACAACACCATCGAGGAAAACATAAACCTTTCCCACATACAACAAATTATAAACAGATAATACCATCGAAGAAAACATAACCCTTTCCCACATACAAAAATTTCGAAACAGACAACATCGATGCCAAAATAAGGATCTCTATAGATGAACAAATGAGCCGTTCCACGAGAAAAAACCAACATTGTGGACTCTACGTAAAGTATCGACCCGGAACAGCCTAAACATGCTAACCCGGACTGACACTTTTAGCCTCCTGTGGATTTCCTGGTTCGGGAATTATTACTCTATATCTTTATCCCCCTGAGACGCTGATCTTGGTCGATACATTACGCAGAGTCCATAATGTTGGTTTTCTCGTGGAACGGCTCATATTATTACTGAATATATAAGGAAACAATGCCTAATAAAGGAACTCAATGTTTTCGAAAGTCGTCTGCTGCAAACACGTCAAGAAACGTATACATGTATGTGGGAAAGGGTGAACTATTTTTGTTTTTCAAGATTCGAAAAAGAAGGGACCTACTGGTCTTAATGTACGGTCCCAAGTTCGAATCTTGGAGAAGAATGGGTAAAGGTCTGGATGTTTTATTAACCTTCAACTGACTGAAAAACTGGTTCACATATTATATATATTTAAGACAATATATATTTTACACATTAGTGAACATTTTAATCGATTGTTGGAACTGCGCATTGTTTATAGTTGCGATCAAAACCAGTCATATGTCACGCATGCTAGATTCGACATTGTAGCAATCTAAAAAAGGATAAACATTTTATAGCAGTATATTTTAGTATGAACCACGACAAATACAATGCATGTGTGGACAGGAAATTCGATCTTCCGATTCGAAGCTTAATGTATGCTCATACAGTGTTCCTATTCAACGTATTGTTGTATTTTATGTTGTTGTTGTATTTATTTAGTCATAGGGTATCAACAACTCATGTGACAAATTACACAAACATGACAAACATGAAGCATCCAAGGAATAACACATGGCATTACGTGTAGATATATACCGTCCAACCTGTGTTTAAAGACCACACATGGGAAAAGAACAATCCGGTCTTTGTTCACGGGTGATCTTTAATTTCAGGGTCATTTGTGCAGTAAATTAGTAATTGTGAAATTAAAAGATTGGTTGCTGTAGACAGGGACTTGCTATACAAAGGTGCTTTTAGCAAAGGTTTGCCTTATGATGGAGTAGGGGTCCAGATAAGGAGGAGTAAACAGCCTTTTTCCCCATAGTATCCTTCTTATTATCAAACCAAACCCTATGGTGTGGGTTCTCAAAAGAATCGTCTCATTGAGGGTCAAATACATTAGCGTGTGCATGTCCTGAAATCATTGTTTGACCATCAATCAGACGACTTTGGAAACATCAATGCAAACCTATTGAAAGTCTCAAAAAAGGGAAGAATATTTATTGATTTTTTGAAGAAAAATGGGAAAAATGAGAAATTAAGCATTATGATAAATGTCTCCTTTCGTCACATTGTTTTCAAAAATTCGCTTGTTGCAAATGCGTCAAATATGTATGCGTATGGGAAAGAATTACCTTAATTAAAGTATATACCCCCATGTGGTAGGACATTTCTTTATATTTCTATAGGGGAATTTTCTTCCCACGGCTGACACTTTACGAGATTACACAGTATAACGTAAAGTCGACTCTCTACAACTCGAACGTGTCTTCACTCGAAAATTGTTTAACTCAAATCATACCATTGACGGATCTGTCTTTGAAAAGCAGTAAAGCAGTAGTCCTAATGTTGTCCTGGTATGAGTGTAGCATTGACTTGCTTTCCATAATAATCACATACTTTTAGAAAATTAAAACAATTACGACGCTGGCAACATATATAAACGAAATTATTACAAGTTCAGCGATCATACGAATACGTCTATAACTTGAACATGTGATCATTCCTGGTAAGGATCTTTTTTGTCTTGAAAAAAGCGTAGCAATCAGAACTGCTGCTGCGCATTTTATCTTGATACGATACGATCGTATCAATGGCAATCTGTTCATAATATACCTTTAAGTTTAAACGAATTGCGAAAAATATTTTTAGTTTTCCAATAACTAAATTTCTGCATAAAGGACCCTGTAGACCACCTGTGAACAAAGACCAGATTGATGTATTTCAATTTGTGGTATTTATACACAGGTTCCACTGAATCTCATAAGGACCTTTTTTCGCACGGCGCTACTTCTATATGACCACGATAAATTGCACGTTAAAGTTTCATCCGTATCTCTCGTTATCGGCAAAAGATCTTCACTTTGGTTGTATTCTTATTATAAAAGGACGACAGCGATATGATTTTGTTGATCCTGAGATTTTCCCAAGACCCTTTCTTTATGTGATAGAAACAGTATCCTGTATTGATATTTAAAGGGGCAAAAACAACCTTATCTTCAAAATGTTTCGTGTGAACATTTTAGATATTTATATTCGATTAACGCTTCGGTTGACATTTATTAAAAAGGAAGTTTCAAATTAGAAAAAAATAAAATGAGTACAATAATAAAGAGATAAAATTTCAATTTGTGTTGCTCAGATATTATGTTTAGATTTATACCACTTCCATTCAACGTCGATGTTTTTCTTTTTCTTTTGTCCCCGCTTTAGCAGCCCTATTCACTGCCTTCACAGAATTACCATTTAATGACTTGGCAATATAAGATGTTCGGAAAAACATGTATGTAGGGAAAAGAAGAAGTTTTACACTGTTATCGTTGTTCATCTAAATGTCCTATTATTTCGGTTTTCAAAAGTCTACTAATATGGGTTATTCACATTTGCTATGTCATGTTAGAAAACAAATGTAGTAAATTATTGAGAAATTGTATTGCTAAAACACTAAATTTTATATTTGGCTGTAGTGTTGGTTTATTTTTTTGTTAAAATCAGAAATATTGTTCAACACAATTGTTATACGAAATAACGTGATGACAGACTGTGTCTGGGAGCTGATTGGGGACCCAAAGAGCACACAATAAACGATCCAAAATTAAAATGCAGTGTTAACAGTAGAAGTCACTAAGTCGATATCGAATGCGAAGCCGTTTTTGCAATATCAGCTTGATAAATCATAGCAATAAGAGCAGCGAAGAAAAAACGTGTGTGCCGCATGATCTGTATTCGAACCAGATTGATAGGACGAGAACACATGACGTTACCTTTTCACATTTGTCAAAAACAAAAACAAATCTAAAAAAGTAAATAAACTGTTGTTAAAAACAACATACAATGAATATTTAAATCATTGCTTCGGAGTATACATCCGCCAATCGAGATGCTGTTGGTGTGTTCCTGTGTGAGTTTTCATTTTATCACGTGGTTTTGTGTGCGTAATTACCGGTAATTTATTTGCGTCAATTATACGTTAAACCAATGAGCGGTTGTTTCTATATACCATGTCGTAACATTGACGACGATGGTTAAACTTAAAATACACACCAGCTTAGATCTTTACTCTAGTTTAACACCAGCGCGTCTCGCGTAAACTACGATAGACGACATATGTAAACATTGTTGAAAAGGTTAGCTATTAGCCTTGTCGAGCAATGGCTACCTGTTTTCCATATTGATTCGCATATTTGCAAAGTGTGCACATCCAGATTTTATATACACGGATTTATGTTTGTATTTTTTACAAGTTGATAAGGATTTTGGAAATATAAAAAGAGAAATGGGTTAAAGTCTTACCTTATCGTCTAAATAGGATACACCTAGCGTCCCTTTACATCGATGTACTGTTTAAACGATCAGTCATACAGACATAAATATAATAGTCAACAATTCTCTACAATATGGAAACTGATCTTACGCTGGAGCAAGACATGTGATTGTTATGAAACAGACACCAGTGTAGTTACATCCTTCGTGAACTTATAAAGCCGGCTGATATGTAGATACGTTAACTCCATTCAAGAATACATGAAACACACACACAACAACTGTAAAAGGGTAGACATGAGTAAAAAATAAATAGAAATAAAAGTAACAATAAATAAATAACTTCAGTTTTCCCCACAATTATTAACTCAACCACTCTCTCCACAAACTTATATTCAACTGTTTAGGTCGCATATAAAACCACGTTATTCGCATTATGCAAAATTTGTGAATGCAATTCAGATTAAACATTAGCAATGGAAATGAAGCTCGGTCTTTTTCCGAGGCATGCGATTGTATTAATATTTTATTCGGGGGAGCCCAGATCAATGAAGTGTTGGACTGGAGAAAGGACAAATAAAATTGTCTTGAATTCGTGACTAGGGTATACTTTAGACGGTAAACCATGAATATATGCATAAACCTGGTCAATATATTCATTTATTCCATTATGAAAGTCCCCGGCTAGCTCCCAGTAACGTGTGCCGTGAATTAGAATCAACGCTGTGTTTTCTCTCGCCGCCCCAGTCAATATGCGCCTATCAATTCTCCGTTCAGTTACGCTTACAATAGTGAAAAATGTCAATTTTAGTTCGTTGTTTTCTTATGAAAGGCCTTTAAAGGTGCTGAACTCCAGATGGATATCAAAACTTTGAAATGTTGAAACTTTTGCAAAAAATGATAATAGTGACAACAAAGTAAGTAACATATAGTTCAAAACTATTTTGCAGTAAATGTTGATAAACAGTCAATTGGAAATCATGAAAATGTAGCTTACTGGGTATGTCTTCCCAGTCAAAAGGTTAAGCATAAAATATCAATTTTCAGATGTTAATTGTACTGGAAAGTGGAATTATTAATTCAATTTAATCCCGGATGTATGATTCTAATATTTCAAGACAGTTTTTGAACAGTTTGAAAACTTCGACCATACACTCTATAATCAGCGCACTTAACCTTAACTATGTGCTTGTCAGTGTTAACCAGACTGCTGTATGATTAGTTCATGCAGTAGAACGCAAGAAATGATTCTTATATTCCTAGTGGTACGCTAACGTGGACAAGAAAAGTTTATCCCTCCTAGTGCTGGATGAAATATTTGCCATGGTGAGAAAATGATTTATTAATGATCTGCCGTTTCCGAGTTGAGGCCCGGTGCAGATGGCGATGGTCGTGGTAGAGTGCCATTGGGGCAAGTCCTAGCCTTATCACAGCTTATAACAGCTGTGTCATCTTGGGATCGTAAACTTACTGCTCCGTGTCGCCGTGAAATAACTGAAAAACTGTTGTTAACGACCAGAAACACAAATAAAAACCATAATTAATTTATTATTGTTTTGCGTTGAAAGAACATCATATGCATATCTATGTAGACCGCTCCAGTATTGGCCATGGACGTAGTATTCACCTTTCATACTATCAACAATCGCATGCTATATATATATATATATATATATATTGCTTCCGAAAACGATTACATAATTCAGGGCAGAAAGATGAGAAAACGGTTTATCACAAATTATGCATCATTGTTCTGTCCTGTTTTGAAACGTTAATTTTCGGCATGAAAAGAAGTCAAAGTACCTCATAAGCATGCTTATACACATACAGACGACGTCGAAACAATGTGGTAACAGCGTTTAAACAATATCAATGAAAGTAGTAGTATTCAATATAATTGAAAACAGTTGTGTTGTCGAAATACAGAAATTGCTTATTATGAACAATTTCTACTCACTTGTCATTTCTTTCTTCAAAAGACGCTGCTGTTGTGTCAAAATATGTCTGGATGTAGGAAAGGATAAACATGCCAGTCTCTTCGTACTCAAATTGAACTTCATCCTGATGCGAGGATAAATGAAGTTATCGGAGGAAACGGAAAATTTGCATAATGAGCACGTAGTCGATACTTTATGAAAGAATTCGATTTGTTCAGCTCGGTTTGGTAAAAATA
>JASEVX010000005.1:71085461-71110461 GCA_031761405.1 Serripes groenlandicus
TTAAACGGGTGTGTTTTTCGCATAGCTTGTATCAAGTCTGGAAGATAAAGCCAGGGTGATGAGAAACAGTATATTGAAAACACGGGGCCTTATAGGGTTCGGAAATGGTGACAAATGAAGTGATTCTGAATGCGAAACGTACAACGTACCGCTGGGAAATCACACCATGTTTTGGAATTAAAAATTATAAAAGTTCCAACCTGAATAGGTCCTTACTTTTTATATACGTATACAATCGTATTGGAAACCTGACTTATACACATCATCATTTAGTCAACGATAGGTAGGGTCTTCAAATAGACCCGATATGATGTTATTAAAACATTGATGGATTCATTTTAGAATAATGGTTGATCAGAAACTCCAAAAGATAACATAACAATATAAGTTCCACAGTGTATAATAAATAACTTAATACGTTCCAGACAAACTTATGGAATTATTAAAAGTTCAAATTTCTACTTGTTTCTGAAATATAAAAATAAATACGAATTATGTGGCATTAACTCTGATTATAACTCAACGTAAAAGCTATTGGGGAATCCCCGTCTAATTCGTAGACTCAGCTTGGTCTTTGTAGACGGACAAAGCGTTTAACGATTCAAAAAAAAAGAACGAAAACGTTATTTGGAAAAAGGAAGCACTTTTCTCGTGTTAAGGATTTATCACGGTTCAATTCCACCAACATTACTGAGCGCTAAGTAATATTTAAATACTTAAAAGGAAATTACATCATTTCTGTTTCCCAAATATTTTGTCTAACATGAATGGTGGAATACATTTCAGTAAATGACTAGGTGACATAAAATAGTCACCTTGCTTACAAAGAATACTTGTGAAGAAATGAAATATTTTGGCATTTATATTTGGGAAACAAAATTGATGAAATATGTTGGGTTTTTTAAGTATTTAAGTGTTACTTAGCCAAAAAAAAAAAAATACAAAAGGTGTCATGTATTATATAAGAAAGAGCTTAAAAGTGGATACCATGTTTAGCCACCATTTAAGTAAATTTTATCTTTACTTTCACTTTGCGCTCAAAGTCAAAATGTCAAAAATCTCCATGCAGTCAACTACAGACACACGCGTAACAAGACATAAACAGGTTTATTTCTTACGATCGGTGAAGCCGCGAATTAACTTTCTCTACCGCTGCACTGTGTGTTACTACAGATGACTAGATACAGAGAAATAAACTGGTATTTTCCCATCTTTATTTCGTTTATGACTACCAAACCCGATGTTGGGGGTACTAAGACAATCGTATCACTTAGAAGAATCGTTTGAGTACCCACATCATAGAATTTGTTAATCAAATAAGGGTTTTATAATTTGAAAAACACACCTTATCTAAAGCTCTGTAGATACGTCTGTATATGTACTGTGGGTGCTTATATGGTTCAAAACGATACAAAATCCCCTGTACGATCACAGATCACTTTCAATATCACTGGGCAGTTGTATATGCCGATCTAGGCCTACGATGTTCATAGATGCATTCTGTTCAGATAATCCTGTGCATAGGACTAGATAAGAGAGAGTGAACAGGTCTTTTCCCCACAATATTTCTCTTATTACTCAACCAAATTATATGTTGAATGTCAAACAAGGATTTTAGAACATGAAAAATGCCCCTTACCTAGAGCTCTGCATGTGTATCTAAAATGTAAAATCAGTAGATGTGTATACATATACCATTTGAGTAAGTGTGGGTCCTGTACATGTCAGCAGTAAATGGAGTCCATTGAATGATCACGTGAAAAGAATAGACACTTATCAGACTGTGAACATATATATATATATATATATATATATATATATATATGCTTCTTTTTGAAAACTCGCGTCATATGAATTGTAGTTAATAATTTATTGATTGATTTATTGGAGTTTAACGCCGTCTTTTCCATCCGTATTTCAGTAATATTACGGCGCCCAATTCACCTAGCGTGCTTTTCCTGATTTTCTCGCACCAGTACTCCAAACAACATTCTTCCCATGCAACTGGCTACCTCTCCACATATATTATGTATCCAATTGGAGGAAGACGAATCCACTGTAGCGAAAAGACTTTTGACGGCCGGCTACATTCATAGCGTACCACCATCGATATTTGCATTGGTGGGTACAGAGACATTTCGAATTTATCTCAAACGCATCACTTAAACGGCTTGACAACCTCGATTTCCCAGAAGACATCTGCTTTCCTTTCGAATTACAAAAATAGTCGATTCCTTTCAATTAGTTTCGAATTTTACGTCAAATTCAGCAGAAACTAGTTTCGTACTAGCACAACGTTCATATTCTATAACGACAATTTATAGATTCTAACAAAATTGGAAAGGTCACACAGGTGATTATTTGTTTTCCTATTCCGCCTTAACCCTTTCTTACATACAATGAAGCAGCTGTAGACGACGTTGAAAACATCTAGGTGGATACAATACAATATGATTTTATTTTAAGGCCTCTGGCCCACAATACATATAAATTGCATACACATCAATGTTTGAGAGCTTCTCACAACATACATAATTTTGACAACAATTCCTAATACCAAGTATCATACTTTATACACTATATCATATTCATATATATGGCCTTATTTCACCTAATTCATGCAATTTAATATGTTCTATTTAAATTATTTGTTCATTTTCATTTCTTATATATCAGTTATTAGAAGCTGTTTTCAAATAAGTCTCTTTTCAAATGCCAATGTCAGATATCTAGCCAGGATATGAATTAAAGTTTTGTTATCGTATTAAAGTGATATTTCTTGGTAAATTATTATTCCAATTTTGTGGAAAGTAACGTTTTCTAAGTTATCATATTACGGACATACCAATACAAAATGTAACTCGTCTTCAATCATGTAGATATTTCTATTATAGCACATGGAGATATTTGTCATTATAAGGAAGTTTCCTTTCACAACCAAGTTTTCTAAAGTCAGATGCTGCAAATGCGTCAAATTACAATGTACATGTACAGATCAACCTGTGTTTAAAGACCATCTATTATAAGAGAACATTCTGGTCTCTGTTCACAGGTGATCTTTAATAACAGGGTCCTTTGTGCAGAAAATAAATAATTTAGGAAATCAAACGTGTGGTTGCTTTATACAGGGAATTGCTAAACAAAGGTTGGCCTTAAGCACAGGTTTGACTGTATATTAAACATGTTTACTCAAACAACCAATGAATTGAATGAAATCTTCTTCCAGTATGAACTCTCAGTAATGTATCGACAAGATCAGCCTAATCCAGGCCAACACATTCCATCTCAGAGGGATAGAGGGATAGGGTTATGATTTCTGAAATATAGAGTCCACAGGAGGCGAAAACAGTCCGTCCAGGTTTGCCTGCGCGGCATGCTTATGCGGATCTAAGTCCACAATGTTAGGTTTTCTCATGGAACGGCTCAAATATTGAGGGTTCTTATGCTTTTGACATTTTAAAGATGCCATTACGGTATAATTAAAAATAGCAATACATGCAAATATAACTAGTCTCGTAATAACATTAAAGAAAAAGGCAATCATAGCAGAAACAAAAAACCACAAACCAATTGTTCCAAGTAAAATATATTTAACAATCGGAAATCGTGAGTTTTTTGTCGACTTTGCTCTCCGATGTAGACGCTTTGATTCTAAACTGCAGTTACTACATCTAACTGCAAAGTGTAGCTAAGCATCATTTGACAAACTTAACGAGAAGAATGAACCACAGAAACAGTTAAGACAATAAGAAAAATGTTCCTAATAACTTAATTAGTGCCATTAACATTTCACGATTTGGAAATTATCTCAATGTCGTGTAAATATCACGAAGGCCAATTTAATTGCTCTCGTGTGCTGCAGCACGTGCTATTACAATTAACATGGTAACTGTGACATTAACATGTAGATTCGTAATACTTTGATGCTAAATGAATAGTTCAGAAAGCAGAACTACTTTTGAGATAAATTAGCATAATGACCCTGTAATTGTTTGTAAGAACTTGCCAATTAATGCATGTTTCTTTATATACGCCCCTTCCAGATGTATACCAAATACGATATACAACTTTGAACGTATATATGTATTTTATTTTTTATTTTTTTTAAATTTTATTTATATATTTTCAACCTTTCTTCCATAAACGCTTTGCTTATTGTTTATTTGAAAGGTGACATGTCATGTAGATATATGTTGTTTGTGTGTTTGTCTTGTAAAACAGTGTAGAGCTCGATAACGACTTGTGGCAAAAGGAGACCTTGTTTTTAACAAGGGGCTCGTTAGAGCCAATTGCTATAGTAGGCGAAATCCGACGACACTCATCATTTTGAGATTGGAATCTAGACTAGTGTTTTACAATATCGGCATTGAATTACTTCACATCTGTCTTTCTATATCAGCTTTCCGTTTCTGAACACCATCTCGTGTTCAGAGAATGTCTTGGTAGTTGCAGATCGTATATAATGTCAATGTAAGTGGATGATCTGTGGAATATTTTTAAAAATGAATGCACTGTTGCTAGCTAATACCCATTTTGTACCTTTCGAACCGTCAAATAAATCAAAATGCGGTAACTTATTGGCATATCAGCTGGAAAATGGATTTGATTCGACATCACTTACCCAAAGGAAAGAACTCGAAAGAAATTTTATGTCAAGATATATGAATTACATGATTAAAAAAAAATGTATTTCTACGTTGTCAACATGACTTGATCACGCGCAACATGCATGTACAAGTTAAAGCAGTATGTGCATACTTTCTTCAGTTGTCATTCACACACTGGACAAATTAAAGCAGTATATGCATACTTTACGCAGGTGTAATTATGATCGCGATTTCAAAATTGAATTTGAACTGATGACTTTACATTTGAAAGGGGCGAGTGCTGTGTATATTGTCTTAACTAATTAACTCATGAATGATCGTGTATCCACTCACAGCCACACCTTTTAGTGTGACATATGTCTATTTAACCCATGTATTCCATGTTAATCTTTGTAGTATTCTGCTAAGCTATATGGTTGTTCCTTCATTTAATGTTGTACACATACACAACAAATTGGCGACGAGGTTGGGATTTTATAACCGCCATGAGTGTGTAAACTATGCAACAACCTCTGTGAATATACCGCCAGTAAAATAAAAGTCTTTGCGATAGAGCCCCATACTGTTTATACAATAGTGAGCATTCAACTCCAATATAATTCAATTAACGGACACAACAAGGTCTTCTTGTGAAGTGTATGTAATAACAACAAGTTATCGGTAAATCCTTGTCCTAATGTATTCCGTGATCTGCAGTTCTTGCTGGCAGCACTTTGAGTGCTTTGATTATAAGTGGTTTCTTCTCATGCCACAGCCTGTTCACAAGTTATCTTCTATATCTGTCACATCTACTTTGCATGTCTGTGTTAAGGCCAGAAGCATACGTAATGCGTATTGCCAAATAAATGATGTTGTTGTTGTATATGCGTCTGTATGTTGGAAAGGGGGTGGGGATGGGTAAGTGGACACACATTGCACATTTCATTATATTAATGTTTAAATGCCACACGACTTCACGTCTGCTTTATCACAAGGAAAGTTCTCTTAGCAACAAGTATTTTGGTTGTAGCATTTAAATCACGCAGCAGACAACACTGCACTCGGGCATCGAGACAAATTAAGACATAGATTTACACGTGCCCTGTATAGACGTTAGAAAGCTACCTATCTAGGAATACAAACCCACCTATATACGTGTGCATGACATGTAAACTCGCCTATATAAGTATGCATGACATGTAAACTCGCATATATACGTATGCATGACATGTAAACCTACCTATATACCTATGCATGACATGCGAACCAACCTATATACGTATGCATGACATGTAAACTCACCTATATACGTATGCATGACATGCAACCCTACCTATATACGTATGCATGACATGTAAACCTAACAATATATGTATGCATGACATGCAAACCCACCTATATACGTATGCATGACATGTAAACTCGCCTATATACGTATGCATGACATGCAAACCCACCTATATACGTATGCATGACATGTAAACACACCTATATACGTATGCATGACATGTAAACCCGCCTATATACGTATGCATGACATGCAAACTCGCCTATTAACGTATGAATGACATGCAAACCTACATATATACGTATGCATGACATGTAAACTCGCCTATAAACGTATGCATGACATGTAAACCTACCTGTATGCATGACATGCAAACCCACCTATATACGTATGCATGACATGTAAACCCGCCTATATACGTATGCATGACATGTAAACTCACCTATATACGTATGCATGACATGCAACCCTACCTATATACGTATGCATGACATGTAAACCTAACAATATATGTATGCATGACATGCAAACCCACCTATATACGTATGCATGACATGTAAACTCGCCTATATACGTATGCATGACATGCAAACCCACCTATATACGTATGCATGACATGTAAACCCACCTATATACGTATGCATGACATGTAAACTCACCTATATACGTATGCATGACATGCAAACTCGCCTATAAACGTATGAATGACATGCAAACCTACATATATCCGTATGCATGACATGTAAACTCGCCTATATACGTATGCATGACATGTAAACCTACCTGTATGTGTATGCATGACATGCAAATCCACCTATATACGTATGCATGACATGTAAACCCGCCTATATACGTATGCATGACATGCAAACTTGCCTATATACGTATGCATGACATGCAAACCTACCTATATTCTTATGCATGACATATACACCTACCTATATACGTATGCATGACATGTAAACCTACCTATATACGCATGCATGACATGCAAACCTACCTATATTATTATGCATGACATGTACACCTACCTATATACGTATGCATGACCTGTAAACCTACCTATATACGTATGCATGACATGCATACCTACCTATATTCGTATGCATGACATGTACACCTACCTATATACGTATGCATGACATGTAAACCTACATATATACGTATGCATGACATACAAACCTATCTATATTATTATGCATGACATGTACACCTACCTATGTACGTATGCATGACATGCAAACCTACCTATGTACGTATGCATGACATGCAAACCTACCTATATATGTACACCTACCTATATACGTATGCAGGACATGTAAACCTACCTATATATGTATGCATGACATGCAAACCTACCTATATACGTATGCATGACATGTAAACCCACATATATACGTATGCATGGCATGCAAACATACCTATATACGTATGCATGACATGTAACCTACCTATATATGTATGCATTACATGTATACCTACCTATATACGTATGTATGACATGTAAACCTACCTATATACGTTTGCATGACATGCAAACCTACCTATATACGTATACATGACATGCAAACCTACCTATACACGTATACATGACATGCAAACCTACCTATATACGTATGCATGACATGTAAACACATCTATATACGTATGCTTGACATTTATACACTCTACACTGATCAATTTGTTTATTCATGTCACTATGTAACATGCCATGCCATTTTCCACTCTATGCTTTTATATTTGTATTATTCTACTATCCACTTTAATGCTTAATATCTTACAGAAGTTTAAATTCTGTTCTGTTTTGTACGAACCTCGAACCAGGACTCTTATTGTATCGATGACAATACTGATGGATGAATATAACTAACTGTTCGAAAATTCCATTTTAAATAAATGCTTACTTTGTCTTCGTAGTTTCTTTAAACCATCTTTGACTGATTGAAGAAGAGAACGGTGCGCAGGGTGATCAGCGTATACAATGATCGCAAATAACTTGTGAAACGCGTGGGTTGATTTTCCTAGAGAACGATTTTGAAAAACATACGATGGTCAGTCATAAAACTATTAATTAATGCGTATTGTATATTTATCAAATAGGATAAGAAACCTTTGGTGTAGATAGGTCTGAAGAAAGGAAAATAAAATTCGATATAAGTATGATATTTACATGGAATTTACATACAGTCTCCATATATGGTATGTTTGTTTAAAGCACTTTACATAGAGTTTCCATAGAAACGCAATGGTTGATATTCCTCGAGAACGTTTCAGAAATATATACGATGGCCACATAAAAAGTAAACTAATACGTGTTGTATCTCTATCCATATGGGTGGATAAGAGCGGTTTGGTGAAGAATTGTTCGAAGAAAGGAAAATAAAATAAATGGTAATTAGGGCATTTACATGGATGCATGCTCATATTTGTGTACATAGTTTGAAAATGTCGATAGAAAGGCTACGGCCTACATTGATGAACTCGCAGATTGTTTAATACAGTTTCCAGGCAACGGTTTGCTTTCCTAGAGCACTACTCAGGTTTATATAACAGTAAACCGTCTCTTTCAAGTTGGATAGGAAAGGTTTGGTGAATATAAGTCTGACGAAAGGAAAATAAAATTCAATATAAAACCATGATCATTATGAAATTTAATGTGTTATGGATGTTTAAACAGCCATTTAGCTTTTAAAACTTAGAGTACCCTAAGGTTGGAAAAGTGAAGGTTTGAGGTAAGGTCATGAGAAAATAAGACCTCATTTATAAAAAAAAACTTGAACACATATTTTACTATGTAGAAGTATTTAAATGGTTAAACGTTGTTTTCGTAAATGATGTGTTAGAAGTTTATTTAAGACTTATTAACTTGCAATATTGAACTCATTCACTGAATCGACTCTTCCATGTTAAATATTGGACCATTCCATGTTTTTGTCCAGATTGAAATGTTGTAAAATGTATTGTTTAAGTGGCAATAACTGTACATTTTAGGAGAGACATCTCGTGACGGACTGTCTCACCTGAATCTGCATTGTTTGCGAAAGCTTTTAATTGCCTTTGACAGCGAAAGGCTTAAGGACAAATAAAACAAATGGTGTCTACATATCTCAATGTTACTATATGCTATTGAAGTTTGTTCATATCAATACGGAGTCATACCAAAGACTTTTAAAAATGGTAGTAATGGCTGCCCGCATTGGCGTTCAGGGTTGCGGGGTTAGCATTACGACTGAGTGGCTGGTGTCAGGATGAATGGACCGGTAGTACTGGTAACTTACCCATCAAAGTCCGTGATATAATTGAAACATTGTTGAAAGCGGCGTAAAACAACCACACAATCAATCAACCAATCAATCAATTAATCAATCAATCAATTAATCAATTAATCAATTAGTCTTATAACTATAGACAACCAAATACATTGACACTCACTACATTTTGTAACTTATATTGTCTGCTTAAATAAAAAGAAACGTGCATGTCTTGAGACAGTTGAGAAACATTGTGAGAAAAGAAGACAATTTGAGCATTACCTCTCGGTTCTGTGATGTTTTCGATTACCCGCGTCAAAAGGTGTCTGCGTCACGGAAAGCGTCAACATGACAATGTATTATTCAATTAACCCTCTCCCACCTGCAGACGCTTTCCGTCACATCATCAGCAGTAGACGTTTCTTTTTAAAATATTGTGGTAAAAGAAGAAATTGCTCATAATGAGCAATTTCTTCTTTTACCACAATATCTTGACCCTATTCAGCAATTGTACTCTCATTTATCTAGATTTTTCATATATTTGAGAAGATGTTTTTAAAGTCGTCTGCTGCTGATTTGTTCTGCACGTGGGAGAAACAGTTGATACGACTTCGTGAGGTTTCCTCACTTCGTTGCGGGTAATGGTATCATTTTGTCATGGAGTCGATGCGGACTCTTCCAAAGATTTAGGGACGCTACCCAAATGATAACAGTGAAAATTATTAATATTTTCTATTCATGAATATAATAAATGTTTTAATGGGAAAATTCAGCATATAAAAGTTTGATTTATATCGGTGATTTTTCGGCTATGCTTCGTAACTTTGTCTCTCGTGTTTATCTATGTTTTCATCAAATTTCTCGATGCGTCCTTTTCATCTTGTCTTTTCACCTATATGTAGACGCTTTACGATATAGACACAGTCAACCCTTCCCAATATATTTTAAATCTGCAGCAGACGACTTTGAAATTATCGAGTCTAAAATATAGAAAATCTACATAAATGATGGCATGGTTATCTAACAGATATGAAATATTAGTGGCGAATGGAGAAATTTCTTATTATGAGCATTTTTCGCCTTTTGCCAAAATGATTTCAAAAGTCGTCTGCTGCAGTGTCGTCAGAAAGCGTATGTTGAAAAGGGTTATACACATCAAATTATCCTATTTTAGAAGCAGATGCACATCAATGCATGTGCAACAGCCGACTCTTGACACACTGTTTTCAATACGATTCAATAATAGCTACATTTTCGTTTATGGAGTCTTGTTTATATACATGTATTGTATTGATGCTTTCAAAGTCGTCTACTAAGTGGAAACGGGTTCACCTGTTCGCGCTACTTTTTCATCATATATATAATATATAGTCCTCAAAGCGTATGTCTGCAAAATTAAAACAAAATATGTACACCCTTTTCCCACATCTTAGGCAAAATATGGAACATCTCTATAAATAGAAGTATTACTCTTGAATAGAGTTGAAAACAGTGTGGCAAAAGGAGAAACTACTCATCATGAGCAATTTCTCTTTAGCAACAATGTTTAAAAGGAAATCTGCTGCATGTTCGTCAAAACGCGTCTGCATGTTACAAAGGGATAACTAGATAGAATCTTCTCTAACGATAGGGGTCTAAACACTTTTGTTTACGTTGTCGCCTTTTTAAATCTATGTAGCATACGACTTTGGAAAACGGCATAGCAAAACGTGAAGTTCGTTTAAATGAGAAATTTCTACCTTCCCCAGCGTGTATTATACTCTCATACTTTGTAAATAATTGCATTTCCTCCAAAATGCCCGATGTGTCAGTTTATGATATCCGGATATGCTCAAAGCAGATAAGGAATCCAGCGTAGCCGAATGGTTAGTGTCGAGGATTCGGAACGGGGCGTCCCCTGTCGCGGCGCAACGGTTATTGTGAAGTGCTATTGGGCAAGGCACATTTCCTAGCCTAAAACTGGTTTGTTTACCAATATATCATGAATAAGTGGACTGTCGCCGTGATATAGCTGAAGTAATGCTAAAAAAAGGCGTAAAAATCAAAGCAGACAACTAATATTCAGAAAGAAAACAATCATATAGACTGGATATCATACCGGGCAAAGTTAGTTACAAAGTTACTATATGTTTAGAGATCTTATGTACCCTTGTTCTCATTCATAACACGGACAAATAACCCCTTAACCACATGTAGACGCATGTTGTAGCCTCTGCATTAGACGACTATTTTAAAAAAAATGTGGCAAAAGGAGAAAATGCACATAATGAGCAAGATCTTCTTTTGACATAACGAGCAATATCTTCTTTTGCCATATATATCTTCAACTGTTTGGTTCTAATTTTTGCCTAGATATTTTCAAAGACATATGCTGCTGATTGGTTGTATGTGGGTTTTTGATTGATTGGAGCCTAACGCCGTTTTCAACATTGTTTCAGTCATTACACGGCGGCCAGTTCACCTACTAAAGTGTTTCCTAGCTACACACAACATACTTTCCAAGCAACCGGCTGCTTTTACACATATACTTTTAGCCCATTGGTGAAAGACGAATTACGCTTGTCACAGTGAATTTTGTCTAACGTCGGAAAGAATGTTGGTCGAGTTGGGATTCGAACTCACAACCCCTGGATTGACAGCCCGCGTCGCTACCGACTGAGCTACTGGGGCTCGGGAAAGGATGCATACTCTTTGTAGAAATTAGATTTAATTTAGTAAACACTTTGTATTAGTATGTGATGACTTTTTGACGTCGCCATTGGTAATTTAAAGTTTTCCTTTTATACCGTTGGCCAATGTGTACATGCTTTGTTTTATTGAACACGTTCATGCCGCCTTTTCGCTGGTGTTAAGTTCAGTTCAAATACGGCCTACTCGAGGATCAACCTTGAGACATCGCCTGTTGACATAGGTTCCCTTGCACGCCCCCGTGTATTATTGTTTAATATACCATTTACTTATTATATATTATTCGTATTTTACAGGTTTAAAAGATATGGTACATGCAAATACTGATCTAGAAAATAAGTCGTTGAGTAAGATACATTTCCGAAAGCAGTTAAAAGTATGATTGACGTGGAATAGTATTGCCTTATGGACGCTTTTATCAAACTTCGCAATGTGGAGTGTGATAACGAGCTTTGCATACACGATGATAACCTATACAAGCATGTGAAAAAGTGCTGACTTGCCTAGTTGAGATCGTGTACATAAGGAGGGATATATAGCTCTTTTCCCCACACTATCTCACCTATTATCAAACCTGACTTATGGCGTGGGTATTCAAAAGAATCGTCTCAATGAGACGATTCATTTGAGTACCAACATCATAGCGTTACATCGTTAATTAAGGAGTTTAGAACATTCAAAACTCCCCTTTCTTGAGCTCTGGTATTATCATGTACCGTTAGGCATTTCAACATACGGGCATGCATTCGGAAAATGCTGTTGAAGGCGACGTGACATGCAATGTTTCTAAAAACTAAAACCACTGATATTATATCAGTATCAATTGATGTTTATGATAACACTCACACTGGGGCTTCATCCAAGAAAGCTGCGATGTTGTGTGAGGATTGGTAACCTGTATACTAATTCAGATATTTTCAAACTGAAAAAAGATATCTGGTGAAAGTGGTGAAACGGAAGAAGCCATTGGTAAAACATGAACCATGCTCCAGGAAAGTCACCTTTAAGCTTCAATGAATGTGTGGATAGTGCAGATATATATCTGTCTCTGCTCTGATGCAGCCTATTCGAAACGAACGAGTTATATCAGAAGTTGTCCCACATACAGACAATCTGCAGCAGACGCGACTTTAAAACCATTCAAGCAAAACTATGGAAATACTCCCTAAATTAATGTTTTATTACTGAATAAAGTTGAAAGCGTTTTGGCAAAAGAAGTAATTGCTCATCTTGAGCAATTTCCCAATTTGTCACAATGCTTTCAAAAGACTTCTGCTACAGAATGAGAGTCTACACGCATCACCAATGGCCTGTGATTGGCTTTAAATGACAAAATGCTCATGAATACGTAGATGGGTGATTGTTTATAGGATAAGGGTGTACACTATGACATTACTTGTTCGGTAAAGTGCTATAAAGGTCTTTATACTGAGTGCATATATAAAGAAGCGGGTGGATGAGCCAAGAAAACAAACGTTTACTTATCTATGACTGTAGATTATCTAAACATGGCGTACGACTGTCAATATTTAATTTCCACTTTTTAATCAATGGTCCTTACAAACTGTTGTCTATGTCGACAAGCCTTTGTCAGGAGTGTCCAAACTTTCCCTTGATATCGCTAGATAGGATGAATTAACCCTTTCCTACATATAGACGTTTTTTGCCGCCTCTGTAGCAGACGATTTTTGAAAACATTGTGAGCAATTTTTCCTTTTTTTCCACCAATATGTTCAACCTTTTATATGTAATTATACCTTAATTTGTTATTGATTTTCAATATTTTGCCAATATGTTTTCAAAGTCGTCTGAGCAGATATCTTTTATAACTTTATGAGCAATTTCTCCTTTAGGCAAAACATTTTCAAACTGTTATATGTAATTATACCTTAAGTTATATAAATTTTCCATCAAATGCATATATGCTTTCAACGTCGTCTGTTGCAGATTTGTTGTATGTACAAAAGATAGAAAAATGTGTGTCGCGTCTGATAAAGAGTGGTCGTGTTGCATCTGCGAAGAGTGCAGACTGAGATGAGTCTGTAAATACGTAGAGTCTGTAAATACGTAGAGTCTCGTATAGTCTCGTACAGTCTCATAGTGTCTCGTAGAGTCTCGTACAGTCTCATAGTGTCTCGTAGAGTATCGTACAGTCTCATAGTGTCTCGTAGAGTCTCGTACAGTCTCATAGTGTTTCGTAGAGTCTCGTACAGTCTCATAGTGTCTCGTAGAGTCTCGTACAGTCTCATAGTGTCTCGTAGAGTATCGTACAGTCTCATAGTGTCGCGTAGAGTCTCGTACAGTCTCATAGTGTCTCGTAAAGTCTCGTAGATCTCACTAGAGCCTTCATTGTAGATACCCTGATGTAACGTATGACCTCGAGCGAGCTCCTGTCAACGTCCTTCTATGACAACAATAGGTCAATATCCTATAATTGCATTGTGGCTGGGGGACACACACTAATAATGGCAGCATGAACCGTAAGAGCCGGTTAATGCGGTCTGAACGACTGCAGTCAATGTAACTCTTGATCTCCAGCAGGTGAGATGATTTGGGTTTCATACTTTATATTTTGTTTTAATCGATGCAAATATAATGTGTGGGCCAATATCCTATTTCCTGTCCGCTGCGATATGACCTTAGCTGTTGAAAGCGGCGAAAACCAAAAACAAATACCAAAGGACCTACACTTTCCAAGCAACGAAAAGTGTGAATGACGCGTATGAACTGACCTGATTCGTTACAGGTTGCACATAGAATAAGAAGAAAATATCGCTTATTCGTTAGCATCTTGCTGCAATTATATTTATGATTTTAACACGTGACGGTAACAAGCATAATCTCTTCCAAATGCAAGCACTAAGCTATAATTGATTGATATAATGATTGATTGATTGATTGTTGATTAATTGATTGATTTATTATTGATTTATTGATTGTTGATTAATTGATTGATTTATTATTGATTGATTGGTTGATTGGTTGATTGGTTGACTGATTGATTGATTTATTTATTTATTTATTAATTCATTGATTGATTGATTGATTGGAGTTTAACGCCGATTTGTAACATTTTGTTCATTCTTATCGCGTCGACCAGTTCACATACACGTGTGTTTCAACCCTTTCTCACACCAGTTCTCCACACAAAAGATTTTCCTAGCAACTGGCTTCTTGTCCACATAGGAGAAAAGAAAGAAAATATTTATTTTTTCAAAAGGTCGACTGCTGCTAAAGCGTCAAATGCCGGATGTTTCAGGAAAAGTGTGACGTAAACAGTTTTACACAGACGGTATTTCATCGTGATTGCGCTTCAGACTTAGACAAGCAACTGCAACAAATGAGCTTATCCCATTCCCACATTCAGCAAATCTGCAGCAGACGAATTTGAAGACAATTAGTAAAAGGGTATGAAAACTCTCTATAAATGAAGGTAGTATTACTGATAATAGTTGAAAACATTGTGGCCAAAGAAGAAATTGCTCGTTTTGAGCAATTTCTCCATTTGTCAATTTGTTTTCAAATGTCGTCTGATGCAAAGGCGTCAGAAAGCGTCTGTATGTAGAAAAAGGGTTGACACAGTAAAGGCACTTTTTCTTCTTAGTAATGCCCATTTGCTTCTTCCTTGTCTATTTGGCGAATATGTGCCAACTCTTTAGTTAAAGGCTACTTATTCAATTATTTAAAAAAAACATGAAGAAAGGATATGAATAAAATACTACCCTTTAACAAAGTATAACTGTCATGTATGTTGGGGAATTTGTCGATAAAAAAAGGTTTTATTTATATAGTATTTTATGTTCAGTTTTACTGGCTCTGTGTAAACTCGAATATTTCGTTTTTATATGATTTCAAGGGGAGTTGTAAATATTATAAGATTTGGGTATCAGGGGTCTTTAAACAAAACAAGCAAAGGTCAATGTCGTCTTCAAAGAAAGCAGGCCCACTTCACCACCCGGTTTTATTCCCTCTACACGAAATTTAATGTGAACAATTTTATGGAACTTTGTCAAAAGTAAACATACATTTTATAACTACATTTACTTTTTATGTGTGTGCATATGATCTAAAACATCCAACCCGAACTGCACGATTTGCTAAGATCTGTGTTTGTTTCGTTTGTAAGATTGGAGATTTACGCCGTTTTCAACATTATTTCAGTTACATCACGGTGACAGTACACGTTATTCATGATCCCTGGGTAAACAAACCAGTACTAGGCTAGGAAATATACCTTGCCCATGGGCACTTTACCATGACCGTCGCGTCGAGACTGGGGATCGAAGCCGGGTAAGATGTATACATCGAGGTAGTCGATGGAGTAATGGTTTCTTCAGCGAGTGAGTACAGCTGAACACTCGGTTCTCCTTTATGGTCTGTAACTATTTACCTGATGTGATATGTTAAATGTGCTGAACTCCATATGGAGATCAAACTTTTAAATGTTGAAAATTCAGCAAATATTGCTTATAGTGACAACAAAGTAAGTAATAAATAGTTCAAAACTGTTTTGGTTATTGGCAGTAAATGGTGAAAAACAGTCAATTGAACGTAATGAAAATGTACAAAATTTGGCCTGTTGGGTATGTCTACCCAATAAGAAAAAATGAAGTATACACGATCAATATTTGATGTTTTCTGTACTGGACAATTAAATGTTTACTTAAATTTTATCGAAGATTTATGATTCTAATAATTCAAGACAACTTTTGAACATTTTTAAAACTTTGACTATACTACCTTTAATCTGGAGTTCAGCACCTTTAAAACTGTCTGCTTTGAAAACTGCCAAAAAGACACTTACAAAACTATGTAGAGTCTCGGTTTCTCAATCAACTTAAGGGTTAACCCTTTTCCAATTTAAACAAATTTTAACGTATCTATACAAAATAACTTTTTGCCATAACATGTTCAATTCAATCATCATAACTTCGTTGATAGAGATTCTTCTTATTTTTGCACTGATGCTGTCAACGTCATCTGATGCAAATTGAAAAATAATCACTTCCAAAATTCTCATATTCAATTTTCTAGACTAAAATGAACATATATTAACGATGCATGGGTTTAACATTATGAAACTGGTACAAGGTCATTAATTGCTTTTTTCTTTTTAACTTGTTTTCGATTTTATTTGGGCTTCGTTTGTCGGTTTGGGATCGTATTGCATCTGCGTACACAGGGAAGACGCCCAGTATCACCGGAAAGTTGAATTCGCGACTAGAGGCTATAAGAAATGAATCTAGAAGTGTATCAGCTCCACTAGATGTTCGCCAGGGTTACTTTACCCTTTCCGACATACAACATATCTGCAGCATACGACTTTGAAAACATTGTGACAAAAACTTGAAAACGTATCCGTTTAAGATATCTTAATTGTTAAATAAGGTTGAAAACATTGTGGCCAAACGAGATTTTACTCAGCATGAGCAATTTCACCTTTGGCCACAATGTTTTCGAAAGTCGTCTGCTGCTATTGCGCCTTTGAAATCATAGTAACAAAATCCTAATAAAATCTCCATAAAAGATATCTTAATTGTTCAATTCAGCTGAAAACATTGTGGCCAAAGGAGAAATCATTTCTCAGTATGAGCAATTTCTCCTTCGGCCACAATGTTTTCAAAAACCGTTTGGCTGCTATTGTGTAAAAATGTGGGAAAGTGTTAAATGACAGCAATTCGGGGGAGACAATCAGACATCAAGTCGATAGACGTGGGTAGACCATTTCTATTGGGTCTGAGACCGTCTCGGTGGTGTAGTGGTGGACCGTCAACCTCGTGAGTGGCGCGCGGTCAAGGGTTTGATCCACGACCGGGTCATACCGAACGCATGGAGTAATGTCTTTCCCTACTTGGTGCTCGGGGTTGTGGGATTAGCATTACGAACGGGTCGCTGGTGTCCGGATAGTGGACAAGAAGTACTGATAACTTAACCTGGAAACGGCGTGGTATAACTGATTTTTCTTTAAAGCGGTGTAAACCACCTTACACGCAAATTAATTGAGTCTGACTACTTCCTTCAACAATATTTAACTACTTTAATCTAAACATTTGATATATAAAGCGTAACCCTTTCCCACATACAACAAATCGGCAAAATAAAATCGAACATTTGACTTAAATCAAGCTTGAAAACTATTTTATAATGTAAGATACGTGTAGTGCAAACAGTATTATTTTGTGTTCTGGTATGATGTAAAATAAAGTGTTGATGACCATATACCTTGTCATTAAAATTTTAATCGTTATGGCTAGGTTTAGTGCGCAGAGTTCTCTCTGTGCCAGCAAAGAGGACAGCAAATAAGTCAGTAAGTCACCTTTATGTACAGGCCGAAAGTGTACCTACGGCCGCGCTAGACGGATTAGCGTCCTCACCATTCTTCAAGGTAAGCAAGCCATTTATATTGGACAACCAGCGCCCCGAGAAAAATCAAACTAGGCGTAATTATAACAAGTGGAAATGCTAAAGATCTACCTATTCATCTATATAATCTCATCCAAGTTGTCAAATGCATATTGAAACCTTCTTTGACTAGTTGACGAACGGTGCAGAGTCAGATGCACAGGTCGATCAAGATTCATCCTGGTTGCAAGTAGCAAGAGGAATATTGAATTTGATTGTTTGAAGGGGTTTAACGCCATTTGTTAACACTGTTTCAGTCATATCACGGCGGTCAGTTCACCTACACATGTGTACTCAACACAAAACCATTTCCAAACTTTCTCTTTGTGCAATAGTGTGTGCATCATCTGTAAACATATGGAGTATTGTGTTGCATTAGCGATACTCGGGTTTGTATTGTACTACGAGGGACGTGAATAATTGAGATCTCGCTAGAACGAAGGTTGAGAGAGATGTCGATTATTCCGAGTAGACAATACAACGCCAGATATCGCTATAGCAACATACTTTTCCTTTAATAGTATAATTGTCATTGATATCTCATCATATTTCAGTGACGTACCATAACCATGTTTAGTCAAATACGCAATTCTAAACCTTCATGTTTTAATTGTGCGTGACAATCTGCATGTATTTACGCAAGAAAATGTGTTCAAGAAATTACTTTCCAGAAATATTTCGAAGTAAAACGTCATGAATCTAACTATTTCTTTGATATGTTATGTTATTTATCGATTACTTTGTAAGTATAAGACGTCGGTTTAATTGGGATACAGAGATGAAAACAATATTGCCAGAAAATCTTAAATGATAAATTGCTCAGCTCATAAGAGCAATTTCTCATTTTCTCACAATATTTACAAAGTTTGTCTGCTTCACAGGGGTCAATGGTCGTCTGTATTCGGTAAGGGGGTTAATTTGATTATATCGGTAATTGTGATGACACAAGGTTAAGTGTTGACTTTGATCCGACTTACCGAAATAGGAGGACTGTTTACATCTTGGATTTGTCTGTAAGGTGTCAAGCGGTAAGACAATATTAGTTTTTAACCAATACTCCCTTACGCCTTTGGAAAGCGTTTGTTTTTACCCCGCCCCTCGTATGACCGTTGTAGAAATAAGAACCTTAAAACCCTACTATTATAGAACTATCTTTTTAAATTGAGTTATTAATATTTAAAACACTCAATAATAACATCGTTGGAAATTATGTTGATCTAAACATTTATCTAAACAGATATATTTATTATTTTGTTTTGTAAACAATAACACACAACATGGTTGTTTCACCATTCTTTTATGTTTATGAACTGTTCCACTAGAAAACCAACAGTGTGGTCTCTGCGTTAAGTATCGACTCGGATCAGACTAAGCATGCCGCGGAGGGTAACCCGGACAGACACTGTTCGCTTACTGTGGATTTTCTATTTAAGAAATAATTACTCTTTACCTCTATCCCGATGGGACGGAATGTGTCGGCCCGGATTAGCCTGCGCGGACTGCGCAGGCTGATCTGGGTCGATACATTACGCAGAGTCCATAATGTTGGTTTTCTTGTGGAACGGCTCATTTATATGCCATTTTGTTTAACCGTTTGTAAGGCTTATTTCTGTGTACCTCATTTATTTTGTTATTTGTACAGACTGGGAGTAATTAATATATTGAACATTTTAAAAAATGAATTGTGTTTCCTGTATCATGACAATACAATAATTTAAAACAAGGTTTGATTTAAGCTGAAGATAATGCTTTTGATATTGCGAGCATTATGGAATGGTATTGATAGATATTATGGGGCATAACTTTTTGTTTCGGAATGAATCTTGTTAATGTATTGGAACTTTAAGCCGTTTCTATTGTATCTCAGTTATATAACAGCCCATTGGTGAAAGACGAATGACGCATGTCACAGTGACTTTTGTTAAACGTCGAAAAGAGTGTTGGCCGAGCTGGCATTTGAACTCACTACCCATGTATTGACAGCCCACGTCGCTACCGATTGAGCTACCGCGTGTCGGTTTATAAACCTGTTCGAGGCTAGGAAATGTGATGTATCTATAAATAAAAGTTCAATTATTGAGCTGAGATGAAAATATTGTCAAATGTCATCTGTTTAAAATGTGTCAAAGTGCGTCTACATGATCGAAAGTGTTACAATAATTGTATCATAAGTATAATTCCACTCGTTTAACCCTTTCCCACATCAGCAGCAGACTTTGAAAAAATCGTGGCATGCAAAAATAAGAAAATAAAAATGTAAATGAAAGAATATTAATTGCATATAGCTGAAAACATTGTGGCAAAAGGAGAAATTGCTCATTGTGAGCAATTTTACATTTTGTCAGAATGTCTTCGAAAGACGAAAGTCTGTAAGATGGGAAGGATTCAAAAGACCTTTGTCTTTGCGTATGTTAACAGCAAATGCATCTTGAAATGTTAGAGTATAACTCATCTACTAGCAAGCATCAAAGGGGTTAAAAATGCATCGGGTCTTCCACTGTAACTCCCCAAATAACACTTGATATACGTTCAAAGGCAGTCCATACGTCAAGTTGTTAGACAAGCTATGATAGAGTCATCATGAACGGATTGGCCTTTGGCACAGGTCGCCTTTATATTCCCACCGCAAAGGTGACCGTTTAGACAAGTAATCTGACCACAAGGTATGTGATTTTCGCCCGGGGGGCGTGCACCGAGAGTGTTTGATTGATCGCGATACACGATTGTTTCTTTTTCGCGGTAATTCCGACAGGTATCTTGTAAGTTGCAACACGTGTTCGCTTCTACAGTGATTATGACGTGTTGTTTGTTTTGCAAATGACGTTGACATTGATTAAGAAAAAAGAATCCGTACCAACGACAATTGCTACGCAATGTCTGACCTATTCTTTATTGTGCAATTTGTTCAAGTTTAACCCTTTCCCACATACAACAGATTTACAGCAGCCAAACAGCAGTGAACGCAAACACGTGAAACATATTTATGAATGAGAGTTTACTTATTCAATGAGCAATTTCTCCTTTTACCACAAAGATTTGGAAAGTCTTCTGTTGCAGATGAGTCAAAATCCGTATGCAGGTGGAAAAGGGTTAACACCTTCAATTTAAAGATATTCAGTGATTTTAAAACAGAACAGACGCCATCGGGTAAACACAATTCGTTAGTATCAGACAAACGCTTTACCTTTATGCCGTTGTGCGTGAATTTAATCCTTTCCCACATACAACAGTTATGCTGCAGACAAATTTGAAAACATCAAAGCAAAAATATGAACACTCTTTGTAAGTGAAAGTATAATCATTGAAAAGTGTTGAAATCGTTGTGACATCAAGAGCAATTTCTCCTTTTGTCGCAATGTTTTCAAATAAAAAGTAGTCAAAGATACGTCAAAATACGTCCGTGAAAGGGAAAGGATTATACATTAAACAACATTTGGTTATCATGACACGATTATAAACACTGCAGATCAAGATTATCCTACACCGTCTTATCTTGGTCTGCATTATTCGCTGATCATGCTATCAATATCATATGAGCCGTTCCTCGAGAAAACCAACATTGTGGACTCTGCGTAAAGTATCGACCCGGATCAGCCTGAGAATGCCGTGCAGGCTTACCCGGACAGACTCATTTTGCCTCCTGTGGCTTTTCTGTTTCAGGACGCGTTACTCTATACCTCTATTCCCCTGAGACGGAATGTGTTAGCAGGCTGATCTGGCTCGATTCATTACGTTGGTTTTCTCGTGGAATATCTCATATCATGAAAGCACTAGCCAACAATTAAAGGTGCTGAACTCCAGAGTGTACATAGTATATAGACAAAGTTTTAAAACTGTTCAAAGGTTGTCTTGAAATATTAGAATTATAATTTTGAGATAAAATAAGAGTTATAATTTCACTTTCTAGTACAATAAACATCTACATATTGATCGTTTAGGCTTCATATTACTGCGTAGACATACCCAATAAGCCAAATTGTGTACATTTGCATTGACGTTCAATTGAGTGTTTTTCAACATTTACTGACAAAATAGTTTTGAACTATTTTATTGGTTCTTTCTTCTAGAGACCCTTAAAGTCGGTCTTCGTTTCTGTCCGTTTGTTTGTGGCAAGCGTAGCGCCAAAACTATTCAACGGATTTCGACAAAACTTGGTAGGGGTGAACGGTCTAGGCTCTAGTTGTTCCTTTTGTAGTATGGTCGCCATAGAAACCACCGTTGCTATGGAAACGGGCGAAAACCGCTTTTCCTGCGAAAACTATCTCCTCCCACAGTTTTTCGAATTTAGAAACCACTCGGTGTGCGTTGTGTAGCCCACCAGTTGCTACATCGTCTATATTTTTGATCCGTCTCTTCGTTTTCTTAATGTTTGAGTTGCCGTAAGGGGTACCATTTCCACAGAAAACACAGACACGTCAAAACTAAATATATCGACACAAAAAGAAATGGTTTCCTATTACCTGATCGCTGATTGGCTAAAAATCCGGACACGACCAAATATCGACCAACCAGAGAGCACTTCACATAGCCATTACAACTTCCGTTTCCCGTACTTTTACACGAGGAGAAGAAATATTCAAGTGAATTTGACGCTGTTCTCGCGACAACTCGATAGCTTGTTTCATTATTCGTGCGGTGTCGTGAGAGTAGAGACAAGAGAGAACCATCGTCGCAGTATGCTTGTTACTTACTTTGTTGTCACTATTAGCAATATTTGCAGAGGTTTCAACATGTCAACATTTTGATCTCCATCTGGTATTCAGCACCTTTAATTAAGTATACAAATGACATCATTAGTAGTGCTATAAGGCGTTACTGATACTCTATATGAAGCTCATGAACTCTGCTGAAATTTGTCATAAAAGATTGCTCGCCAAAGAGTGCAAACTGTATGTCAAGAGTAAACAAACGCAACCTTGATCATAAAAAAGGACATTAAGTAAAGTTCAAGAGCGGTTACACTATACCCTTTTTGTTATTTAACCCTTTCCCAAATACTAGTACATCTAATCTACGGCAGAAGAATTTTAAATCGAGGTAAATGAATGGAAATTCTGAAAGTATAATTTCCTTTAATGTTGAAACATTTGTTGCAAAAATGAATTTGTGTCGTGATCATCTTTGTGTTGGATACAGTTAAAATTAAAGACCCTTGTCATATTGATAAACGATGATTTAACGATAAAAGTCAAAAGTAAAACAGTTGAATTAAAAAAAAGAAGATATCAAACATGTACATTTAGACAAACCTTGAGGTAACATATGAACGGCCTTGGTGGTGTAGTTGTTACGGGGTCTGCCTCGAGAGCGGAAGACCCGGATTCGTTCCCGACTTGGGTCATACCAAATTCTTTAACCCTTTCCCACATACAACAAATCAGACGACTTTGAAAACATCTAGGCAAAAATGTTAAATTTCCCTATAAGTGAAAGTACACTTACAGGGAAAAAAGGTTTAAAACACTGTGGCAAAGGAAATATTGCTCGTTTTGCAATAATGTTTTAAAATGTCGTCTAATGCAGAGGCGCCAGAAAGCGTCTATATGTTTAAAAGGGGTTAACAGTGGTACTAGTGGCTTTAATTTCTGGTGCTCCGGGGCCCGTTTTATCAACGGTCTTAACTAAGATTGTCGTAAGTTTGGACGTAAGTCCGTAGTTACGTCCGATAACCGTTTTATCAAACAATCGTAGCTAAGATCCGACATTTTTGATAAAACGGGCCCCAGGATTGTGGGGATATCATTACGACTGATGCGCTGGTATCAAGATATTTTTACTAGCAGTAAAATAACTAAGAAAAATATTCGTGATATATATGAAACACTGTTGAAAGTGGGGTTAAACGCCATTCGAAAAAGCATGGATGTGCACCAACCACTACTGTATTACCCGAGCTTTCACTAAGTTGGGAGCCTCTATATGCAGTCCGTCATCACTACATTATTTGAACGAAAAGCTATTCGATCTTCACTGTGGGATGTGGGTAGCCAGTTGCATAAGAAACAATGTTGGGAGTAGTACAGTTGCCATCAATTCACGAAACCAACTGTTATGTAAACTGTCCGCATTCCTAATAATATTTGATCACTTTAAGTATTTTGAACTTTTGTAACGGTGTTAAATCTTAGTGTAGATAGTCGGTGGATGCCACGACAGTGAGACTTCCACGAGTGTAGATGGAACGAGATCCCTAAATGCCAGACGTGGCTCGCAATCCGCCGTGATCCCCAGTCGCACCGGTTATGGTGGAGTGCGCATGGGCAAGGCACATTTCCTAGGCGAGTACTGGTTTAGGAATCGTGAATAAGAGAACTATCGCGGTGATATAACTGAAAAAAAATATTGAAAACGGCGTAAAACCTCAATTAAACGAAAAAACAGATGGACAGTGGATGCTTTGGTGAGAATGTATACCTATGCTCACCTTAGTCGTCCATGCTCATAGATGCAAAGGGACCCCTTAATATCAGACGCTGCTCAAATAAACTAAAACTTGTTTAGAAAGCATCACATACATAACAGAGATCTAGATTAGGAAGAATAAACTGATCTTTTCTAAACCATCGATATCAACCAAACCCTATATCGTCGGTACTCAAAATAATCATCTCTACGAGACGAGTCTTTTCAGTACCCACAACGTAGGGTTAAAGTTTCAAATAAGGATTTTGAAATGTGAAATGAGCCGTACCGCGAGAAAACCAACTTTATCGCCTTTGCGTAATTTATCGACCAATATAAGCCTGCGCAATCCGCGCAGACTGATCCGGGCCGACACATTCCGT
>JASEVX010000005.1:71114519-71410098 GCA_031761405.1 Serripes groenlandicus
AGTAGACCCGGACAGTATGACCCACCATTGGGCGACTATCTGGGTGAACTCACAGATGAACTTGGAACGGGAGAACACATTGTAGAGTATGTGTCTGGTGGTCCAAAAAATTATGCGTATAAAACCAATACACACAAAGAAACTTGTAAAGTGAGGGGGTTTACCCTAAACTATAAAAACAGCCAAATGATAAATTTTGAATCTGTTAAAGCTATTGTGACTGATCCAAAAGTTCAGTCAACAATAACAATAACCAATCCAAATAAAATATGTAGGGATAAACGAAAAAGAAAACTCTATAATAGAGAGGAACAGAAAACATATCAAATGGTTTATACAAAAAGAAGAAGATTAGACAATTTTGATACTGAACCTTACGGTTTTTGACAGAATTCTTTTTTTGGGTTTACTTTGTTTTGTACCATTGTATTACCTTTTATTATATCATTTTTGTAAATATCATTTTTGTTGTAAATAAAATATCATACACATACATAATTGTTTTCTCGTTTATTTCGCAAAAGTTTATAAGAGTGAACACGACGAAATATAAGTAATCATGAATCAATGTCCAGTGTGTCAACGTCATTTTTCTCGGAGAGACGCCATGCTTCGTCATAGAAGAAATATACATGAACAAATTAACGACACATACATCCCATCACCACCACCACCACCACCACCGAGCGTGTTTACTGATGCGTATCCACCACCACCACCACCACCACCACCACCACCACCACCACCGAGTGTGTTTACTGATGCGTATCCACCACCACCACCACCACCACCACCACCACCACCACCACCACCACCACCACCACCACCACCACCACCACCACCACCACCACCACCACCACCACCACCACCACCACCACCACCACCACCACCACCACCACCACCACCACCACCACCACCACCACCACCACCACCACCACCACCACCACCACCGCTGTCGTCACACCCGATTCCTTTACTTCCGTTCGAACCATGTTCGAGTATGACGGTAGTTGGACCCACTGGCTCCGGTAAAACCTGGTGGGTATATCGTTTATTACGTAACCTCGATACGATGTATACTAGAGAACCACCAACGAAAATTGTGTGGTGTTATGGAGTATATCAACCTCTCTACGACATGATGGAACAGACCATTCCTCGTTTTGAACTACATAGTGGCTTACCATCAACGACTAAACTGGAAGAGATTGCGAATGGAGAACACAGTTTGATTATAATAGACGATCTCATGCACCAAGTCGTAGAAAGTAAAGAGACCCAGTTACTGTTTACACAGGGATGCCACCATCGTCGCTTAAGCGTCATCTATCTATCTCAAAATCTTTTTCAACAAGGTAAATCGGCCAGAAGTATTGCCTTAAATAGTTGGTACACGGTTTTGTTCAAAAATGTACGCGGAACATCTCAGATTATGACGCTGGGACAACAACTTTTTCCTGGTAAATCGAATACCTTAGTAGAAGCTTACGAAAATGCTACAACGGAAAGATATGGGTATTTAGTTTTAGACTTAACGCCTATGGGAGAAGACAAGTATAGAATGAGAACAAACGTGTTTCCTGGAGAAGATCCTGTCATTTACACGAGGTTATAAGGGGAAGTACCGTTCCTATACAATAACGATGAGTCGGCTTATTAAAAAACATTGGAGTTATTTACAACTGTTGATGAATACCACGTCTAAACAACAAAGGAAACAACTTTTGGATACCATTACCAACGATCAATTAAGAGCGTTGACAGAAGTGATAGTCAACTTACTCCAAAGTATACTACCCATTACACCCTCTCATAAACCAAAGCTCAAAAGACATAGAAATATTATCAGACGTTTGGGCGACACGACGATTAGTAGTAAAAAGAAAAAGGAATTGTTGTGTAAACAAGGCGCAGTAATTGCCAACCTGTTGAAATCTGTGGAACCCGCTCTCAAAGACTATATACAATGAAAAGTGTTCAGAAATCGATACTTTTATCTTACGATACATATCAACGTTTACTGGATCGTTCCGTCACGACACCGCACGATGATGGAGGAAGAGAAATCCCTGAACAGACGACTAACTTGACTAATAGTGACATTTTGGAAGTGCTTCCTAAGAAATATCGATCTAGGGTCGAAGCTATCCTGACATATATATCGCGTGACCCCAAGAGTACGTTGGCTTGGAACGAGCGAGGAGAACTCATTTATAAGGGGACAACAATTCAACGATCCCATATCGTGGATTTATTGAAAGACACACAATATCATCATAAGAACTACACTCCTCTTGGAATTAATACATTTTACAAAGGTCTAGAGGAGATATATCTACCGACTACGCTTATTGTTAAACGAGACGTTACATTACGACCACCGGGACTTCCCATTGAAAAGAAAAGAAAACAACAAAGAAAAAAGTGGATCCACTTATAATGAACTGGAAGGAGTACTTGGTGTCCATCTATTTCAATCCGAAACATCCTGCTAGTTTTGCGGGACCAGACAAACTTTACGATGTAGTGAAATCGGAGGACAAATTCAAAATTGGTCGATATAGAATTCGGAAATGGCTCCAAGACCAGGATGCTTATTCTCTCACTCGGGGAGCCAGGAGACATTTTAAAAGATCACGGGTGATTGTCAATGGCGTAGACAGTATGTGGGACATAGACTTAATGGATATGATGTCACTGGCCAAAGATAATGATGGTTTCAAGTACATACTAGTGGTCATTGACGTATTTTCCAGATATACATGGTGTCAACCGCTCAAGTCCAAAACGGGGGTCGAGGTGGTGAACGCCCTTAGCTCGATTTTAGGTCAGAGAACCCCAAAGACCATACGATCCGATAAAGGAAGAGAGTTTAAAAACAAAGACGTATCCAAGTTTTTGAAAGGTCATGGTATTCATCATAGGTTGGCACAAAACGAAACAAAAGCCAACTACGCTGAACGTGTCATTAAAACCATCAAACACAAGATATTTAGACGTATGCTGAAAACGAGAACAAAGAAATATATAGACAAGTTACAGGACATGGTCAACAGCTACAATCATACCGTTCATCGAAGTCTAGGCGATACACCAATATCTGTGAATAAGTCTAACGAAAGTGAAAGTAGGCTACAACAATATTTATTGAGACAGAAAGGTCGGAAGAAGCCGACAATAAAGAGAGAGTCGAAGAACGAGTTAAAAAAGAAGAAAAGATATAAGTTTAAAATTGGCCAGACCGTGCGTATATCACACATCAGAAGCGTGTTCGATCGAGAATATTCCCAAAAATGGACGGGTGAACTCTTCAAAGTCAAATCCCGTTACCGAAGAGAAGATGTGAACGTGTATACTCTGGAAGGCTGGGATGGTGAGACCATAGAGGGGACCTTTTATGAACCCGAGTTACAAGCGGTAAATGTAGATGAAACAACCGAGTATCACATTGAAAAGGTACTGAGGAAAAGAACACGTCAAAGACAAAAGGAAGTGCTCGTCCGCTGGCTACATTGGCCTAAGAAATACGATACCTGGATCCCAGAAAAAGACGTCTCGCGTTATAGTTTATAAGGGGGGATGTTCTTCACCGTGATCAACTAACTATGACGAGTCACGCTCTCATTCAGGAATGTTTGGAGGGAGAAGATCAGTTGAAGGGTCATTTCAGGGTCGTAAAGTTGATAGGCGTTGTCTTCATTGCCTTGTTTTGTGCCTTACCAGGTATTGTCATGATCAGCGTGTCCGTCATACATCGTCGTCCGGTAGACTACGAAATCCAACCCATCGATCTTAATCATACGGCTTGCCTATACGTCAAACAATACCATCTTCAGGGGAATGTTTACGGGACACTGTGTAACCAAAATGGCCTAATATTTCTGGATATTCGGCGTTTTCTCAACGGGACGGCGACCCCTATAGGAATCCAATTGGAACTTCATCAATGGCTCACTTTGAAACAGTTAACGCCACTCATAGACGAGGCCATTTCGGAAGCTCGAAACTACTGGAGAACTCTCAAAACTTATAAGAGAGAATCGGACATCGACATTCATCAACAAGATGAACAACCACTATCTATTCCTGTCCAGTAACGACTCTAAAGATGAATACCCTGATAATATGTCTACAGAATTTACGATAGAATTACCTCGAGTGTACACGTTAGAAGGTCAATGGGAATGCGCCTTGGCCGAAATCGAACCTAATGTAAATACGGACACACTTTATGTGTGCGCTGACCTATGTCAAGAGTCTTACGCTGAAAACACGATGATTCCCGTATTACGACGATTACGTAATATTAAGAAAGGAAAGAAACCATTTGAATTTCCTGTTCTCTATTACGTTCCGGTAAAGAAGACTCATATCGATCGAATCCGAATCTTTATAAGGGGAGGAAAGTTACAGCTAATAGCCAAAGATAAAACTATTACCCGCTGTGTACTTCACTTACGTCGACGATGGATAGAGTAGAAATGTGGACACGTCATTTTCAACGGATGGCCGAAGGGAAGTTGAAACCTAATCATAAAGGACAATACGTCGTGGAAAAAATTCAGATGGGTGGGACGATGAAAGAACCCACCATTAACTTTGTGACACCCGTGGCTCAAGCTGTTGAACTAGCCAAATCAGAGTTGAAGGAAGTTTATAAGGGTAATGACGTAGCAAGAAAACAACAGAAATCTACAGTCAAAAGAAAAACCAACCAATCCAAAAAGGATACCAAGAGAAAAAAGCCTTCTAACATAGATCAACTGTCGTAATGGAAGAAATACACGGTGACAGTTTGTCCTTATTTCAAGCTCCAAAAGTTCACACCGGTTCACAGAAAACGGAATGGCTTACATTTCGACCAATCAATCAACTGACTGAAGGCGCCGCCATTGAGTTTAATATACCGGGGACATCCAGCGCTTATATCGATTTGACCAACACGTTACTTCACGTTAATTTTAACATTGTTAAAACTGATGGGACCAGTTTGGAAAAGACAGACCACGTGGGTGTGACCAACAACATCTTACACTCGATGTTTTCACAGATTGATTTAAATATCCAACAACACCCGACTAGCGAAGTGGGAAATAATTATGCCTATAAGGCTTACCTGGATTTGCTGTTGGGTAATCCAACCCAACACGATCTAAATGGTATAGGATTTTATAAAGACGATAGTGATCATCCGGAAGACACGGACCCTGAGGGAAGAAACAGTGGACTTTACATAAGATCTACATGGACCTCTGAAAGTAAAACGTACGATGTCATAGGACGTCTTCAAGTCGACCTGTGTCAACAAGACAGATTACTACTGAATGGAGTACCTGTCAACATCAAACTGTGGCAGAGTAAAGATCCGTTTCGGTTAGCCACTGCTACTGACGATAATGCCTACAAATTAGTCATTAAAGAAGCTGCCTTAAAAGTGGCTATGGTGAAAGTTGACCCCGAACTGTTTATCGGTCAGTCAAAAACACTTAAAAACTCAGAGGCTCTCTATCCCTATACAAGATCCGTCGTTAAGTCTTACGCCGTGCCTAGTGGACAGTACTCGTTCATCACGGATGACCTATTTCAAGGCGATGTTCCCAGACAATTGATTGTGGGATTGGTATCGTCTTCGGGCGTTCACGGAAAATTTACGAAGAACCCTTTGAACTTTCAACATTTCGACTGTAATTACGTCGGATTTTTCGTGGATAGTCAGTCTACACCCTCGTCACCTTTACAACCCAGCTATAAGAGTGACAACTACGTCGAAGCCTACCAGAGACTGTATACGTCTAGAGTTGAAAGCGCTATTCATTTGACACGACAAGATTTTAAAAGGGGATGCTGCTTGTACGTGTTCAATCCGGAAGGAGACTTAAATGATCGATTTGCTCGGAGAGCCCATACCCGTTTGGAACTCAAATTCTCAGAAGCCTTACCCGAAACGTGTACAGTCATTGTGTATGCCAAATTTCCATCGCTTATGAAGATTGACGCGAGTCGAAACGTTGTATTAGAGTCATGAATTCATCCCAGTTGACATACAGAATGAGGCGTGTAAAACAATTTGGAGGTGTTGTACCTGCTGACAAGTTACCGCGTAGTATCAAATGGAGACCTAAAGTGTACATCGTCAATACGGACAAGAGTCATCAACCGGGTCAACACTGGGTCGCCTTTTACTTTCCATTGAGAGGACCAGCCGAGTTTTTCGATTCCGCGGGACACCCACCGGACTATTACCACACACACTTTAAACGAGTGTTGCTGACCAATGGACAACCTTATATGTATAACGAAAAACGAATCCAACAATATGGAACACAAACCTGCGGACAGTTTTGCTTGTTTTACGCTATTCATAGATGTCGTGGATGGAGTATGAGACGTATTATCAAACAGTTTAATCCTGTGAACTTGGACTATAATGAACGACTCTTGAGTCGCGTAATTACTGTATAAACTAAACTATTATGATGTGATTCTTAAGACATGTGTATAATAAAATTGTAAAAAAGTGTAACCATTCGTTTCTTTTTTCTTACATCCCACGCAATGAACAACAACACATGAAGTACAGTTTACATATTTCTTTATTGACCCCGCTCAATACAGTACGCCTGGGGATTAGGGCGGTCCCCCAGGGCACATATTACAATAATGGTAATTCGATCAATACTGGCATACATATAGTGAGTAATTGATTTTCATCCTTGATGCCCGTCATGAGCACTGTACCTGAATGAAAACAAGTGAAATGGATACAGTCTTTATAAAACATGGCGGCTGGAAATCGTTCTGGTTCGTAACTTCCTCGATAGTATCTGACGATGTGTGACACGTCTACAGGTCCTTCGACTTTGTAAGAGGCGGATATCGTCCTGACGTTGATTCGTCTTAACTGAACATTCCATCCTAATGTTTGTAATAGACGCGCGTACTGTCTCAGGCGTCTTTTAGCTTCCTTGACAGACTTGGCCTTTCCGTTGACAATCATTTTCCCATTACGAAATACCATACAATGGCCACTGTTTTCGATGGTTGATACCAGAATGTCACAATAATATTTCTTATATACAGAGTTTTAAGTCCCGTGAATTCTATTTACAAAATGACGGGTTTACACATGTCCTTACCAGTTGTGACAATCATTTGGATTACATTCGGTACAGCTTAACATCCCCAATTGGTTCATATGGTCACCTTGTAGGTAACAAGGTACAACCGTGTCCAATTCAGGTAATGTCTGTCCCACTTCCGTTATCAGTTCCTTTAAGCGTTTGTACTCGAGTGGTCTTAGACAGAGTCCTTTCTTGGTAGGCACCACTTCTTCCTCAGGTTTCCAATATTGTCTAATGTCTACGCATGACCCTTTGACTGTACAGTACACGTTTCCACCAAGATGTCTTTCGTAGGACTCTTTGTCTAGGAGAGCTTTGTCGACGGTCTCTGTCACTTCTACGAAATTTTTATATCTCATCAATGTCAAGCTAATTCCTTTTTTCGTAGGAACATTACCGTTCCATTCTCTTAAGTCAACCCGTAACTCTTCTTTCCATTCACTCACTTGAACGTAACGATCATTCCCCAAATCCAGTTTACATCTAAAGTTAGGCATGTTGTCAGGTTGAGTTGTAAGGCTCTTGTGACTGATATAGATGTTTCACAGTCTTTTTATACCTTTGAGTTGTTCTCTCTGTAACCTCTGATTGGTTAGTTAGAAATATCTATTTATAGTAAATGACGTATAATCTATTTATAGAAAATGACACATAATCTATTTATAAAAATATGGTGAAATACCGAGTCTAAGAATAGATCGGGACCCCTGTCATTTGAACTCTGGACGCTCTCGAGGTAAGACGTTACATTTATTGCCATACTATGTACCGACTATACTAAAAGGGATATATCGTGTTGTATGGATTCCCGAAACAATGTAGCAAAGGGTAGGTCGAATTTCTAAATATAGACCCATGATGTCATTCTAAATATAGAACTAACATGGACATGCGCAGTCATTGTATAACTACAAAATGGCGTCCTCACTCGTGTCAATCCCTTATATGCAAATGAGATACTATAAATAGTAACTAGGTCAACACAATGGCCGCCGATTACGTCATCTTTGTTTACACCTAAAGAGACGCCTATACTACTGGAAAGGGTTAATGGATTAAAACTCCTTCATTTATGATGTTACAGATATGTCAGCCAAATACAAACAACAACATGGATCTAGAACACTTGAAACGCGACATTCGCTTACTGCGACCAGCAAAAGCACACATGAGCCGTCCAACGAGAAGACCAACAGTATGGACTCTACGTAATATATCGACCCAGATTAGCCTGTGCAGTCCGCGAAGGCTAATCCGGGCAGAGACATTTTGTCTCAGGGGAATAGAGTAATGTTTCCTGAAACAGAAAATCCACAGGAGGCGAACAGTATCTGTCCGGGTTAACCTGCGTGCCATGCTTAGGCTGATCTGAATCGATACATTACGCAAAGTCCATAATGTTGATTTTCTCGTGGAACAGCTCTCAAAAGTCTGCTATCCCATGCCTTTTGGTCATGATCCATTGTGTTCGCAGAGTGATGATTTGTACAAGCAAGACGATATTGGAGAAAACTTATGATTATTATATGTACAGAACAGTACAGAAAGTTTATTTGGACGTATACGAAGTACATAGTCATTGACAAACATAAATACATATACAAAATATACAGACACATGGGTTTGAAATGTTGAAATGGGAGAAAGAAAAGAGTAAATGGTTAAACAAAAAACCAAAATAATAACAAAAAGTAACACAAAATCGTTTGAAAGAAAATTTATATCAGAAGTAAGAGGCTTATATAATAAGGTTGCACAATTATGTCTTCTTATCTGTGAAATATGTATACCTTCGATATCTCGTTGTTAGTTGATTGATTGATTTATTGTTTGTTTCATTGATTTATTGTTTGTTTGATTGATTGATTGATTGATTGATTGATTGATTGATTGATTAATTGATTGATGATTATTTAATGATTAATTAATTATTTGGTGTTTAACGCCGCTTTCAACAATATTTCAATTACCTCACGGTGTTTCCTGGGTAAGGTACCAGAGCTACTGGTCCATTTATCCTGACACCAGTCCGTCAGTCGTAATACTAACCCCGCACCCCAGAGCATCAAGGAGGGCAGATCGTAATTTATACTTGTCTGGAAATCCATACGGAAGCTAAAGGCATTTAGTGTAATGAGTGAATGCATGCAAAGTACGACGGATTAATGTGAAATACCAGGAACGTAGATAACATCATATTGACGTACCTGGAAATAGAAAGTTGAAATTTAACGTAGATGGTGAATTGAGGTAAAGCCATATAATTTGTTGACACTTGAACGCGGTATTTGATTCACAAATTCTCATTGGTATTTTATGTCCTAAGTTTCAATAGCGGGATACAGTGAAAAGGTTGAGGATATAGCTTTGCCTTTTATAAAGATATGCCGCAATATGATAAAAAAGGACTTCAATACCTCAATGGCCTTTCAAACACTGAGGGTAGAAATCCACCGCCGTATATGTAACACGTACTCTGATTTTAATATGTTCTATTTAAATATATATTTATGAAGAAACTAATAAGCCATGCGAATAAAATAGTATTAAAAGCTAGATAATTGTTTGCATATATAATTATTTGCAGAAATTGCAATGTATTGATTGTTCGAAATTGCATTGCGACATAGATGTGTGAGAAGATGAATTACCATTCACCACAAGCGTTATCTCGATTTCCTTTTAATATGTATCCCGAAGTCTTCTATCTAAGGTAAAGAGTAAATTTTGAATCATGTAAACGGGCCCTTTTCTGTATATCGCAGCCCATATTTATATGATTTTTATCGTAAATTTCGGTCTTATTGGTTGGTATTAAACTGATTCAGGAGCTACCGAGTCAGTTTTCACGTAAATTCAATTAAAGCGATCTTAACAAAGGTAGACTTACCCATTACGTGGTGACAGCTTCCGAACTGTATACTTCTGAAGAAATTCGGTGGCAAAATGTACCAGAATTAAAATTAAGTTTTAAAGAGTAGGTAATATTGTGACGAAGAATATACTTTTTATTAGGAGCCATTTGTCCATATCGTTATATGAAAGTAGTCGGTACTTCAGAGTCATTAAAGATCGGTTATACTGAGGAAATGGTTACATACGTGTTAAGGTGTCTTCCGTCACAGCATATACACTAACATGAATCGACATGTGTAAACCTTGGCTATTTGCTTTTGTAAAATAAAACATCATATAATTATATTAAAAGATCTAACTTCTTAATATAAAAAAGTCAATTATAAAATTTAATCCATTTAACACTTTCCCACATACAACAAAACTGCAGCAGACGATTTTATAAACCTCTAGACAAAGAATATGTAAAAATTTCTCTAAATGAATGTATTGAATAGAAATGAAAACATTGTGGCAAAATGAGAAATTGCTTATCATGAGCAATTTCTCTATTTGCCACAATATTTTCAGACGTCATCTCCTGCAGAGGTCTCAGAATGCGTCTGTAAGTGGGAAAGGGTTAAATGTAATAGGAGAAATATTGCGGTAAACCTACGATGTTAAGAAATTAACCCAAAATGATACATATCGATACGATCTTTTACACGTTTGTGTGAAAGTGTATAGAAAACAGAGATTAGCTTGTGTTTTATAGTTGACGAAGGTTTTGACGAAAACCCAATTTACGTTTCACACTGGGCGACTTCGGTGGGTGCGGCTTACAATAGTTACAGGTATAACTGTCCATCCTCAAATTGGGTCGTCTTAAATCACTTAAATCGCGCCATATGTGGTGGACTTTTATTAATTCAACCATGACTTTCGAGAGAGGGAAGAAAAACATTCGAATCGCAAGCATACATCCATCCATAGAGATGTACAGTTTGGTATATGAATTCCCATATAATGTGTATTATGCTTACAGGTATAACTGTCCATCCTCAAATTGGATTGTCTTAAATCACTTCAATTTCACTATATGTGGTGGACTTTTATTAATTCAACCATGGCTTTCGAGAGAGAAAAAAGACATTCGATTCGCCAGCATACATCCATAGAGATGTACAGTTTAGTATAGGAATTCCCATATAATTTATGTCATGCGTTTGGAGGTTATAGACAGGGGTTTACATGTAAGATTGAAAACAACGATGGCTGAACGCCAGATTATAGATAGTATAGTCAAATTTTTGAAATTGTTCAAAGATTGTCTTGAAATATTAGAATTATAATTCTGAGATAAAATAGAGATACAATTTCACTTTCCAGTACAATAAATATCTAGATATTGATCGTGTATGCTTTACTTTTACTGGGTAGACATACCAAGTACACTAAATTGTGTATATTTATATATAGACTTTTAATTGAATGTTTTTCATAGATATACTGCAAAAATTGTTTTAAACTATGTATTACTTACTTTGTTGTCACTATCATCAATATTAGGACGCATTTCGTCAAATCTGCAGAAGACGACTTTTTCCGCAATATTCGACTTTTTCCGCAATATTCAGCTCTATTCATAGCATATGTCGATGTATAGATATTTTCCATAGTTTTACTAACTTGTTTTCAAAGTCCTCTACTGCAGACTTGTTGTATATGGGAAAGGGTTAACTGTTTTCATTATTAATGACCTTTTTAGACCGATGAGTAACCGATTCCTTAGCCGGTCTAACCCTTTGACCGCTGGGACCGAGTGAGTGAAGCCCATACCATCAATATAGAGCAACATCAGCACCGGCTGACCAGGCGATATGTTTTACCTGCCCAACTCAACATTTTCATCTTTATATTCCTATAAATCAGCCCTCCCTAGAGAAAACCAACATAATGGACTCTGCGTAATGTATCGACACAGATCAGCCTGCACAGTCCGCGCATGCTAATCCGGGCCGACACATTCCGTCTCAGGCTGATAGAGGTATAGAGTAATGATTCCTGAAACAGAAAATCCACAAGTGGTGAAATGTGTCTGTCCGGGTTAGTCTGCACGGCATGCTTAGACTGTCCCCGATCAAAACTTTACGCAGAGTCAACAATGTTGGTTTTCACGCGGGACGGCTCAAGTGGATATGATCTCTTCAAAATGACACAAAAATCAAATACAAAAATATAAACATTGGAATGGCTAACGTGATCGCTGATCACACATCCAAATAATTGAGAAGGCTTGGAAAATAAGTCATTGAAAATATTGATAAAAAAGAACTAATGGAGGTTTTTTCAGTTGCTGGTTATTTTATCATTGTTATCTGACTGAAGGACCATTCTTGACAAAGACAACTCGGCCGGCCTATAATTGGAGATGAGTCAAGGAACACTTGCAGACTCAAATATGTTCTCTTACTTTCTGATTGTTACCAGTAACTCATGTAGAAACCATTTGTCAGCAATGAATCCGGTAGACGTTCATGTGTCGGTTTTCTCTAAACTTCTCAGCTATATTGTCTAATAAAACTTGTTGCGAAAAGACTTGACAAAGACTGCACTATACACATTGCTATTTGATTGTGGCCATGGCTTTCTTAAACAAATATATTTCAGCTCAAAAGACAACATATTTCAAGTTGAAGGTAGTCATATGAACCCTGGGATCAGAGATGTTCACAATGTTATTGCGTGAATTACGGATTTATAAATTGTTTTGAGAATATGCCAATTGAAAGGAAATGATAACACATCTTGAATTAATTATAATTTAAAGTTGACAATTGAGTAAGATATTGCACAGTATATGTTGATGCCATCGACTGTTATATCTTCAGAGTATGTCCCATATAGAAAATACGTTCGAACGTGTGAGTATGGGAAAATATTGCTTCAACACAATGAGAAATCAAAGTACAAAGTACTGAAGGTAGAATTGCGATCGTTTAAGAAGAGATACAGAAGTGCATATATGAATATTTATTTTACCGGTTACCTTCAGGCAAAGTTTCAAGTGTGTAACCCTTTCCAGTGCTGAGATTTTGCCTCAACCTGAAACTTTAACCAAAATGTTGACGAACAGACAGACGGAGAGACAGACATCGCCAATCTATAGACCGGAATTGCTAGAGCAATCCGGCCAAAAATAAAAAAAAATCATCAATTTTAGCAGTAAAATCCTGCCAAGAAGTAATGAATTGAGAAAAAAATGTGCTGAGAGGTCCATAATTTCAAACTTGCTAAGATTTGGTCTGTGCAATGAATGTACAAATTGAAAAATGTATTGTTGACATGTATTTTCTACACCATCATTGTAATGTTGTTTATCATAAATAAAATTATTCCTTTTTTTAAATAAACTTTTAATCAAAATGTGTGTCTCAGTGTTGTCTTCTTCAGCAGTTTGACAGAAACAAAGCCTAAATCTGAAATTGTGTCAATGTGTTATTTGTCAACTCTGTCCCATAAGTTTTGCTTGTGATTTGAACTCTCATAAAAAAAAGCACGGAAAGGGACAACTTTCCCAACTTTGATTAAATATGTTTTCAATTAAATTGTAAAAAATCTTTTTCTTGTTTTTAGCTCACCTATGCACGAAGTGCAAGGTGAGCTATTTTGATCACATTTTGTCCGGCGTCCGTCCGTCGTGCGTCGTGCGTCGTCCGTCCGTCGTGCGTCGTGCGTCGTCAACATTTGAGCTTGTTAACACTCTACGGGCTACATTTTGCATCCAATCTTCATGAAAGTTTATCAGAACGTTCATCTCTATAAAATCTTGGACAAGTTTGAAACTGGGCCATATGAGGTCAAAAACTAGGTCACTAGGTCGAATTGAAGGGAAATCTTGTTAACACTCTTGAGGCCACATTTTCAACTTGAGCATGTTGAAACTTTATCAAAATGTTTGTCTTGATGATATGTAGGTCAAGTTCGAACATGGGTCACGTCGGGTCAAAAAGTAGGTCACTAGGTCAAATTGAAGGAAAATCTTGTTAACACTCCAGAGGCCGCAATTTTTGCTTCAGCAGTTTGAAATTTGGTCAGAATGTTTGTCTTAAAAATATCTAGGTCAAGTTCGAATATGGGTCATATTGGATCAGAAACTAGGTCATTAGGCCAAATTGAGGGAAAATCTTGTTAACTCTGTAGAAGCTGCATGTTTTGCTTCAGCGGCTTGAAATTTGTTCAGAATGTTGAGCTGAATGATATCTAGGCCAAGTTCGAATATGGGTCATGCCGGATCAAAAACTAGGTCACTAGGTCAAATTGAAGGAAAATCTTGTTAACACTTTGGATGCCGCATTTTTTGCTTCAGCAGCTTGAAATTTGGTCAGAATGTTTGTCTAAATGATATCTAGGCCAAGTTCGGATATGGGTCATGCCGGGTTAAAAACTAGGTCACTAAGCCAAATTGAAGGGTAATCTTGTTAACACTCTGGATACTGCATTTTTAATTTCAGCATGATGAAACTTTATCAGAATGTTTTTCTTGATGATATGTAGGCCAAGTTTGAATATGGGTCATGCTGGGTCAAAAACTAGGTCACTAGACCAAATTGAAGGAAAATCTTGTGAACACTTTGGATGCCACATTTTTTGCTTCAGCAGCTTGGAATTTGGTCAGAATGTTTTGAGCAAGTTGAAACTTTGTCAGAATATTGTCTTGATGATATCTAGTCCATGTTGGAATATGGGTCATATCAGGTAAAAAAAATATAGATCACTAGACCAAATGAAGGAAGATATTGTTAACACTGTAGAGGTTGCATTCAGAATAATTGTCTTGATGTGTTTTGCATTGCAGTACATTGTATAATTAAGGTGAGCGATCCAGGGCCATCATGGCCCTCTTGTTTGAAAGTTTTGTCATTATTATTTAAGACGGACATTATATACTAGAATAGCCAACTGACTATCATTTGAAAAAGTGTTTCTTATTTAAACCTTTCCCACTTGCATACGTAATTGCAGCCGACGACTTTTGAAAACATTGATGCAGAAGAAGAAATTGCTCATAACAAGCTTTCTCCTTTTGCAACAATGTTTTCAACTATATTCAATGATTACACTTCCAATAAATGTGATTTTCTGTACCTTTGCTCAGATTTTTTTTAATTCGTCTGCTGCAGAGTTTTTATATTGTGGGGTGGGTTGTGATTTGTTAAAGGGCAAGCAGGATTGGGAATTGAGTGTTGCACTTATCCTAATGAAACACTCGCCTGCCTGTGCATGTTTTAGCTTAACTTAACTTGTTAATGTTCTTTCCATCATCAACTTAGTCATCTGTTAGTAATCAACTCTATGAACGAAATAATCGCGTCAAAATCTTGAATCGCGTCAAAATCATAACGAACAAACTGTCAAAATCTAATTTTGAACTGTGTAATACAAATTTAGAATAAAAGGATGAATCAGTTATGTTGTAACAACCAATATCCGCGGGTCATTTACCTGATTTTGGCCGAAAGAAATGATCGATTTCTTGCAAGATTTATTCGTTATTCGTTCTGCCTATTATAATCAAAGTATTCTAAACGCTTTATAAACAAGTGATTTAAAGCGCTCAAATCATTTGATGAAATTTGTTTGTTTAGACGCGGACCTTGTCGAAAGCACCTATCCATGCAACAGTCATCGTTAATCGTTGTCGAAGGAATAGATGGACTGAGAGAAAGAGAAAGAAAAGGCTTAGCAATGCATACTATCTTTATGAATAAGGACATGAACGAATATGTATGGACTAGCGCCTAGAATTTCGTACTAGCCGATCCTTCATTCCACTCGCTTATGCTAGCGGGCGAGTGGATGTTTACATCTCTGCCGAGAGGGAAAAAAGGGTTACAATTTACAAAGGGTAATTGCGCGGTGCAGTGCTATATTGGCGTAGTGATATCTAAATAATTGTGTACACTTTAAATATGATATTTACACTTACAAGACTTGTTATTTTCTATTATAAGCTTGAATAATCGGATTTATTTTCGTTACTCTATGTTTGCTTTTGTGAGCATTCGTAAATTAGTCAAACCAAAAATTGCACTTAATTGTTGGTGGTGAAGGGCATATACATCACGTGACTTCAAACTCACTATGACTATGGCAGCCTCTGCGCATGCGCAAGTCTACCAAAAATGGAGAGTTTGCGTGCAATAGCACCAATTAGAAAAACTTAGAAGATCATAAAGATGTCATCAAACTGCTAAATACATCAAGGTGTCTTACTGAATTGACGCGTCACGGAGTTAAACTATTCCCCAATGATTGGCTTCCCAGGGATCATTGAATATCATGTACATCCAACCGCTCCGTGTGAGTAACGCTAGAGTCATGGGTTTTTATCACTGACCGGTGCTGAACTCCAGAAAACAGATATCATAGCCAAAGTTTTAAAACTGTTTAAAAGTTGTCTTGAAATATTAGAATTCAAATGTTGTATATTTTAATGGATTTGAATTGACTGTTTTTCAACATTTACTGCCAAAATAGTTTTGAACTATTTATTACTTACTTTGTTGTCAGTATTAGCAATAGTTCACAAGGAACTTTCTTGTTTGCCATTAAGTCAGTCTATTATGAAACAGGTTTATGAGATTCATTAAAATTCGGAATAACTAAAGTCAACAGCAAGACCGGAACTATGCGGAAAAGCAGCTAATTGCTTTGAAAGACTGGTGTGTGGAGTGCTGGTGTATGAAAGCCAGGAAACGTATGGTCGGTGAACTGCCTGCCGTGATATGACGTGTATGTATTTCTTCACATATTCCGTCGATCATTATACAATTCGCAATGTTTTTATTTCCCCTCCTCCCGGAACAGAAAATAAGACAAGCAGAAACTCTATGGTTTTCCGTTACTTTAATTTCGTCAAACGCCTTGTTTTCCGTTATCAAAGGGAATTGCAGGGGGAAAACATTTGAAGCGCACTTTTTTCACAGTTTTTCTCGTCATTTATGTCAATTATCTACAATTATCGGGTATTAATAGCGCACCGGGAGAAAAAGATGAATGCAGTACTATCGACAAGCCATTTGATTTCTTCTGTGAGGAGGAGAGTACACTGCATCAATATGTCATGAGCAAATAAGATTAAAAAATGGGAATATATATTGTGCAAGACAGTCATACAGTCTCTTGTACCAAACGTGCTGGGTTCGAATCCCGTGAGGAGCAGGATCTGCCTTTGGGATTTTTCCGAACAAACGGCGCGAGTAACTGTTAAGTCTACAGGAATCTGACATCAAGCGTGATTAATATAAGCTGAAAGCTTACTTTGCGATCCATGTAACCTAAAATAAATAAGTTATAACAAAACTAAATACGGATTTAGTCGTTGATCTAGATACTTTGAATGCCGTCTGTTTTGAAACATCTAAGTGATCTTGACATCTTAGAAATTTGCGACATAACTTTGAATACTTCTGCTATCGAGAGCAACATACTCAGCCAATAAACACATTTCAGATAAAAAAAAAAAGCATAATTATTAAACTCTTGCACTGCCGAATTTCACAAAGTGGACTCTTCCGTGTTAAAAATTGGACCACTCAATTCGTCGTCCAAAAGCAAACTTGGTAAAATTTAATGTCTAAGTGACAAACAATGTAGATTTCAGGAGAGACAGCTCGTTACGAGCTGTCTCTCCTGAATCTGCATTGTTTGCAAAAGCCTTTAATCGTAATTGGCAGCGAAAGGGTTCACTAGAAGCCAATACGTCAACATTTTATCGTGGCGCTTTCCTTTTCTACAGAAGGTGGCAATACGGCCTCCCGGAAAATAATGACTTTTGATTGAACGATTACATCTATAATCACGCGGGACGTAAATGCGAGATAATCCCTTAAATGGACAGCTCCCAAAGGGACCGGAAGTGTTATAGTGGGTCCTAAAGGGGTCATAGGATCGTCTGATTAATTTGGCTGGTTGCGGGATTTCCCCCGATCCATTTCAATTCGGCCATGACACACGATACCGGGGTCCCAAACTGTATCCGTTGCATAATTAGATTAACATTAGACATTGCAGTTTACCGGAACCAAAAGCGATGATTTCTTTGAAAAGGTTAATATCCGTATTCTGTATATTACGTGGCAAATAAAGTAAAGTCATGATACCCGCGGCAAACTAATCTGTAGCATCAATGCAGAAAAGGACTATCAGAGCTCAGGATTAAAGTCGGTTAGCATGCTCTAAAATCCTTATTTGACCATTAATCGCTATGTTGTGAGTACTCAAAAGAATCGTCCCATTGAGACGATTATGTTGAGTACCCACAACATATGGTTTGGTTTGATAATAAAAAAGATATTATGGAGAAAGGAACTGTATACCCTCTTCTTATCTGGACCTCTAGACTATAACATCCGTTTTGTGATGACCATAACCTATATAAGTCATTGTACGTGGAAATCAATCATACGGATTTGTAAGCCAACGCAGTCTGATCAGAATCTTCTCGCATCAGTTTAGTCTTACAAACATCCAGGACGCTTCTGAAGAACGACCATTGTCATAACACCGACTACACATGCACTTAGATGCACTTAGAAAGTAGTTGCTATTAATCTTAGAATCCCCGAAGACCGGTTTTCTTATTACTCGGATAAAATAGTGGGCCTGGTTTATCGGGATGAGTTCTGTTGAAGTTAGGAATTCGCAGACTGAATTCAACACTGGCTTAACTGCGTGCTATTGCAAGATAGTGTTACAGCGGTATGCAGTGGTGACAAGACATTGATTTATTGTATGGGGCAATACTATCCATTTATGACGATTGTAATTTTATTTAAGTAGTTGTATTGCCATTTCCAATAATGTTTACATTATATCACGGCGAAATAAGGCATTTCCTTTGCTCTACTACCTCGCTCACAGTTGTATCCAGCTGGTAACGTTTAAATCATGCCACCCAAATATCAAAATTCGGATATTCAAAAAGATTGTTTCTTTTATTGCAATAATCGTCGTTATCAGCATTATTTCAGTTATATCATGACGACTGTTCGCTTATTAATAATCCCTGGTGAATCAAACCAGTACAATGCTTGGAAATGTACCTTGGTCAAGGGCACTCCACCAAGACATCCGCGACTAGGGATCGGACACGGAAGGCCCTGATACAAAAACCCAACGCTATCCACTTGGCCACGGCAGACTCATATATAATCAAAATTAATTGGAGATTACGATTAAATTGCATTATGTTATTGACGTCATAAGGTTTAAAACGTTCTTTGGAATCTTTGTATTTCGCACCTGCAGACGCAGTGCGACGCATCTGCAGCAGACAATTTTCGACAATGTTGTCAGTTTTAAAATACGGGTGCTTCCGTCACGGCTATTGATATGAATCAACAATGTTTGAATGACATCACAACCTCTTATCTCGGAGAACATTCTTGAATGCGCCATGTCCGGCGATCCTTCGGGTTTTTCGCGAACATTACATAGACTCCAATTGCAGTTGCGTTCTGTGCACGAAATTCTAAAATTTGTTTTCCGTGCTCAAAAAATGACTTCATGTTCCAAATAAGACTTCTGGTTGGTCAATTTCGAGAATTAATTTGCTTGTGACCAATTGGATACTGAGTACAGATTAAACTTTTATATTTTTGGCGTCTGATTACATCAATGCAGAGTATTCTTTATCGTCAAATGCATTTTATATAATGTACGGCTACAACATTTCACTAATAGACATTGTAAAAGTGGTGTACATTTCAGAGGGATGCACAGTGCATTGAGTTTATTGTTACTGTAGCTAAAAGTAATAAATCTACCATTCACATTATGTAATGTAATGGTTTGAAATTGTAGAGATCACATGCTCTGATTGTGCATACGCTTTTCGGCTTATATTGGCCATGTGATAGTGTACACTGTATCATGTACAAACATCTGTCAGGTGCAGATTATTTCAAGATACGGATTTAGATACCAAGGGAGTCCAGGTGCGATACCCTAGCTCTCTCCGAAAAGACATCCCCCACCCCGTTGGTGTGTTCAGTGTATAGCACTGGCACACGCTTCTGTTAATGAGCTGAACTGTGTTTGGTGGGGTTTCTACCGTTAGTTAATGCTAATTTCAACACATTGACGTAATTTCTTAATTCGTCTACACTAGATGCCTTTTTGTCGAAAGGTATTCTGGTCGATTCCGGCCAAACATAAAATACATCAATGTGTTCCTGCCTGTTAAAATGAAGTAACTGCATTGTAGTGTGGAGTATATATACTCCTGTTTTATATAAGGCCACTGACAGACATGACAGTCGATAGACAGTTGTGTTGTTATATTTTTAATAGCACAAAAAAGACGGCAAAGTTTCAATTCATTTCTGCATGATGTAATCATATTATTCTCACGTTTCTGTAAATTGTCACCATGTATGTAATCCAGTACTTCCATCCCCTTCTGTCCTACTAGTTTATCGTTTCATTCCGATTTGTTTTTGTCCATGTCCCGATACATTTCCAGAGAAGCGTAACTATATGCTTGAACAATTTAGAGTTACGTCTGATGGGAATTCACATTTTACATTGTCGATTAAGTTTGAACACGCGAAAATGTTCATTACAGAAACTGGATGGCTTCGTTAAACATTAGTGTATACTCATCGTTCAAATGTGTTGCCTTTGTTAGTCTGTATACGTTATCTATGTCCTTTGGTACCTATACCCGTTGACCTTTTCCAAAGGGAAACAGACCTCCGAGATGCTGAGACCAACGTAGACCCACACCAGACTGCACTGTCTAATAAGCGTTTTACCCGCTCAGTAAGTGTCATTCGAACGTTCTCTAACCCGTTTCCCAAGTACATCCGCTTTCTGATGCCCCTGTAGCAGATGACCTTTGACAATAGTGATACAAAAGTAGAAATTGCTCCACTCTGTTCAATAATCAAAATGACATAGATAGAGATATTTCACATTTTTTTCCTAAATATTTTCAAAGTGGTCTGCTACAGAGATCCTAAAGGACTGTGCAATCTGAATACGGCATCTTCAACACTCTTTACGTTGCATGGTCCGTCTGTTCAAAGAACAGTTGAAGCTCTCGGCCTTGACTATACGGAGGCTTAGTCTCGTCTATACCAACAAGTGTTTTAATTTAATGACAAGGGCCCCTTTTCCTTGTCGACATTTAATGGTTACAATGTTGACAAAGGAGTCGGGTGGTTCTACTATTCGTAATGATCACGGGTGGCCATTTACGATAAAAACGGCCGACGACGAGAGAAAAGGGGCGACTAGGACGCGGTATATAGTGTAGTCCATGACAATATAAGGACTTCGGCTAATACAATAAAATAAGATACCTCGACCAGAGGTAATGGTCAGAGACTGTTCAGATATTAGATTGGTTGATTGGTTATTTTGATGTTTCAGGCCGCTTAAAAAAGAAATCAGTTATATCACGATGATTCCTGGGTAAGTTACCAGTACTGACACCATCGAGTAAGTCGTAATGCTAACCCCGCAATCATGTGTGCCAAGGAGGTTAGCCATTACTACCATTTATAAAGTCTTTGATATGAACCGGCTGGGGATTAAACCCGCGACCTTCCGCAACTACCATACCACCAGCGAAGCGGTCTCAGAGGTTAGAACACTCCACTTAGGTTACTTTTCGGGAATCCAGTTTAAACATACAGAGTATTTTTCGATTGATACACCTAAGTCCTGCAAACACAGATGCATTGTGCTAATGATTTTATTGAAACACATTTGAGTTAGATGTATAGATAAATGCATGTACGATAACACAGAGACACTGTGATCATGGCTTAATATTGATGTAAAAGTACAATCAATCTGAGGTAACAATATTTTATAACATCAAATAAATATATAACAGCGTATGTTATGTGAACCCTTTCGCTGCTAAAGGCAATTAATGGCGTTTACAAACAATGCAGATTCATGTGAGACAGCTCATAACGAACTGTCTCTCACGAAAACTGCACATTGTTTGCAACTTAGACATTTTAAAACTGTTACCAAGTTTCCTGTTGGACGACACTTGGAATGGTTCAATTTTCAACATGGAAGAGTCCGTTGTGTGATATTCGGCAGTGAAAGAGTGAATATCATAATCTGTAGACGATAAAGATTTCATCAAATTACTTTTACTTTAATACTTAACTCTTTTCCATGTTCAACAGATCTACAGCATACGACCGTGAAAACACTTTTGGGAAAATAAGTATTTCTTTTCTATAATTGAAAGTATAATTGTTGAATATAGTTGAAAAGATTTTGGCAAAAGAAGAAATTGCCAATTATAAGCAATTTTCCCATTTGTTACATTGTTTAAAAGGGTCGTCTGCTGAAAATGCGTCATAATGACTTTACACGTGGGAAAGGGTTAAACACATACCGGAATATTTGGGCGAGGAATTTTCAGAGTGTGATACAATGAAGAGGAGAAGGCTAACATCTTTAGCATTTTCTCCTTTTCCGACAATGTTTTGTGAAAGTCATCTGCTGCCAAGACGCCAACAAATCATATTTGCCAGGGAATAGGTTTAAATGCAAACGATAACACTGTGGTTGTCATTGACTCCTTTCAGCATGCCACACATGGGCCAATGTACCACTGCAGATGTTGATTCGGTCTTTCATTTCTCGTGGTGTGAAGCTATCCGATAGCCCGATATTTGAAATTAGATAACTCGATAATTTGGTGAAACCGCTTTTTATAAAAACTGTTTTTTTGTGAAATAACATTAGCTTAACTCTACAGCGTGTTTGTTTTATTCTACAGCAAACTTTTGTTATTAGTTCGTTAAATTGTCAGAATTTGACGCCCGTTTCCAACGCGAGTATAGCCATATCGTACTGGATAGTTAATCTGTCCATTTATTACCAGGTTTTCTCGAACCATTGCTACAGCCTTATCAGGCAGTTCGCTTCGTTATCAAGTTATTTATCGAATATGACATGTCATAAAGTATTTTGTCTTTGTATGAACGAATATTGGACGGGCATGATTTAAACTAACTTTGACTGGATTGACAGTTTTTCTTAACTAACTGTTTGTACATAGTACAGCACGTTTATGCCTATTTTATATACATTGTAAAGCAATGAATCTAAGTTGTAAATTCACAGGGTTTGCAAGATTATCTAAAAGTATTGCTATACCAGGTTAGCTATAGATGTGTGTATTACGGCATTGTAAAGCATTGAATCAAAGTTGTTTGACGGGGTTTGCAAGATTATCTTAAAGTTTAGCCGCTATAATCTTCCTGTTTCGGCTATCCATTGATTGATTGGGATTTAACGCCGTTTTCAACAAATGTTCAATCATACCATGGCTGCCATTTCATATACTCATGTGTTTCCTTGCTTTCTCACACCAGTAATGCACACAACAATATGTCCAAGCAACTGGCTGCTTTTCCACATAGACTGTTAGCCCATTGGTGGAAGACGAATGACGCTAGTCACAATGAATTTTGTCAAACGACGGAAAGTGTTGGCCGATCTGGGGTTTGAACTCACAACGCTTGGATTGACAATTGGTTATCCAATGCAATTCTATCATCGGGGATTGCATTTATCCTAGTCACGTATTTTGGTAGCCAAATATCCAACATTGTATGAACTGTAAAACTCTTTTTAATATCTTAACCCTTTCCCACATACAGCATACGTCTGTAGCTGACGACTTTGAAATTAACAAATTTAAAATATAGAAATCATGATAGTATGATTATTGAATAGAGTTGAAAACATTGTGACAGATTATGAGCAATTTCTCTATTTGTAACTATGATTTCAAAAGTCGTCTGCTGCAGAGGCATCAACAAGTGTATGTATGTGGGAAAGGGAGGATTAATATTCTTCACTAGTACATGGCATGACGGGTAAAATGGATTTACTTCAAAACTTTTCTTCATAAAGCAACAAATCGACAGTAGAAAGGAAATTTTCAAAAATATATAATTCAATCAAATAAAAGAACATGTATAATAATTGAATAAAGTGGTAAGCATTAACACAAAAATGAAACTGCTGCTGCAGATGCGCCAAATTGCGTTATGGGTTAAGATGCACCGATGCTTTCCTCGAAAACCCATATTGCGTCGTCGTCAATGAACCTATACAACGGACGAGAACCTTCTTCTTCTTCCCACGTGTAAATACATGTTGAGGTTTAATTTTGACACACTATATCCAACTCTCTCAAATAATTACAACATAACTTACAAATATGAGCCAATCCACGAGAAAACCAACGTTATGGACTTTGCGTAATGTATCGACTCAAATCAGCCTGCGCAATCCGCGCAGGCTAATACAGGCCGACACATTTTGTCTCAGGGGGATAGAGGTATAGAGCAATGACTCCTGAAACAGAAATCCACAGGAGGCGAAAAGTGTCTGTCCGGGTTAGCATGCGCGGCATGCTTAGGCTGATCCGGGTCGATAGTCCGAAGTGTTGGTTTTCTCGTGGGACGGCTCATATATGTTCTTATACTCTTTGTTGCTGGGAAAGGTTTAAAAGGACAGCGTATGTACTAATCAAATATTAAATCGCAATATATATATTTGATATGCAGCCTATAACTGTCTTTAAGTCTTATATTCCGTATCGATAAAAGTTTTCCCTCTTCTGTCTGAAACTGCAATGCTAATGAAAGTGTTAGATAAATCAAACTATGCAAGTATCTTTCATATCATCAGTCAGTATATAGATAGTAGATTTAATTAAAGATCCTGCTGTCTGCATATATTAGATACTCCTTATCCATGTTTCAAATACATTTATAAATGTTAATCGTACAAATGAAGTATGATTAACACATGTAATTAAAAACATGGTATGCACATATTCATGTTAAAGCCATTTTTCCAGGCATATCCCAATTTCGTCACTCTCATGAAAATATATAAAACTTTAAGAAAATAACTTCTAATAGGAAATATCTTCAATTTGGAAGGTATGCAGTAAACGCTTAAGTATGCAGACGCTTTCAACAATATCATCAGATGACTAGTTAACGCCTCTAAGTAACATTTCTAAAAATAGGCTCTACGCTAGTGCACCACAATATGTAGGTTACATAATTTGGTTCATGTTATGGGGTTTTATGCTTTATCGACATGCCTTCTGTCGAATTTAACTCAGAAGGAACTTCCGGTGTGTATCTTTTGAAATAAGGAAATTTCACTATTGGTGACGTCATTATGGTAGGTCATGCTTTAGATCTATTTTGGGAACAACTTATTGACAATTAGGTCAACAAGCAAGGATACTCTTTTATTTGCATCTCTCGACAGTTTGCTTTCGAATTCTCTGAGTAAATAAGTAACTAAATATATCAAACGAAGAAGAAAAGATGAAACAAAACGGATCTGTAAAGAACTACTTACTGTCTTGACCTAAATGCAAACAGGACCTTACTACCTGCGTTAATTTGCTTTATAAAAACATAAAACAAATGCGCAACAACTACCAATCTTAAATGGCGCTGCACAATAATATTTTTTTTTGCTAGCTTAAGAGTCTGCAAGGCGGGGATTTTGTTACGCAATATAACCTTATAAAGCAGCAGACCGTGAAATCTATTATATTTTCATGGGTATTTAAACACACGGTGTAGTAAGTAATTATGCATATCATCTTTTATTGCTTCACAGTTGTCACTTTATATTATTGAACCCTGTAACAAACAGCAGTGTGGGTTGTTGTCAACTTGAAATGAAATCGGGACCTCGGTTGACCCTTTCCCACATGCAACAAATCAACAGCAGACGACTTTGATAAACACAAATTATAGGTAAATTATATATAAGATAAAAGTTTGATGACTGAAAAGAGTTAAAAAAAACTTTGTTCCATGGATAATTTTTTCATTATGAGCAATTTCTCGTTTAGCCAGAATATTTTCAAAAGTAAAAAAAATGTGTATTATTGTGACATGTGTTACATCAAACAGTTTTATAAAAAATATTCATAACTTAACAATGATTTGGAACAAATATACATGTCTGTGTGTTACATATGATCCGTTCCACGAGAAAACCAACATTATGGACCCGGGCCGACACATTCCGTCTCAGGGGGATAGATGTAAAGAGTAATGATTCCTAAAACAGAAAATACGCAGGAGGCGAAAAGAGTCTGTCCGGGTAAGACTGCGTGGCATCCTTAGGCTGATCCGGGTCGATACTTTACGCAGAGTTCACACTCTTGGTTTTCTCGTCGGACGGCTCATATATAATCAGAATATCGTAATTTGACGTACAATCATAACATTATATAACATATCATATCTTGTTTAGCATAAACATATTACATGACCTGACACATGGAAATCACGAGAGAGAGAGAGAGAGAGAGAGAAGAGAGAGAGGAGAGAGAGAGAGAGAGAGAGAGAGGGAGAGAGAGCGAGAGAGAGAGAGCGAGAGAGAGAGAGAGAGAGAGAGAGAGAGAGGAAGAGAGAGAGAGAGAGAGAGAGAGAGGGAGAGAGAGCGAGAGAGAGAGAGAGAGAGGGAGAGAGAGGAGAGAGAGAGAGAGAGAGAGAGAGAGAGAGAGAGAGAGATAGATAGAGAGAGAGGGGGGGGGGGGTGGATTCTCTGGTTTTCTGTTGTTGTTGTTTTGACACCATTTTGTAATATCATAACATGTAACATACTTAGAAGTACAATGTTTGTATTGTTTAACAAGATTAACACAATCGGGATCACCCAGTTTACGGATAAGTCCATTAACATGCAAGGATAGAACATTCAAATTATTCTCTTGAAACCCCTAAAAATCAGTATGTCGACTACTTTTCCATCAATGTATTTCTTTTGAAGAACGTTATCAATATATAGAGTGTATTTGTTGAATATTCTGGTGATGTTCCCTTTATCTTTGGCTGTCTTTACGAATGGCAGTAGAGCCTGTCTGGCTTCACGTAGACCAGGCACACTGTTGTTGTTGTTGTCGATATGCTTTGGGGGTTGTTGTTAACTGTACGGTTTAAACTTTGTAATAACTGTAACTTTATGATAGATAAAAAGTTAAAAACATATATTCATAGTACATGTTTAAAAACATAATAATGCATCCGTCTGTTTGCTGTGTCTCACCTTTAGTTAGCAAAAATACTTGAGCTTCTAGTATTTTGTCATATACTCAAAAACGTCTTAAATAAGCTTAAAATAAGTTTCATATTCTTCCGACGAGTATTTCAAATGAGTTTAACAAAGGTATGCATGTACATACATAAAAACTGTTGAAAAAATGATAATTTACAAAAGCACATCGAGTTGTCAGAGGACATCTGCTGTAGACGCAAGACAAGTCGTTTCTAATATGTCAAAGGGTTTGAAAACAGGCGATACTAATCTTTCAGATATAATGTGAGTAAAACTCCCATCTAAAATTTCATGGTTCAGTTATGAAAGGCGAAACAGTTATTAATATCATTTGCAAAAATTAGGTTGCAGACGGTATGTTCAAAGTATGTCACGTGATGATGTATATACCCCTTTCCCACATATATACGCTTTCTGACGCCTCTACAGGAGACGACTTTTGAAAACATTGTGGGAAAAGGAGAAACTGCTCATGATGAGCAATTTCCCCTTTTGCCACAATATTTTTAACTCTATCCAATATATTCATATTTTCAACCATATACATTTGTACTATATCCATCTGTATGTTTTGAAAGTCGTCTGCTATAAGATTGTTGTATGTGGGAAAGGGTTAAATGCGATATTTAAAATGCTGTATACTAGCAAGCATCCAAAGTGATTAATAATTGAACTATCTGCATTTTTAATTCTGTCTTTTTTTAACAGTATTGCAGTTTTTAATAATTTATAGTCCATCTTTATCATGGATTAATAAAATAATAATTCGGGTGGGTGGGGTATGTATAACATATTGCGTTGTAGCACATATACTAACAGAAATACATGAACTTTTATACTATTTATTTATTCTAATTGATATTTTGTAAAATGAACCTTTCAGTAATCTAAATGTTCTTCTGATTGGTGGAATCAATCGTTCCGAGTTCGATCCATAGCCGCGGCGCTGCGGTCGTTGTGGAGTGTCCTTTGGCAAGGCTGCGATATAACTGAAGTAATGTTGAAAAAAAAAAAAGCATTTAAACCCCAAGAAATGAAATATTCTGTGTGGCCTTAATCTGCTCAATTCACTATCTTGAATTTCTAAACATTCTGGTATATTTTCTAAACGTTTTCTTAAAAAGGATCAATTCATTTGAAACGTAGGAGATAGACCAAAAGATAAAGCTACACGTATGTGCAGACTGATACCCGACTATATAGTTCACACATAGTGTTCAGTGTCGGATATAGAATCATAATTGTAAACTCATAAATCCCTACACCACCCTTTTCATTGTGAGGCATTGTGCATCACAAGCGATATTTAACAAGCGGGGATGGCGAAAAACGGCTAACAAATTACCCTGCCAAACGTTTGGCGGCCATAACGTGATGGGAAGCAACCGAGCGCCGAGACAAACAGGACTCTCGGGATAGATTAATGTCATCCATGGTTTTTATGGCTGTTTATAATTCCACTCGCATGTCTGCTATATAGCATAGGACGCTGGATGAAGGTTAACGGTCCGATCAAGTAAAGTGAAGGCAATGACAAGGTTACTCATAATTATGCCAAACACACTTCTGGCTCTTTATTGTTCGAACTAGTGCAAGTTTAACAGCTAAAAGGACTTCATTTCGATAGTTATACTTTCTAGGTACTGTATTTGATTCTCCCGCCTATATGGTATTGTTAAATATGCTACAGTGTGTGTGTGTGTGTGTGTGTGTGTGTGTGTGTGTTGTAGGCCTCATCTATATATAGATATATTGTATTAACTACAAATTGATAAACAAATTGGATGCGCATGACACATTCACGCATTCGCACACTCACTCGTTCGCACACACAAACTCGATCGCGCACAATCACTCGCTCACACGCACACACACACACACACTCACATATAAACACATGATGATTCGTATATATTATACTTCAGAGCTAAAATATATATCTCATATTCATGAACTGAGATTTTAATTAATAAAACTTGTGAACCACTAGGCAATTTGCCTACTTATTGTATTAACAGCTATAAGATGATTGTGATAACCGTAGATAAATAAATGATTTTACAGCCTATATACTTATCCCGAAATTATATAGACACGATCTCACATGACCGAGGATTGAGATTGAATGGCGGTTGCATGGTATACACATATCCATACGTTAAAATTTGCTTTGAATATGAAATGCTCATACACCGTGAGAACGCTCTGATGTATTCAAGATTAAATTCTTTCCAGAACTGTTTAGTTTAAACTTATTTAGTTTAAATCGATTGAGAATCACGCTTTCAGCTTATATTAATTACGCTCGATGTCTGATTCCTGGACACTTAACCAGTACTCGCGCTGCTTGTGTGGGAAACGTCTCAAAGGTAAAACCCGTGTATAACAGTGAAATAATTTGATTTGTTTAAACTTATTTATTTTAAATCGATTGCGAAACAAGCTTTAAGCTTATATTAATTACGCTCGATGTCTGCTTCCTGGATACTTAACCAGTACTCGCGCCGATTGTGTGGAAAAATCCCAAAGTCAGGACCCGCTCGGCACGGGACTCGAACCAGGGACCTTTGATGTGAGAGGCCGACGCTCTACCTCTGCACCACTGTCTTCCACAGTTGAAAGGTTGTTTACATGCATATTATGCTACACACCGTCGTGCACGTAATTTAGCATCACATAGTCATGATTTTTAACCGTTTTATGTATTTTAACGCCCTAAGTTTTATTTTGCAGTAATGCATATTCAATATATATTAAGTTCAATTACCTGCAGGCAAGTGATTACAGTGAATACATAAACGCGGGAATTAGGTATTCAAAATGCCTGTACAGTTTAAGTTTGCGTAGAAACAAATCCGTGCTAAAAACCCTCCCCAGTAAATTAACGCGTATGCGGCATGAAAACGCCCTAGTTCTGCTACAGTCCTATCCAGTTTCAATCAATCGCGATTGTCATGCAAATGAGGTAGAAAATCTTTCTTTGAATGCCGATCGACCCTGCTGAATTCAGATAGTAGAGAGTTCAATGAGATTTTTTACAGTTGAACTCGACTGCCTTGCCTCATTGACAGCTTAATGGAGCAAGCCTAATATGGAAAAGAGCAATTCTGATGGGGATTAACCTCTGACCCTATTCTTAAAACTGCAACTACAGATATGTTCTCGTCAAGTTTTGTTTTGCAGAACACCAGAAGGATTTTCTATTCGTGGAACTTGAATATAACGTTGCGTCGGCTTTTTTTGTCGACAGAACAGCCATTGAAGATATATTCAAACTAAGTATTAAGTATTACAAATATATCTAAGCCGTGATCTGTGAATTGAGTGACGGTTGCATAGCATATGTGCACGTTGAGGTCTCAAACAAGTATGTAGTGTTTCGGCAGAACCCCCATAGTCCACCTAAATATAGAAACAAGATGTGTAGATGAACTTCATGGTAAACAAGGATGAAGGTGTTAATTATTTCCCACATACAACACATTTGCAGCAGACGGCTTCAATGTCAAATATGAACAATTTCTATGAATTAAATTATAAGTAATGTATAAAAGATGAAAATATAATGGAAAAATGAATATTTGCTCATTATGAGCAATTCCTCCGTTTGTCACAATAGTTTTAAAAAGTTTCTGCTGTAGATTCATTAACATGCGTCTGCACGTGGGAAAGTTTTCTTCCCCTAGACAATTTGCTTCGAATCTCCTTTTTGAGAGTAGCAGCTCGTGTAGACTGGTTAGAGACTTAGTTAGAAACTTTATCCAGAATCACAGTTTGGCTATACACCGTCTGTAAAGTTAATCATTTCCCGCACATAACAAATCTGCAGCAGAAGTCGTCGAAAGATTCTCGGCAAAAATATGAAAAATCTGTATAAATAAGGATATGATGAATTAATATAATTGATATCGTTGGGACAAAATAAAGAAATTACTCATGATGAGCCGTTTCGTCTTACGTCAACAATGTTTCAAAAGTATTTTGCTGCAGATGCGTCAAAAAAGGACTGTCTGCAAGAGGTCCCGGGTTCAATCACCACCTTTTACTCCCAACACGGCTCCGTTTACAATTCTCAATGAAAATGTCTGATGTGTCACAGTGGTTGTCTAACGTTGGACTCATACAGTCTGTGAACGTTTTATTTATAGTGGTTATTTTTTTAAAAACGGTTATGAATCATATTGTCTTCTTTATGTAATATTTCCTTGTACGTTGCTCGGTTTATGATATATGTAAGTGTTTAATTCACAGCTAGATGGTGGTTCGTTATATTTCCTTTTGCCCTTTGCTATTAACCCTTTCCCACATATAACAAATTTGCAGCAGACGAATTTTAAAAAAAGTCATCTAGACATAAATATTGACAATTTCTAAAACTGAAAGTTCAATTATTGAATAGAGTTGAAAACACTGTAGCGAAAGGCGTCAGAAAGTAAATGTATGTTGAAATGTGTTAAATATAAAGTAATATAAACACTCTTGCTTTAACAAACAAGTACTGTATAGGCGATGAAATGTGATTTTCCGAAGGGCATCATATTGGTTGCCCCGCGACTTGGGACGCCCGGTTCCAAATGCACGAAGCTAACCACTCGGACACGGCGGATTCCACAGAACTCTGAGTAATGCAAGTTTAACGTTATTATTTCACGGGTGGAAATAAACCAGCCTAAGCTTGATCCAGATAGTTACTTCTTTACATAAGCTGTTTCAACCTTCCGTGGCTCATTGGAGAATAGTGCAGATCTAGATCAATCTGCACGGTTGAGTTTCGAAACGTGCCGCGCAGATAAGACGTATCCACAGCATGTGTGAGTCATACCACAGGAAAATGCCTTGAAATAAATGACGATTACGAACATTCGAAATGGATACGTCGATTTTTAGACAAAGCCCTTTGCCAGAAGGTTTCATGATACCGCCTGTACGATGAAGAAGGAAAGGCTCCTGATCAGATTGCGTTGAGGGTTAATCTTTATACTGATCTGACTTGACTAGTTTAGCCTGTCGCAAAGTCACAATGCATACCTATTTTGATAAGACGTGGTGAATGTGTAGTAGAAGCTAATCAATACTAACAGTGTAACCATTGACTTCACTCTCCACTTACTTATAACGTATCCCTTAGTGTAATATGTGTAATGAAAGCTAGTAGTGTAGCCCCAATAATGTCATATCTATGTACATAATCTCTTTCCGACATACAGCTATTCTGTAATAGACGACGACAATATAAAAGAAAGAAAAACGTAGAAATTCGAAATAAACAACATATTTTTTATATTATTTATTGAATAGAATTTAATACATTGTGGTAAAGGGACAATTTTTTTTCAATATGAGCGATTTCTCCATTTGCCACGATCATTTTCGAAGGTCGTCTGTACGAAGTTGTGTCAAATTGTGTCTGCATGTGGGAAATGGTTAATAAATGAAGAGCCCTTGCGCAGATACAAGAAGACCTATTATCATCCGGCGGACCTCATTAGGTTTAATAAACGGGACGACATCATGATCAAATGGCCACAGCTGTGTTACTACTGACAACGACTCGAAGAAGCTGTTACATTTTAAAGATACATTTTCATCTTAAGCCTTTACCACATACAACAAATCTGCAGCGGACGACTTTGAAAACATACACGAAAAGAATTTGGAAACTCCTGTTAAATGAAAGTACATTAATTGAATAGAGTTGAAAATATGGAGACAAAAGGAGACATTTTTCGTTTTGAGCAATTTCTTCTTTTGTCGCCATGTTTTCAAAAAGTCTTCTGCTTCAGAGGCGTTATAAAGCGTTTATATGGGGGAAAGGGTTAAGCCTTTGCTGGACAGAATTTTCAGCAGACGAGATTCTCAATAAATCATTTATCCTCCTCCACTTTGCTTATTACTCTCTCTATAATTGATACATTCGGTATTGTACATTTCTCTATTGTTTTCCCTTTCCCACATACAACCAATAAGCAGCAAAAAACGTGGAAACAGCAACGCAAAAATATGGAAAATCTATATTAGGGAAAGTTTTATTGTTCATAAGAATTGATTTCATTGCGGCAAAAGGAGAAATTGCTTGTTATGAGCAATTTCCACTTTTACCACAATGTTCACCTGTAGAAATTTTAAAATGCATTTATATGTTTGAAATAGTTAAATTGATTTCAATGTGGATTGGTGTACGAAAACTGCATCGATATATTGGGATAAACAGATATTTAACTACATGTCTAAACACATCTCGCCATACCCATGAGATCTTAACGAGAGTTGTTCTTTATTTAATGTGAGTTGTGCATCTCCGTATTTGAATAAAGAACTACAGTTATGATTAAACATGTAAATATAGTAAAATAAACAGAACAGAACAGAAGCTTTATTTGTGCACTTCTTCGTCGTCAAAATAGTTACAATACACGTGTACAAAAAAGACAATGTGGGCAAGATACGCTGAAATTCCATCTCTTTCTCAGCACGGTATGAAACTCGAACCTGTGGACATTTGAAGAAAAACTAGACCTTCCTGCCTACTTCTATTTCACCGTACCAACATATGAGCCGTTCCACGATAAAAGCAACAGTCAGGACTCTGCGTAATGTATCGACCCAGATCAGCCTGCGCACTCCGCGCATGCTGATCCGGGCCGACACATTCGGTCTCAAGGGGACAAAGGAATAGAGTAATGATTCCTGAAACAGAAAAACCGCAGGAGGCGAAAAGTATCTGCCCGGATCAGCCTGCAAGGAGTGCGCAGGCTGATCTGGGTCAATTATTGTGGAACGGCTCATATGTATTAATATGTTAAACAGCTCCACGATGTACGGGCTTTATTAGTCGCCGGGCAGAAGCCCGCGACTTCTATTTTTAATAGCTTTTCGGAAATCACATGGGAGGGCGGCTTATTATTAGAAAGAAACAAATCTAGATGATTTGAACATATTACAATTGTGGTTGTTTACGAACACTAATAAATGACACATCTAAAATGAAATAAATATTCCGATTTTTTAATGTTTGCAGTTTTTTTTATTTCACTCGCATTTAAGTTTTTTGTCTTATTTACGAAGACAAAAGTGGTCCTTTCAAGACGTGAACCAACACCCCCTAATGCAGACTCTTATGTGTCATCATTGAGGTCAATTTCGGATTCTCCTTTTAATAGCAATTTTAACTTACTAAATGTTGTTTTCATGTTCAAAGAGATGTCTTGATTTGTGTAGAATTCATTTAATAATGTTAATCCATGAATATCTAAAGTAGGAACTGTTTCTAAGCTAAATATAGACCCTATTCTGTTGTGTAGTTTCGTGACCTTTAACATCGATTTTCGCGCATGCGCATTTCGATATGAAAAAGCGAGTGATATTATTTTATTTTAGACAAGTACAAGACGAATGTTTGACGCAAAGCGTCAAAGAGAAGCCGCAATATTTCGTTGTACATGTAGAAATAAGAAAAAAAGAACATTTTTAAATCCACAAACAATAGAACAATTTAAACTGTAGACGGTAATGCTGATATATTTCTCCTTTTGAAGACTTTTGTTTTCTTCAAATTACCTCCCTTTAAAGCAATACCAGGATATTTACCTTGTGATTCGAATAAGATTGACAAACATTGAAATTATATGAATGAATACTATTATTTAAATAAGTAACAACAGCAAAATTAAATTTAAGCCAGATAAATGTGTACACATTTCGTTAATTTTTTATAGATACCCTAATGTATAGGTATGTATATAAAATTTATAAGCAAATGTTTTCATTACTACGTTCCTAATGTTTGAATAGACTAAGGAAAGTCAAGAATACATAAATAAATCAATGCAGTCTTTTCCGGCGACATTGATGCCTTGCATCAACTTTCTCTTGTGGTATTAGGATATAGTGTATTAACTAAAACATGTGTATTAATATGTTAAACAGCTCCACGATGTACGGGCTTTATGGTATTAGGATATAGTGTATTAACTAAAACATGTGTATAAATATGTTAAAAAGCTCCACGATGTACGGGCTTTATGGTATTAGGATATATACGGAATATTACGTTGCGGGAGCGATAAAAGGGTTTGTATTGCACGACAAGTAGCGTGGAAAAATCGATATCTTACGAGACCGAAGGTCGAGTAAGATATGGATTTTCCCACGCTACGAGTCGTGCAATACGTACCCATTTATCGCTCCCGCAACGTAATATTCCTTTTATTATATACCTACGATCTATGAAGAGCGAAAAAACTATTAAATATACAGATTCAATACATTGTTTATTGGGGATACCTCGCTGAAAGTATTCCGCGCACTGTCTGACGTCACAATCTTGTATTTACACCGCATGTAGATACGGAATTTTAATTTGTCGTGGTGTATTTGCGCATGTCAATCTGCATGTATTTCCACCGGAAAATGTACAGGCATATAATAAAGTGTATTAACTAAAACATGTGTATTAATATGTTAAACAGCTCCACGATGTACGGGCTTTATGGTATTAGGATATAGTGTATTAACTAAAACATGTGTATTAATATGTTAAACAGCTCCACGATGTATGGGCTTTATGGTATTAGGATATAGTGTATTAACTAAAACATGTGTATTATTTCCATTATCATTGAAACTCTCTCATTTTTTATAAGCATGCAATTTTACCGATAGGCAATGTAATTCCTTTTCTTAAATCACTTTCAATGCCAGGGTCGCACGAAACAAAACAAATCTGTCTTGATAATTAATACCTATTACAATTTCTCAATGCCGAATGAATCCATATAGCGAAAATACCATTTAGCATAATATTCACTCGAGTCGTAATATAAAGGTAACATAATGTCTAACACAATATACACATAAAATCGTACAAACCATTATCTTATTGTGTAAGTTTTTTTTCCAGGTGTTGTATTTGCGCGTGACATTCTGCGTGTATTTGCGATGGAAATGTGCAGGAATATAATACAAAATAAATGATAGGTCTGTTCAATGTGTCCAAACATTTTTTAAATTAATTGAAACTGTTGTGTCATAGGGAGAATTTGATGCCCATGATGAGCAATTTATGCTTTTGGCACAATGTTATCGTCAGTCGTCTGCATTGTAGGCAGCCAAATGTGTCTGTTAATTGAAAAGGAAAAGATATAGGAAAACATACCAGTCCTGACCGGATATCAATAACATCAGTATGCTTTCTGACGTCTCTGCAGTAGACGACCTTTGAAAACACTGTGACAAAAGGAGAAATTGCTCACAATGAACAATTTATCCTTTTCCAACAATATTTTCAACTCAATTCAATAATTGTACTTTTATTTAAAAGATTTTCCTTACTTTTTATTTAATATTTTCAAAGTCATCTGATGCAGATTTGTGGTATGTTTTGAAAGGGTTAACATACGCACTTTTAGTCAATCAAAAGACCTAAATATATCATAACATGACTTTCTGTCAGCCACATTGTGTTATCATGGCGCGTTGTAATGGTTATCATATTAAGGCTTATCGCCATTTATTTTTACCATTACGGCGTTCGTAACTCGAGATACCCGAACATAAATCTTACCGACTCATACCCTTAACTTTTCCCCTCATATAGACGCTTTCTGACGCCTCTGCAGTAGACGGCTTTTTGAAAACATAGTGACAAAAGAAGAAATTGCTCAAAACGAGCAATTTCTCCTTTTGCCACAATGGTTTCCACTTTTAGTCATAGGTTATTCATTTAATTATTGAGATTTTCTATTTTTTGACAAAATATGTTGAGAGTCGTCTGCTGCAGAATTGTCGTATGAGGGAAAGGGTTAACTTTTTTCCCCACATGCAGATACATGTTCACCCATCTACAGCGGACGACCTTCTTAAACATTGTGGGGAAAACGGGAAAACTAGTCTAATTGAGCAATATCTTCTTTGGTCAAAATGTTAGTTAACTCTATTCACCTTTTGTACTATAATTTATTTGAGATTTTATTTTTCATATTTTGCAGAGATGTTTTCAATGTCGCCTTCAGTAGATTTGTTGTATGAGGGAAAGGGGTAACATGCCTTAATACGATTGTTCCTTCATAAAAAGGTATTTATTTGGTATTTTCATCAATTATGTTATTAAGTTCTTGGACATACTAATCACTCTGACGACTTTGAAAGGATCTTTGCAAAATATGAAAAAAATACTGAAAAAAATGGTATAATAATTGAATAGGGTTGAAAAACATTGTGGCAATAGGAGAAATTGCTCATGGTAAGCAATTTCTCCTTTTGCCACAATGATTTCAAAAGTCGTCTGTTGCAGAGGCGTCAGAAAGCGAGGGAAAGGGTTAAAAACTACTTTCGCAAGAGACCGTAGCATCATTAAGGTCATCTCTTGTTCACAATATCTAAACTAGGCAAAAACTCCAATGATTCATCGTTCAGTCCATTTCGATCACTGTACGAAACATTCCGTTTGTTGTATTTGTTCGTGTGGTGTTTTACACCACTTTCAACTGTATTACAGAGCGTGTTCTCTGTAGTGTACCAGTACTGTTGGTAAACTTATTCTCACACCAGCGTTTCATTCATAGTACTATGCAAGCAAGCTTGGGCGCCAAAGAAGGAAGCCTACACTGACATATGAGCCGTCCAACGAGAAAATAAACAGTGTTGACTCTGCGTAAAGTATCGACCCCGATCAGGCTAAGCATGCCACGCAGACTAACCTGAACAGACACTTTTCGTCTCCTGTGGATTTTCTGTTTCAGGAATCATTACTCTATACCTCTATCCCCCTGGGACGGAATGTTTCGGCCCGGATTAGCCTGCGCGGACTGCGCATGCTGATCTGGGTTGACACTTTACACAGAGACCATAATGATGGTTTTCTCGCGGAACGGCTCATATATAATGCAATAGTCTGTACTAGACCTTCTGTATCAACTCAAAAACGGCTGCGAAAGGCGTCATAATGCTTTTGTAAACCTTTCTTACATACAGTAAATCTGCAGCAGACGACATTGAAAACATCTAGGTAAAGTTATGAAACATCTGTACTAATGAATGTGTAGACTTTTTAATAGAGTTCAAATCATTGTGACAAACATAGAAAATGCTCATTATGACCAATTGCTCCTTTTGTCATTATGTTTTCAAAATGTGAATGTGACAGAGGCGTCGGAAAGCACCTGCATGTGGGAGAGGGTTAAACGGTGCACGCCAGAATATAGCCCGTTGAAAGGGCAAACACCTCAGAACTGAAGATGATTATAATTTGAACGATGATGACCCTTCCTTAGACCTGTTCCAACTTCAAACGATATTGCACAAATGGACATCTGAAACACTATGACACAATGTGACCCATTGAGAATTTGCGTTAACAATTCCGCCTTTTGTCACAATGTTCTCATCTCTATTCAATATTTTTTATAGAGAAATATACCATACATTTGCTTTTATGTTTTCGAACGTTTCTGCTACAAGTTTGTTGTAGGTGAGAAATTGTAAGAAAGACGTGAGCTAGACGGCAATGCATTGTTTTCAACGCAATAAAGCCAATTATGCAGGATACTTGCCAAAAATAGGTCTCCTTGGTGGCGAAAATATGACAACTTGAGCTTAGGGAAACAATCGTTGCCGGTCTCAACTTTTCGCAGTTCTTTCGTAAGGAAACTCGGATTCACCTGAGTCCATTTATAGAAAAGTTATCTAAAGTTGCTCCTGGATTGATTGATTGATTGATTTATTGTTTGGTGTTTTATGCCGCTTTAGCATCTTTTTTCCAGTTATATCACAGAATGTGCTTTAAACTTCCTATGACAAAATTGGCAAATAGGGCAAAGCCAGATCAGACGGCGCGAATGCAATGTCTGGTCTGAATTTAAACTTGTTGCAAATAGCTTAGAATAGGTTACAATACTTTCTAGAAACCTTCTATAACTAATTGGAGAGCCAATCAGTCTGTTCTGGCTGATCTTGGGCGGCCATGGTCGTATACAGAACAACCAGATTTGGGGCGACACTATTCGCATACAAGACAGCCTTGCGATTAACTGTCGTATAATGCCTCTCATTTAACCCTTTCCCTGATACAATGAAAAAGCAACAGACGACTTTGAAAACATGAGGTATGCTAAAATTTGGAAACTCTTTAAATGAAAGTATTATTATTGAATAGAATTAAGAATTAAAAACATTTCGGTAAAAAGAGAAATTGCTCGTTGTGAACAAGTTCGTCTTTTGTCACAATGTTTTCAAAAACCGTCTGCTGCAGAGGCGTCAGAAAGCGTCTATATGGGGGAAAGGGATAATCCTTGAACAGACGAACAAAAATCTCAAAATGTTCAATCTCATCCATCATTAAACGGACCGGGTAGATATCTTTAACCCTTTCCCACTTTGAACATATTTTGTCAAAAATAGAAAATCTCTAAAATTAAATGGATAACCTATGCCTAAAAGTGGAAAACATTGTGGCAAAAGGAGAAATTGCTCGTTCTGAGCAATTTCTTCTTTTGTCACTATGTTTCCAAAAAGCTGTCTGCTGCAGAGGCGTCAGAAAGCGTCTATATGAGGGAAAGGGTTAAACCTATAAATACTTTATCCTTCTAGGAAGTTGAATCTCAAAACTTTCGAAGAGGCGAATTGTTCGTGCATTAGCCCTATAGTTTGGGTAACCAATAGAAGCGCTTCATCGATGTTTGGTAAAAAATGTATTGTGCGGAGGTAGAGCGTCGGCCTCTCGTTCCAATGGTCCCGTGTTCGAATCCTGTGATGGGCGGATTCTGCCTTTAGGATTTAGAAACGGCGCGAGTACTCGTTAAGTTTCCAGTGAGCAGACTTCGAGCGTGATTAATATAAGCGAAAACCTTGTTTCACAATCGATTTAAAATAGATAAGTTTAAATTAAATATGTATGTGAATAAAGGCAAAGGTTAAAGACGGTAGCCGCATGGACTAACGCGGGGGTATGCCAAGTGGGACATTACTAGAAATACAGTAGCTACTGCAAGAAATGACATGCTTTACTTTTCCTTAAATGCTGTAGAAGACTTTTTATATATCTTTGCTGCGAAAACTTCTTTTTTTTACTATATACTTATTGAAATAGTTGGAAACACTGTGGAAAAATGAGGAACTGCTCATCGAGAGCATATACTCATTTTACCACACGTTGGGTTGATTTAATTGGCTGCCACATTATATGCTCTGCTTGTTGAACATGGTTAAACGCTAGTCTCCTTAGCCTACAAACGTCACAAGCCACCATTTTTCCTACGACTCATCTGATATATAAAGCGAACGACACTCGATACGTGTTTTTAAAGCCCATCAGAGCCCGTGTACAAAACCTAAAGAAATCTAGAAAGTAACAAAGAATATAGAAGTCATTAACAGTCTATGGTGTTCATATCTAATCAACGCTCCTATTTCAAGTGTGATTTCCCATCATTATTATAGTCTCTCTTTTATATTCGCCATTCTACACTCGTCAACAATGCTGGTACAATCTAATGACAAATAGGTATTTTAATGGATTTTTTTTTCTTACGCGAAAGTGTAATGTTTGTGAATGCTGGGATAACTTATTAAAAGTTGTCTAACTAGAATTCTCGCTTCTGCCGAATCAGATACTGATCTAACTTGTCATGTTACATCTTTAGAAAACCATTACGTCATCAACTGAAATAATTTTCTTAAAAGACTGAAAAAGTTTTAATCTACAAACCGGTTGGGGGTGCAGTGGCTACTTTATAAAAGTCGTCTAACAGTAATGTCATTCCTGAGTATAGGATAATATCCCCCACTCTGTGATATTAACCTTTCCCACACGTAGACATAGACGCTTATGACGCATCTGCAGCAATCGATATGTGAAAACAGTGTAGGCAAACGAGCAATTTCTCCTTTTGCCACAATGTTTTTATTTGTTTACTGTTACTATACCTTAATTTATAAAGAGTTTCCATGGGTTTTTTCCATAATTATTTCAGGGTCATACCAGAGACTTTAAGAATGGTAGTAATGGCTGCCCTCCTTACTTATGGTTGCAGGGTTAGCATTACGTCTTACTGGCTGCATGGTGTCAGGATAAATGGACACGTAGTACTGGTAACTTGTCCAGGAAACGACGTGATATGACGGAAAAATTGTTGGAAGCGGCGTAAATCACCAAACTAACAAACAATCAATGACCCGACCGGGGATCGAACCCGCCATCCCCCGCACCAGAGGCGGACGCTCTACCACTACACACGTTTTCTGGTGAGGTATTGCAGGTACGTGCACACGCAAGAAGACATCGTTGCGTTTGATATAGCGGGACTTGAAGTTGATATACACAAAGACCAGAAGTAAAAGAGAGACAGACAGTTATACTAGGCGAGAGATAATTTAGATATCGATCTGAACATCTGTCAATATGATGTCACTGGTCACTCAGTGTTCAGTTGGGATGTGTATTTCTCCGGGTCCCTTTATACACAGATCACATATGTACTTAAAAAATGCAGGGTCACCGTGAAACGCCTCTGAAGCAGACGATTTTTGGAAACATTATGGGAAAAAGAGAACGTGTTCAAACTGAGTGCATGTTCTTCAGCTTATATAATTATCTGTTTTACTCAGTATCAAATTTGACAACTATTTAACATAGTTTAATAATGTGTTTTCATCAGACATGCACTTAATTTTCATATCCAGGCTCCGATAAATGACATGCAAAACACAGAACTAACTAAACACGTTTTAACCCTTTCCCTCATATAGATGTTTTCTGACGCCTCTGCAGCAGACGGCTTTTTGAAAACATAGTGATAAAAGAAGAAATTGCACAAAACGTGCAATTTCTCATTTTGCCACAATGTTTTTCCACTTTTTGTCATAGGTTATCCATTCAATTATGGAGATTGTCTATGTTTTGACAAAATACGTTCAAAGTCGTCTGCTGCAGAATTGTCGTATGAGGGAAAGGGTTAATCCTGTCGCACATACAACTAATCTGCACCAGACGACTTTAAAAACAATTAGTCCATCAAAACAACTCCTTTTTAAATGAAAAAAACACAATTATTGAATAAAATTTTGGCAAAAGGGGTACTTACACATTATGAGCAATTACTCCTTTCGCCACAATAATTTCAAAAGTTGTCCGCTGCCGAGGCGTCAGAATGCGTCTTGTATGTGGAGTATTTCAAAAATGATTTCGTTTACAAAAGAAGTCTGATTTTACTGAAAACATTTTGGCAAAAGGGGTACTTACACATTACGAGCAATTACTCCTTTCGCCACAATAATTTCAAAAGTTGTCCGCTGCCGAGGCGTCAGAATGCGTCTTGTATGTGGGGTATTTCAAAAATGATTTCGTTTACAAAAGAAGTCTGATTTTACTGTCTTTCCACGGAACATCATATCGGAGACTATGGTCAGAACATCACAGATGTACAGTTCATGATACAGATCACCATTAAACAAAAGAAAACACCACCACTATACTAGCTTATGGATAAAGAGTTAACCCTTTCCCAGATACAACAAATCTGCAGCAGACGACTTTGAACATATTTTGTCAACAAATTGAATGGATAACCTATGACTAAAAGTGGAAAACATGGTTGCAAAAGGAGAAAATAATCCGTCTGCTGTAGAGGCGGCAGAAAGCGTCTATATGAGGGAAAGGGTTAAATACTTTTTAACACTTACCCACATACAGGAGCTTTCTGGCGCCTCTACAGCAGACAACTTTTGACAACATTGTGACAGAAGCAGATATTGCACATTATGAACAATTTCTGCTTTTGCAACATTGTTTTCAACTCTTTTTCAGTATATAATCATTCATTTTTAGAGGTTTACAATATAATTGTCCATATGATTTCAATGTCCTCTGCTGCAGATTTGTTGTATGTGGGAATGTGGGAAAGGGTTAAGGCTCCTGTATCCGCCAGTCTTTGTTTTCATTGTCTAAGCGAACCAGTTCTTGAGCATATTATGTTATACAATAGATTACAATAAATAAAATCACGAATTCCCTTTTCCCATATACAAACAAATATGCAGCAGACAGGCACATGTATTGAAATGTATCTACAAATGAGAATATAATTATTAAATAGAGTTGGAAGCATTGTGGAAAAAGGACAAATTGGTCATTATGACATATTTGGTATTTTGTCACAAGTGTTTCCAATGTCGACGGCTGTAGATGCATCACAATGCGTCCGTAAGTGGGTAAAAGGGTTCCAAACAATGCAAAATATATGTTCGGGTTCGAACCCCAGTCGTGGCACTATGGTCTTAGTGGAGTGCTCTTGGGCAAGGCACATTTTTCAGTCGAGTACTGTTTTGTTTACCCCGGGATCATGAATAATTAAACTGTCAGCGTGATATAACTGAAATAATGTTGAAAACGGCGTAAAACCCCACAAAACAAACAAACACAATGTATGTATCGTGATGGACAAGTATGTGGCCGTTTTTTCTTGTGGCGTATCGCACATGTGGTCATCACTGGTCATCGATGCAGCAAAATCAGACCAAATAGATAACCAATAATAAGACATGTCGAACTATTGGTTTATATTTAAAACAATCGTAGCCGCATGTTGTTTAACTTTGAAGTTACATTTGTAAGGCATTCAATCTGAAATCGACCAAACCTTCTGTCCAGTCTACGTCTACTCGTCAAAACCAGATATGACCATTTGTAGGGGTGTCCGGAGTGATGACCAGTTGACATGTGTATCTGTCAAAATGGACGCCTCTTCTTTGTCTTTTGTTATCTTATATCATTGAGGACTAATACATGTCAAATTTCTGGTGTGAAAATAACAACTTGTTTTACAAGTTTATATCGTTCAACGTAACGTTCCCTTCATTTATTTGATGTTCGCCTGATTCTCCCTTCTCTCGGTCCTTCTGTCCACTTTGATATAATTTTTCTATGATGTTTCATTCCGACTAGAAGAGGATCTTAGTTGTTTCAATTTGGTAATCGAATAATATCGATGCTTAAGCATCGATTACAAACAAAATCAAATAATATTTAAGCCTCATGGAATAAAAAAGACGTAAGAGTTTTATGTTTTTGAGGTGGGGTTTTTACACGAAAAACGCATTATTGACGCTCATTCTCTGTTAATATTAAAAACTGTATATCGCTAATCATATATTCATTTCGAGTAATTTGATCAGATTTGAAGATATGCACGGCAATTAGATTGGACCTGTTATTAATCGTTTAAGTGAGGATGCAGAGTTAATTGAGGTATTGTTAACTGAATTAATATAAATTCTCAACGCTTATGTTATAATCACTGCATCACAGCACAACTTAGCGTTAACCTTTTCCCTCATATAGACGCTTTCTGACGCCTCTGCAGCAGGCGGGTTTTTGAAAACATAGTGACAAAAGAAGAAATTGCTCAAAAAGAGCAATTTCTACTTTTGACACAATGTTTTCAACTTTTAGTCATAGGTTATCCATTCAATTATAGAGATTTTCCATTTCTTGACAAAATAAGTTCAAAGTCGTCTGCTGCTAATGTGTCATATGAGGGAAAGGGTTAAGACAGATACACATAATTAGTTTGTTTCGTTTTGGTTAAACGCAATGTTCTTTTTACATTATTTTAGTTGTATCACGGCGAAAGTTCACATATTCATGATTCCTGGGTAATCAAACCAGTACTAGGCTTAGAAATGTGCATTGGCTAAGGACACTCCACTGCCGCGACTGGGACGCCTGGTTTGAAATCCCCGACGCTAACCACTCGACCACGGCGGATTCCTCAGATACCTCAAAATACCTCCCACATGTCCTCCCACATGTCCTCCCACATGTAGTCGCCTTTTTTTCAGATGCATCAGACATCTGCTTTGAATACATTGTGACGAAAGGAGAAATTGCTCATGATGAGCAATTTATTATTTTACCCAAATGTACTCGAATCTACTCAATAATTACACTTCCATTTAAAGATAATTTCCGTATTTTTTATAAAAAAAATTCAAAGTCGTCTCCTGCAAATGTGTTGTATGTGAGAAAGGGTTAAGCTTATTTTCAATGATGTTTTAAAAGAAGAAGACTTAAAAAAATAGATTTTGTAAAAGACGTATAACATTTACTGTAAATAAGGTTGGTGTCAATGAACTCTTTCAATGCATAATTTCACAAAGTGGACTCTTCCATGTTGAATATTGGAGCACTCCATTTGTCGTTCAACAGTAAACTTTTTAAAAAAAATAATGTTTAAGTTGCAAATAATGCAGATTTCAGGAGAGACATCCCTTTATGAGCTATCTCACCTGAATATGCAGTGTTTCCAGAAGCTTTTAATTGCCTTTGGCAGCGAAAGGTTTAAGTGTATCTCGTAGACTAGATTTTTGTTGATTAGCTTTATATGAATACGATCTGATGTGTCTGAGCTTGCAATAACTCCAGACAGAAGTACAGTAAAGCACCGTCATAAAAATATATTTTTATTGATAAATTATCGGAGGTGTAAAATATTCGGTGTATCAATATTCGGCTCCTAATTGCCAAATGCGGTTATAAAAAACCCTTTGATCCGGCGCATTAATCAGTCAATTAATTTTCAGGTCCCACTAAAATTAGATCATCCGTCAAGCTTGCAAGATTTTGTCGTTGAAATACAATGAACAACGAAAACTTCATGTATTTCATCTATTTTCGAGTCAAAAGTGGTTTTTCCTCTTATCGTATAGTGAGAGAAATGATAATGAATATAAGATAAGGACATTTCCACATCAAGATAATCTTCTGCAACCAATTGCCTGTCTTACACTCCCAAAGATACTGGCAATTATTGGCGCTTTTGCAGCTACCACAAGGGGATGGATTTTTCGAAACGAACAACTGTTCTCTTAACCCTTTGCCTTATATAGACACTTTCAGACGCCTTTTCAGACAACATTTGAAATCTTCGTGACAAAAGTAGAAATCGCCGTAATGTCTTCAACTCTTCAATAATTAAGCTTATATTTATTAAAAAATAAATTGCGTAAGGCAAACGCAAAGTTGTCTGCTGTAGATTTATTGTATGTGGGAAATGGTTAAGCTATTAGGATGGCGATTTAAAATTAAAGTTACCAGGAGTAAATTCGACTAATGTTCATAAATTATGTAGGCGAATCGAATGCTTCGTATGTCAATGTTATACGCATATAAACACATTTCTTAGTCGGCTTTCGCGTCATTATGCTTAATTATGTTTTATCATGCTGTATTATGTTCATGTGTCAGTGTACATGAGTACCTTTCGGAATAATTTCATTTTTAAAATGCTGACAGACATTTTCAATACAAATCCGCCCCTCGAAATAACGAGATGGACATAATCACCATTGCTAATTCTGCAAGATAACGAAAATTTCCTTCTGCAAATCAAATAAGTTAGACGAAATCCCCTTTACATTAACTGCAGTGGTATGAACAGATAAATGAATTTTGAAGAAATCGATCGAAACTATAAAGAAGGAATCCTAAAAAGAAATTGTATATGAGATCCATGAATGAAGAATCTATTTATATATACATATATTAATTAAATATATTCGTGGCACCAGTACCAATAAAAATGGGCACAATAAATATCCAATCTGACTAAATATTTGACATAAGTTCTGTGCCGAAAAGGGTCGTTATGACAAGAAAGGACAAGCCTGAAGCCACTTGCACATTTGTTTCTTTCATTTCTGTCCTTTTCGCCGCTTAATTAGCTGAGCCAATCGATGTGTTCCTTGATTTATTAGTATTAACCCTTTACTTAATTCAACGTTATACGCAAGTAAAGGACAGATTGTAGAACCTACTTAATGGGGCTGGGAATTCTCCACAGAATACGGTGCAGCAAGGAGTCTAAGCGAATATCAAAGTGGTTTGCTAGTATGGCTTGCTTATAGAAAACATGAATTGTAAACGTTCCCGTTTTCCTTGTAAGAATCAGAATTAAAACATGGAGTTCTAAATGTCAAATGAAAATAAAATGTTTTAAATCGATTTGTTGGTGAAATTCTCCCTTCACTTGCAAATGACATTTTAACTGAAAATACAATTTCATATTAGCCTAAATTGAAATAAAATTAGAAATTAACGTAAAATACATTGCAATATTGGGAAATGGATATATGTTACAAAATAGAAGCATTGTACGTAAAGGGAAATAATATTCAATAACCCTTTCCCGTCTTCAACAAATATACAGGAAACGACTTTGAGATCGTGAACAATCCCAAAAATGCGAGTTAAATAATTTAATTGACTTGAAAACATTTAGGTAAAAGGATAAATTGTTCATTATGAGCAATTTCTTCTTTTGCCAGAGTGTTTTCCGAAGTTGTCTGCTGCAGATGCGTCAAAAGTGTCTATATGTGAGGAAGGGGTCATATCTTTTTTCCCAAAAAAATATTTTCAAATGTCGCCCAATCAGGAAAAGTGCTCACTATTGAATACTCATTTGTCCATGTGGTGCAAATTGTTCTCTGGTGATGCAATTGAGTTTAAATAATTGATTTATTAGACAGTGAGTGGGCATTGTATTCCATTCAAACAGAATCTATGTTCTTGTTAAACTTAGCCATTGCATAAGTTCCTAAACGTGGTATTCAGCAGATACGTCTATTGTCGTCTGTTTCATACCATTATACTAGTAGAGGCTAAGTTCAAGGACATAAGCCCGGTCCCTGATACGGACGGGGTGGGGCTTAAAGTTGCAATTTGATCTGCATTTTCTTTTTTCCTACATTTTTTTCAACAAAGAAATACCTGGAGATATAATTTTTATTTGTCCTGATCTTATTTCTAAAAGCAGGAACCTCATATGATATCATATCAGCTAAATAGCTAACACTAAAGACACCACCCTGTTTTTTATCACATCGGCTTACATTTTATGCGGACTAAACAAAATACTAATGACTGTGTTATTCTACAAATAAATATTAAATGGTCCTGGATAACAAAAATATCAGGGATGTGAAAGAAAAGCAAAACACGTGTTTTCGAATATTTGTTTGGCTTATTTGAATGTATTCGAATATAAGATTCCAATGAAGAAGTCAGTTGTCCGAATGTTTGCACCTCCGGATACTAGTACCGTTTCAAAGAAGTCAATGACGCTCATATATGCAAATTAATGCAACACGAAACAATTGCATTTGTGTCGAGTACATGTGCGTGTGTGTCTAAATATTAACTGCCGATCAGCGAAGATTACAGACATTCTACACCTCCGCGTAGACGGACTGAGATCTCCTCTGATATTCACCTAGCGAAATATTTCATCGTTAAATCTCCTAGGGTCTGTTTTGGGGTGAAGAGACTCAATAAGAGAACATGCCATTTTTTCATAATTTCTTTTTCTTTTCTATTTGTTGTATACATGTAACTGCAATTGTATTTGTAATCATAATGTAATGTTTTATATAGGTAACTCTTCAGAAAATTGAGGCAATAAAAAGATGTATATATCAGGCCAAACACAATTTACAAACGATTATTGATAATTGCAAAAACCTAAACAAGAAATTGTCGAGGTTTCTCGATTTCTGTTTGCCTTTATCCCAAATTATTGGAACAGTTTCTTTCTTGAATTTTATATAAAAGCGCGATTTCCTCTGGATTATAAATAACTCAATTCGAATTGAGAATGGTTAGTGAATACCTGCCATGACTTAATCCGGCTCATATTGATCGATTGGGGTTTAACGCATTTTCAACAAATCTTTAGTCATATCACGGCACCGAGTTCACCTACCATGTATTTCCTCGCTTTTATAGAACAGTTCTCCACACAACATTCAAGGAATGGACTGCTTTTCCCATTGGTGAAATACGAATGACGATTGCCGCATATACGTTTGTCAAACGTTAGAAAGAATGTTGGCTTCTGTGGCTCGGCATAAACCCGGTAGTTATTACTTGAGATAATTAAATACTTTCTTCTGAATTGGAAGGGCCTGAGAATTGCTGTTTGTAGCTGATACGTTAAGTGTCGTCTGCGTTTAGACAATCTGAGAGAAAAAGTGTGTTATATCTGGGAAAATGGAAGTTTTAGTTATCGTCAAAAGATGTCTTCAGTGAAAGCACCAGCTTTGTATCCAGAGTTTGCTTAACTCTTTCCTACCTATAGCCACCTATTGACGCCTCTGCAACAGACGACTTCGAAACGAGCAATTTCTCCTTTTGTCACTATGTTTTCAAATCTATTCAATTATTGTACTTTCATTTAAAGGGAGTTTCCATTTGTGTTCGGATATGTTTTCAAAGTCGTCTGCTGCAGATTTGTTGTATGTAGTAAAGGGTTAACAGAAAAGTTGTTTGGAGCTTGTTGTTATTGTTGTTATATGAAGAACAAATTATTGAATATTATACATTTGAAAACATTGTGGCAAAAGGAGAAATTGCTCATTATGAACAAATCGTCAGCTGCAGAGACTCTCAATGAGCATATGTAAGTTGGAAAGGGTTAAGCCATCTATATATTTATAAAGTAAAAGAAAAACACAAAATTGATACCGATAAAGAGCATCACAACAAAATTGATACCGATAAAGAGCATCACAGAGAGACATCTGGTATAACAAGATAAATGTATTGGGGATAATTAATGGGCAAAGAAGCATATAAAAATAACAAGCAATAGAAAATTGAGAGTTTATTGTTTTCCACATAATATTCACCGTCATTAAACCATGCAATGAAACATATCTCCCACCACTAGCGAAACAAATTGGTAGGACCGGATTAATCGAAGAGGCAGAATATTGAACTGTATTCTCGCTTAGTCCGAGATTTTAATAGTGATAGAATAATTGTATTGAATATTATACAATCGATGACTTCATGCAAAACGTAACGATTTGTTAAAACAACTGTATCGCATTTATCTAATAAGACAGTTCCCCCTTTTTTTTTTTAACAAATTAATTGTGTAAACATTTCTTCTAAAGTGCGTAATAGAACGCTAAAGACGTATTGATGTAAATGTAACAGTGCTTTTTAATGCAGTTTGTAAATGTTTAATTGTTTGATCATTATTATAAAAGATGCACACGCACCATTTGTTTTTATAATTTCAATTTGAAATAGTTGAAAAAGAATGGTTAAAGTTACCGTCCTGTTAAAAATTGCATAATTTATCACAATGTGATCGAAGTGTCAAAGATTCTCATTAACATCAATTTGTCTTGTTCCGTTGTACATTTAGACATTTTATAGTTTTTTAGCATGTGAAACCGCCTTAAATAACTACATTGTTGTTTGCATTATCGTACGAGAGGCATGTCAGCCCTTTGCCCAAACACAACCAAAGTGCAGCAGACGATTTTGAAAACATCTAAGCAAAAAAACGGGAAAACAATACTTATATAAGATATAATTACCGAAAAGAGTTGAAAACATTGTAGTAAAATGAGAAATTGTTCTTTTTGTGCAATTTCTATTTTTTATCACAATGTTTTCAAAAGTCGTCTGCTGGAGAGGCGTCAGAAATTGTCTACATGTAAATGTTGGAAAAGGAGGCTTAATAAATGTATTTATATGTCTCTAATCGTATCAATAAAATATATTTTAAACAACGAGGTAAACAATACAAAATGGTTAAAATGAGAGAAATATCGAGGAAGTAGTTTCGCTAGTGGTTTGGAAGCCAACATTATTAGAGCAAATATAAGTTTTCCTTTTCAAGGCATTAACTTACAACAAATTTACCTCCGTCATTTATACGTAACAAACAATGTATAAATACACACAAAACATTCAAAAATAGGGAAACAATCTCACGTCGAAAACGTATATATATATAGAACATGCAGAGTGGCGTCATGAAGAGTGACGTCATGCAGAGTGACGTTTGTCGGAAGACAACGGAACCAATGTCTTCGAAATAATAGTGGAAACGTTGGTTCATTTAATTAATTAACCCTTATCCCACTTACAGCAAATCTGCAGCAGACGACTTTGAAAACATCAAGACAAAATGAAGAAAAATCTGTATAAATAATAGTATAATAATTGAATAAAGTTTAAAACACTGTGACAAAAGGGGAAATTGCTCGTTTTGAGCAATTTCTCCTTTTGTCACAGTGTTTTCAGAAGACGTCTGCTGCAGAGGCGTCAGAAAGCGTTTATATGAGGGAAAGGGTTAACGTGTGGCTATTATACCTTGGTGTCCATCAATTACAGTGGACTAACAGTAACTCGAACATAGGATTCTTTGAATCGTATAGTTTATAATTTAAATAGTGAACACATGGAACTCTTCCCCACATACAGACAATCTGCAGCAGACGTCTTTGATTACAACTTCGCACAACTGTGGAAAAATCCCTATAAATAAAATTATTATTATTGAATAGAGTTGAAAACATTATGAAAAAGAAACAATTTGCTCGTCTGGAGCAATTTCTCCTTTTGTCACATCGTTTTCAATAGTCGTCTGCTGCAGAGGCTTTAGGAAGCGTCTGTATGTGGAAATAAGTGTGTGATACACGACCTTTTGTTTTTTTAACAGTAAATCCTATATACGTTTTCGACATTAATTTACCAACATAATTATACAATTGTAATACAAACTCATGTTTAGGAATCTATCTTAACCCACAAAAATTCTCCAATATGAATAATATCAAACAATTAAAAAATAAAATATAAATATGATCGTATTTAAAAGATGTAAGACATTCAGACACTTGATGAAACCATTGGCTCTCAAGCACCGATCTGACGCATCTAATTAACTCTTTCCCACATACACCAAACCTGCGGCCGACGACTTGGAAAACATATCGACAAAGCTATAGAAAATAGTTGTTTATGAAAAAATAAATAATGAAAAGATCTGAAAATATTTTGGAAAAAAGGAGAATTTGCCAAAATGAACAATTTCTCCTTTTGCCGCAATGTTTTCATAAGTTGTTTACTGTAGATGCGTCAGATTCAGTCTGTATGAGGGAATTGGTTACGTACATGAAGTAACTGAATTGAGAGTGTTAATTATTTCTTATGATCAGGTGTATAATATTAGAAATTTCCTGAATATTCAATTGAAATATTTGGCATTCACTTGTTTTGTTAATTGATGGTGATGCCATTATGAATGAGTTTTTACGAAGCTGCAGCAAGGGAATTTTAAAAACAAAAAACATGCTCATTATGAGTAATGTCTACTTAAACCACAATGTTTTCTACACGACATCATAATGTGCATCGTCCTTTACAGAGTTTCTATAGGAATTATTTGGAAAGTCGTTAGTTGCAGAGTTTTTGCATTCATGAAAACGTATCTATTCATTCTTTAACTTTTCCCAAAATCTTGACAATAAACCTAGTTTAAATATATTTAACTGCATCTTTTCTTGAGAAGTAGACATATCTGCTTGAAATAGACCATATACTGTAATGTGAGTCATCTTTCAATTGAAACGTTATTTAAACGTTAAAAGAAACAGACATGTTTTATTTCAGAGTTAAGCGCAAGTGAACAGCTTTACATGTGAACTTTTTGAAAGTTTTTATTATTGCTAGATGTAAAAACATCGCACTTTTATCTACACTGTTATTGCATTTCGTCTGATAGTTATAGCTTGTTACATTGCTTGTTGTAACATTGATGTTGAATTTGACGTCAACGTCACTGACGTTTATAGCATCCGAAAGATGCATCTAGAAACAATAACAAATCTTAATTATTATTTTTTTTAGATCACTATTAAATGTTTGATTTGTTAAAACCGTAAGCTTTTTTTTATTATTATGAAAACAATAATTTAAACTTAAATATTAAACGTTAAAATGTAAAACAATACTAATTCGAATATGGCCCTTTTATTGCAACGAAGAACTTCAAAATCATAGGAAACTAGAGAAAATGTAACGATTTCATACTGTCACCTGCTCTGTTTAAGCATTCGAGTAAAAAGCAATTAGAACGAATTTTGAATTATGTTTTAGCAACCAAGTTGAATAACATTGTGGAAAAGGGAGAAAGTATTTATAATGAGCCTTTTCTCGTGTCACTCTGTTCAACAGTCGTCTGCTGTAATATCGTGTGTATAAGGCGAGGGGCGAATACCACTGCAGCAGGACTACGGCCCACAGACCCCGTAATATAAAATAATCGTATATATTTTGATTTCGAACTATTTAAGCTGTTTAGTATTTTTTATCAATCTGTTTGTTTTTTAACATTACTTCCTATAACTAAATCCGAGTAGCGTCCAGTGATCTATGGTCTTATTGAATGTGTATGACATGCCGGTTTACTATTTATCGTTTGAGAGATATCTCTATTATGTTCAGAGATATCTAGCTTTTTATAAGGTATCTTTTAATTAGAGAGCTATTTCTTAATTTGAGAGATATCTCTCTATCTTTCAGAGATATCTATATCATTTATAGAGATAAATGTCTATGTTAACATGAAGATGGGAGGGCTATCTCTTAATTTGAGAGACATTCTTTCTTACAGAGATATCTCTCTAACTTATAGAGTTATTTGTCTATGTTAAACAGGTATATCTCTACAACGAATGAACAGTTTATAATCCACACAGTCTCATCAGACCCTTCGCTGATCTGGGTCGATACGCAGAGTCAACAATGTTGGGTTTCTCGTGGAACGGCTCAAAAACTGGAAGTGTAGCCAAACTGGTTATATATTCTTATTTATCTTTAACCCTTTCCCACATACAGCAAATCTGCAGCAGACGACTTTAAAAACATCTTGCCAAATTTTTTTTTGAGCAATTTCTCCTTCTGCCACAGTGTTTTCAAAAGTCGTCTGCGGCAGAGGCTTCAGAAAGCGTCTATATTTAGGAAAGGGTTAAGGCCCTAGATCGCCCGTCGCGGGCTCATGTAGAAAGCCACCTGTTGCTTCACGTATTTATCAATTATTTCAAAGATCGACATGTACATATGAGCATTCAAATATTGACATGTACGTACACTTCTCCTAGTTACAGGTGTAGCAAAATAAAAAAATAACCCTATAGAATTGAGACATAAAAAACATTTATTGATCAAGGGAGGATGAGAATGGTGAAATTGGTTGATTATCTTCAATGATTCTAAGGACAAACGACTCCTTTTTAAGCACTAATTCCAATATATTGTTCTAATTAAGTACTGCAAATAAAGAAAAAACGACGTCATATTTCAAATTCAGACTTTTTTTTATAAATATTTTGATAAACAAAAACTGTCAAAATGGCACTATGAATATACTATCTACATTACTATATATACCCTTACTTTTTGTCTGTTCATTAACCGTTTCCCACCTGCAGACGTATTTTGACGCATATGCAGCAGACGGCTTTTGAAAACATTGTGGCAAAAGAAGAAATTGCTCATAATGAGACAGTCACCGTTTCAAAATGTTTATAAATGTATTCAATTATAATACTTTCATTTATAGAAATGTTCAATATTTGTTGCTACATGTTGTAAAAGTAATTTGCTGCAAATTTGTTGAATGTGGGAAAGCGTTTAAAATACCTTGAACGTGTACCGTTTCCCTGAAGAAGACGAATTTTGACACCTCTGTAATAGGCGACTTTTAAAAGTATTGTTGGAAAAGTAGAAAATCGCTCAGGAGGTACAATTTCATCCTTTTTCCACAGTGTTTTGTATCTTTTTAGAAAATAATGTCTCAGATTTGAATGCACACGTATTTTGAAGCGCATGCAGCAAAGCACTTTGAAAACACTGAGGCACAAGAGAAAGTTGTAATTTTGAGCAATTTCTCCCTTAACCAATGATTTCAAGTTACTCGATATTCCTATTACTATTTCTAGATATTTCCTATAATTGCTGCCTCCGATGTTTTCAAAGTTACCTGCTGCAGATTCGTTGCATGTGGAAATGGTAAACGGTTAAGACAAGATGGGATATACATCGGAGTCAGGGTAAAACACTTTCGGAAAAGAAGGGTGTGCTAGTAATGGGAAGTGCCTTCTTCATCTTCAACCTTTTCCCACATACGACATCTCTGCTGCAGACGACTTTGAAAGCGTACCCGAAAGAATAATTGGAAACTCCATTTAAATGAAAGTACAATAATTGAATAGAGTTAAAAACATGGTGACATAAGTAGAAATTGCTCTTTCTGAGCAATTTCTTCTTTTGTCGCCATGTTTTTCAATAAGCCTTCTGCTGCAGATTCATCAGAAAGCGGCTATATAAGGGAAAGGGTTAACGTGTTGTACAATTGCATGTTGAATCTTCGATGAACAGAAAGTGTTAAATAAAGGTTTCGAAATAAAAAATGATTTAGAGTAGATCAAAACATGAATAGATACATCTGAAACATACAAACTGAAAATGGTATCAGATTACTTGATTTTTTGCTAACAATAAATTAATTAATAAACTAAATGACGAGCCTTAATAAGTTAATAACCCATTCCCACATACAGCAAATCTGCAGCAGACGACTATGTAAACGTCAAGGCAAAATTGTGATAATTCTTTATAAATAATAGTATAATAATTTAATAAAGTTGAAAACACTGTGGCAACAGGAGAAATTTCTCATTTTGAGCAAGTCCTCCTTTTATCATAGTGTTTTCAAAAGATTTTTGCTGCAGAGGCGTCAGAAAGCGTCTATATGTGGGAAAGGGTTTTAAAAGAAACATGCTGTAAGTACTATTAATATGTTGTATTGAAGACACCAGATATATTATTTATCCTTTCTCGTATACAATAATCTGCAGCAGACAACTTTGACAATATTTAGGAAACGATAAGAAAAGAAATCGATAAATTAAATCATCAATAATGAAAACATTTGAAAACATTGTTACAAAAGGATAATTATACTCATTATGAACAACTTTTCCATTGACGTGTACGCATTATTTTCAGACGTCGTCTGCTGTAATGGAGTCCGAAAGCGTTTGTATTTGGGAAATGATTAAAAAAGCCTAAAGGTAACATAACATTACTGATGTTTGCTTTTTCCAAGCTATTTCTTATTTCAACTTGTAACACTAAAGGAATAAGCCATCCATCCACACATTTAGTATGATCTGTTATACTCGTCTTCTATGGGAATAGTTGACATTATTAACCCATTCCCACATACAATAAATCTGCAGCAGACGACATTGAATGATCAAGTACAAAACATAGAAAATATCTGCTTATGATTGTATGATAATTTAAAAGAGTTGAAATCATTGTGGTAAATGGACAAATTGCTCATATATTATGAGCAATTTCTGCTATTGCCACAATCATTTCAAAATTCGTCTGCTGCAGAAAGTGGTCTATATGTTGGTTAAGAAATAGGATTTTATCATTTCAAAAGAGGTATGAAAACATGTAGTCAACTTGAGACACTGTTTCTCAGGAGCAATGTCTCCTTTCCCCATAGTGTTTTCAACTTCATCAGTTAATAAGACGCCAAATGTCTTCCGTTTTAGGAAAACCGTTTAAGAAAACCGGTTTTAACACTTTCCTTCATAGTCACGTTGACAACAACGGATGATAAAAGTTAAAATGTGAAATTGTTATAATATGTTTACGGATCTATCGAAAAGAAAGAAGAACTACTCATAAAAAACAAACATTTCTCCATTTTCAATCATGGTCCAAAATGCTTACATGAAAAGGGGGATGAGATAGAACTAAGACTATTGACTGTTTAGGGAAAAGGGTGTGATATTAATCAAATCTCGTTAAAGGTATTGCCGTGCTTTCATAAGTTTAAAGTTAAATATCAAAAGCTACATGTGTATCGATTCAAAAGTAAGATTGAACACGGAAAGAAGAAACAAAAAAAGGAAAACGTGTAAACATATGTTATAATGCCAAACTTGTCAATTATCTGGTGACTTATTATTTAAATATTAAATAGGAAATAGCTCAAGCCTAATAGATATAGTCCCTTCCATGTTTATATATATATATGAGCCGTTTCACGATAAAACCAATATTGTGGAATCTGCGAAGAGGATCGATCCGGATCAGTCTAAGCATGTCGCGCAGGCTAATCCAGACAGACACTTTTCGCCTCCTGCGGATTTTCTGTTTCAGGAATCATTACTTTATACCTCTATCCCATTGAGACGGAATGTGTCAGCCCGGATTAGCCTGCGCGGACTAATAGTTTTTCCCATATATTGACGCTTTCTGACGCCTCTGCAGCAGACGATATCTGAAGAAACTGTGGTAAAAAGAGATATTGCTCATTATGAGCAATTTCCCCTTTTTTGCCACGATGCTTTCAACCCTATATAGTAAATGAACATAATATATATATATATATTCTATTTTGTTTGTTTACATGTTTTCAAAGTCGTCTGCTGAATGACAGATGCTTGTGGGAAATAGTTATACGGACCAATCACCAAAACAGGTTATTCACTGATAAGCGGGATGCGCCGACTGATACTGTACGTGTGTCTTTATCACATAAATAAAAAAGGAGAAAAAAACCATATGTATTTAAATAAGTTTGAACAGAGTTTTTGTTCATTTCATGAGTTTGTTATTCTTAAAATCGTAGGTAAAGATTAAACCAGACATATTAAACTTGGGTGAGGTTTTTTAAAAAAAAGTTTTGGTGTGTTCTATCAGTATCCTTAATCTTTATTACAAGCAGACTCGTTTTCACTCATTGCAGCAGACGACTCTTGAAAACATTACGGTAAAAGGTGAAATTGCTCATAGTGAGCAATTACCCATTGTGCCACAATGTTTCAATTTTATTCAACAGTTATGCCTTAAATAATAGACAATTTGCAATATATATATATATATATATATGTCTTTTTGATTTCAAAGTCGTCTGCTTCAGATTTGTTGAATGTGTGAAAGGCTTTCCTAAATAAAGGCATATACCTATCTAAGGATTAGTATATTTCATTTATTGATTTTATATATTCGACCTTTTTAATCTTATGTCTATTTTATCACGACAATCCCCAAGTTCTCTGGCTATTTTTCCCTATAATTATTTTTCAAATAGAAAATAAGTTTGGAAAATCAACTTTAACAGGAACTATATATGGTCAAAATTTTCTATTTCAGTTTGTTATGTATATATATATTAACTGTCTGTCTGTATGTGTGGGTGGGTGTCACCGTGTGTGTGTGTGTGTGTGTTAATTCTACAATTGGTCATTGGTTAGATGTGATAGTAATCGTTATCAATTCATTGGGACAATCATTTAAAGCCTAATTTCGAGTGGGAATTCTATTCGGCCATTGCTAAAAGGAATCAATGAGTTTCATCTTATATACATGTAGTATCAATTTCCTTGTACAAAAAGCCTCTTTAAACCTTACCCACATACAACTAATTTGCAGGAGAAAACTTTGAAAACATAATGACTCTCTTTTTTATGAAAATCTCTTTAAGTGTACTTCTTTGTATTGAGTTGAACAAATTTATCCAAACGGAAAAAATGCTCATTATAAGCAATTTCTCCTTTTGTCAGTGTTTTCAAATGTCATTAGCTGCAGAGGAGTAAAATATGCATCTGTATTAGGAAAAGGGTTAATTTCCCTGATATGTCCTATAGAACATATATTTATTTAAAAGCATATACATGTTGATGATCTGATGCGTTCCGCATTATATTCATAGCATGTGTTACAGTTTGATGTTCTAAACGAGTTTCATTCCGACTGTTCAATTGGAAATTAAGCATTCCATTTTTAGACTAATGACTGCTTAATTGGATTTTTTAATTTGATATGACACTAAGACTCGAGATAAGACCAGTGTAATGGGGTGTTTGAATGATGTGTTTAACGCCGTTTTCAACAGTATGTTTAGTTATAACACTGCGTTTTCTTCTGTAATTGTTATAAATAAGATGTCCCGCGAGAAAACCAACATTATGGACTCTGCGTAAAGTATCGCCCCGGATCAGACTAATCATGCCGCGCAGTCTTACCCGGATAGACAATTTTCGCCTCCTGTGGATTTTCGGTTTTAGGAATCATTACCCTATACCTCTATCCCCCTGAGACGGAATGTGTCGGCCTGTATCAGCCTGCGCAGTCCGCGCAGATCTGGATCAATACATAACGCAGAGGCCATAATGTTGGTTTTCTCGCGGGACGGCTGAAATGCCTATTATATATCATCCCATTTTCTACATCACACTCTATGCTGTGGATTTTAGTATGATGCTTTATGTGGATAGCACTTCTTTGAGTACCAACATTAGAGGGTATTGATGGCAAGCTGTGTACGTCCGAATTGTGTTTTAAGTGTAAAATCGCTTTCTAGTAGGTTATCATTTCCTTTACTTTTTCACTGCCGATTTTCACAAAATGGACTCTTCCATGTATGAAAAATGGACCACTCCATTTGACGTCCAACAGGAAACTTAGTAAAATTGAATGTCTAAGTGTCAAATAATGCAGATTTCAGGAGACACAGTTCGTTCGTTATTAGCTGTCTTTCCTGAATCTGCATTTTTTGCAAAAGCATTTAATTGAATTTGGCAGCGAAAAGGTTAAGAGAAAGCCTATGCAACGTTTGAACATTAAAACATTGTTGAAAAGGAGAAAATACTCGAGATTTCTCTTTTTCGAACGTTGTTTTAATTCTTCAAATAACCAGTGAAAAAATATTTGTTTTATTTCTGGGGTTTTCGGGGAGTTTCTCAAAACGAACACAATGTTATAATTATAGCACAGAATGAGATGACAAAACACTACCACTGCAAATAAGTTTATCATTTCTGTTTATTTTCATTCGTTAGAAATATCTCTCGAATTTAATCATCAAACAAATCAAGCTGTACATTCATAAGAAAGTTGTTTAACACTAAACGCAATGGTTCATAAATTAGTTTACATGTGAGACAAAATCATTCTAAGGTCTGAATAACAAAGCAAAGGTAAAATTATATTATGTTGTCACTATAATGTTTTAAACACTATGTATACATTTATACACTTTAATTTATTGAGCTTTTTCAAAATATTGCCTCAGTGTTTTTTAAGTATTCCGCTGCATTAAAATGTGTTGTATGTTGTAATTGGTTTCCAATTTTAAGTCAAGTCACGGAACATGTAGGCAATGTAGCTAAACAAATTCAGTTGTCTTTTGTTCTAGTTTTACATGGCATACTATAATATAATGCATTAAAATGAAAATTACTTTTATATCCAGTTTCTATTCGCTTATAACGATATTATGCGGTTTAAGGTATGTTGAAGATATTGATAAAAACCTCTTCTTCTCTATTTCCAATTAATTGTGAAACACGGGACATTTGTTGGTTAATTTTACACCTCATACAGGCGCCGTTGGACGCCTCTTCAGCGTTGGAATGTTGAAAACATTGATGGAAAAGTAAATGGTCCAGCTGTTATTTTTTCCCCCAGATTATCGTTTTGTTTTGTTTCAGTATGGGTTAAGCAGATATTCTTTATAACCAGTAAGTACTCCTTTTTCCAAATAGCTATATAGTGTCTTTGTTGAGATTTATTTTTTAATTAATACGAATATTTTAATTGTGTAAAAGGCTTATCGTGACATATGAGATTGTAAATTGGAAACTTAACCTCTGAGAAAAGGTTTAACGCTTAAAGGAGAGGTCACCCGATTCAGATTTTTGAACATTTGATCAGATAGAACTAATAACACATTAAATGTTGTACTTGTAACAATCTTGCTACAACACGATCAACCATGTCCCGAAATGTTTTAAAGATATCATCTGCTAAAACGGCGTCATTTACGTAAGTTTAAGGGGAAGCGTTGAGATACGAGGAAGAGAAATTTATCTACAACGAAATTTAACTTAAATTTTATGGTATAGGTGACATTTTAAAAGGATCTATGTAAGTCAGCCTAAAGAAGAAGATACACCATTTCGGCATTAAACGGCTGATGTTCGGCTCCCATTACATGTATTCTAAGTTACACATTTGTGTGTATTTTCAGAGTTATCTGCTTTCAATTTTGTTCGTCTTTTTTCTTTTAAAGTTTAAACTATTTTGGGGGGAAATATGTTAGTTCTGCGTATGTTCTCTTTTCGGATTTGTGTTTATTTTTGCTATTTCAAAGTCTGAATCATTATGATCAAAGCAGCAATTTATAAAAGGTTTGTAATTAAGTGGATGAGTACTGTCCACTTTCAAGCTGTACATTGTATTTCAATAAAGTTTGGTTAATCTGACGAAAATAAAAATAATATATTAATGAATATTTGTTCTCTTCCCCGGGTGTGTGTAACTTTTCGACCATTGTATCTTAACCCTGATTCTTCTGTTCTTGACTTCTATCACATTCATGCTTTATTTAAATATCAACCATCCTTTTGCATATATATCAGTAATTTGCACATAAAAACGGAAGTGGGAGATAATTATAAAGGTTAAATCAATGGATACTTTGTCTACGTTATACTTGGGTACTAAAATGTTAGAAAAAATTCTCGGCACGGAACAAAGTGAAGAAACGAACGATAATATAATCTTGAGAAATAAAATACATTGCAACTGTAACTATTTTTGTTTACGTTTAAAGTAATTTCTCTTTTTTACATAATTTATTAATTCATTTGATGCATTTGAATCGCATTTAGGGATTTCGAATTTAAGTGGTATTTGACGCCTGCTGTTGCAGACGACTTTAAAAGCATTGCAATAAAAGGTGAAATTGCTCAAAACGAGAAATTTCACCTTTTATTGCAATATTTTCAAAGTCTTTATCAATATAAAGCTTGATTAGTTGAAATTGTTCGTCTGGTGATTGTTAAGCAGACGACCGATGAAAAGTCACGTGAAGTAATGGGTTAAAGAGACTAAGTCATAAAAATAGTGAACATACCACTTGTTTTTGTCATAATGTTTATTTTGGTAAGTATGGTATATGTACGGACGGTGAAGTTCTGATGAGATTGTGCGAATTCACATACTCGTCTGAGTCTACACTGTACGTAGATGCATTCAGACTCCAAAGTGCTCGGGGCGGCTCATTTATCATGTTAACTTATAGTAATGACAATTAACTAAAGCCATCAATTCAAACGTGTTTTTCCTTTTTTTTTATTTACCCCACCATACAACAAATCTGCAGCAGACGACTTTAAAAACATTTAAGCAGAAACACACAAAATCTCTTTCAATAAATAAATGTATAATTGCTAAAAAGAGATATGAGCGATTTCTCCTTTTGTAACAATTTTTTTTTAAGTCGTCTGCTACAGAGGCGTCAGAAAGCATCTATATGTGGGAAAGGGTTACAGATTGGTGCATGTCCTACTTATTTGAAGATCGAGTACAAATCGAACGTGTCTGAAATAGATGTTCAATCACAGAAATCGGTTACTTTTAAATACATGTATCTATAGCATGAGAGGGTGAATAAATGTATTACTCATTTTAAGAATTAACCCTTTCTGACGCTTCTGCAGCAACGGTTATTTGAAAACATTGTGACAAAAGGAGAAATTGCTCAAAACGAGCAATTTCTCCTTTTGCCATAATATTTTGAACTCTATTTAATATTTAAACTTTCATTTATAGAGAGTTTCCATATATTTGCCCAGATGATTTCGATATCGTCCGCTGCAAATTTGATGTATGTAGAAAAGGGTCTAAATTTGTATATTAGCAAAGGGAAGTTGATGACAGATTAACGCATGTATCACTTTATATAGAGGGTTTTGTGCGTAGATATCGCAAGTCATTGATGCGTTAAATGTTTTTTACATTTATATATATATTTAGAAGAAAAAAAATCGAGATAACAAATTACAAAAAAATGAATGAACAGATTCGACTTTGTGAACAAGGTTTGGGCTAAAACGTAATTTATTATTCGGGAAAAAATAAATAGGAAGATGCATTCAATTAAATTTAAACACATTATTTCATACAAAGACCCGCTTTTTATTCTGTTCTTAATATTATATTTATAATTTAAGTAATATTGAAACTTTTGATGTTTCAAAACGATAAAACTGTAGATGTTTTATATAGTTTTAGTTTTATTTCCGATGCATCTGCACCTGAGATACAATAATAACGAACATTTCCCCCAACACGATAAACGCATTTCATGTCATATTCGTAAGTCGTGGTATCCATACTTGCATTATTCCGAACATATAAATATACATATATTTATAGTAAAATATTTTGAATTAAATTACCTAACATGTTTTCCAATCATTTAACAATATGTATACGTTTATATTCCAAAACAATATATATAACTGCTTTTCTTTTATCGCCCGAATGAGAAAGGGGGCTAGTGAAAGGAAACGCAGGATGAATGATTTGGTTTAGAAACGAGTTTATGTGTTCTGTCAATTTTAAGTCTAAAACTCTCAATAACAATTACTGATTATTTATTTTTAGTTTAACCCAAAAAGTCACGCATTACATTATATCAACAACCAAGCAAGCGTACATCATACTTACAAAATCACATACAACTAAAAAACTGGGCAATAAAATGGTTTGATAAATCTAGCCATAGTCAAGTTCGTACGAGTGTGAATATGAGGAAATTCCTGTGTGTTTGTTTTCTGCTATCATTTCGTGTTTTTGTATTAAAACTGACATTCATCGACATTCTGCGATCATTTCGTGTTTTTGTATTAAAACTGACATTCATCGACATATAATTGTTTACCCTTGTCTCCCCTGATTAATTTTTCTCTCCGAGGTCCGGAGAAATAAATGACCACTTCACTGGACATTTCTAATGGCGTTTCGCCGAGTTATGGCTGAAAGACTACCCTTCTTCAAGGCGTTCGACTATGACCATAAACGCAATAAAAGAGGATATAAATTAAATTACCAAACGGCCGCTAAATAGCTGTGAAATCGGGTGACAGATGCAGATTTTCAATTACTCCAAATTAAGATATTAAAAGATAATATTTCATCTTTAAGTTGAATTAGTAACTGAAGCAGAAATAAATTGTTTCTACTAAACGTACTTTGTTTTATACAACGTGGCCATATTAGTTTGCTTAATTTTCGTTACAAAAGTAGTTTTGTATTTCTTTCAGACTGGCGAGAAGTCTTTTAAACAACAAGAAAGAGAGAACAAAATCGGAATAAAAACTTTATTCATTATGAAAATATAACTTACGTACTCGGAAGGGAAACCAGACTTTGCAAAATGACACAATAATCTTCATCATTGGCGTTACAATGAATACCACATCCGCAATGTATTTTAAAATTTTAATTTACAAATAAATATATATAAACGAAGCACAATTTTTAGGCGGAAAAGTAAAATATGATCTCTTTAAGACCAGAATGGACTGCACTGAAATTTGGATTCTTTTCTTGTATCTCGATAAAGACCAAGTGGTCGAGAACTTGATAATTATATATAGAGAGTTTTATTAATATAAATTCTTTAACTGAACCTTTTCCCCTTGGTAGATTTAATAAACGAAGATAAAATATATATGTTTTGAATATTTTGATGACGTTTTGTATACGTTTTCTATTTTCTATAACTTATAATTGCTTAAAATGACATTTCTAGTGCGGTTAATTTAACTAAATAGACACAACTTTAAAACTTTGTAAGACGACTTAAAGCTAAAGCGTTCAACGATCACAATTTACAAGCTATTTAAAAACACGGTCCAAAATGGCGAGATACCTGAAAGACAGTTAAAACCCATTCTTTCCAAATACATGTAGATATATGGCTGATACAGACTGAACATGTGAATTCAAAAAGTTAACATGTACGCAAAGATAGAAACTATTTCCGTATCAGTGCTTTTTCATATAAAAACAGCTGCCTGAAAACATTGCGAACAAAGAGGTTGGAACATTCGGTAGCTTTGTCTACTTTGACTGTGATGTATTCTAGCCAGTAAAATCCATGCATAGTGTTGTTGGAGACGTTGTGTGTATCTATTTTACCACGCTTTATAGTCAGACTATAATCGAGGTCAGAACGAATTACATGTAGGTATATTACAGGGGAGAAATCTAAATTTATACACACTTCACTTTCGTGTGTGATAAAGTTAATTTTGTAATGCAACTTCTTATTTCTATCTCGATCTATTTATAGTCTGGTTAATTCTAAATGAAATAATGAAACGTGGACAGATGGCGTGAAGATGCTTTATGTGTTAGTAATGAGCAATACTTTAATATCTTCCGAATCGCACTCGGCATTTTCCGGTTACATCCGTAAACGGTCGAGATACCTATCCTTGATGACAACATCAGTAAGTGTGTGTGATTATTAAAAAATAAAATGGAAATCATATTATTGTTCAATAGTTACTCTAATTTTTTCATAAATGCTAAATAATAAGAGTCGTCTGCTTTGAAATGATCTCGCTAGCATGTTGTAACAATATAGACAAAAGTACACTTTGGTTATTTACAGGAATGCAAACGCAGTTGGAAAAGGAGAAATTGCTCATTTTTAAACAACTTCATCCTACGCCACAATGCCTTCAAAAGTCGTCTGCTGCATAATGCGTCCGAAGTCGCTGTCTGTATCCGATAAAAGTTAACGGAAAGACCACGTATACATGTATCATATTTAAAAATAAAATAAACCTGATTCCATCATCCGAGTGTCTTTGTATTAAGAGAAAGAATGAAAGCAAACATCTTTTATAAATACGGTAATTTTGTACAATATAAGCACTTGTTGTTTGTTTGTTTGTTTTCTCATCACACAGAATCACCAGTATTCTTTGTACATTATTTTACTGAACCGATTTCTTTTTAAAACACCAATTTTTACCCTCAACATTTGACGTTCTCCTCCTCCTCCTCTCCTTACGTCTCCGGCGTTCGCGTTCCCACGTTCAGTCGATTTCCGAATGACGTTCGTAAGATTCCGTTTATTCCCGATGATGATCGTGAGTTATATCAAACGGCACTGGCACTGACACAAATGACGTCATAGTTTACGTCAGAATACTTAATTAAACACGTGCTTACATCACATATGACGTCATTGTCCCTGTTGGTAGTGGTGATGTGACGTTTGTGACTGAAGATGTGCCATAGACACTATATGTCCACCAGGGGGTAAGGGATTATGAGAGGACAGAGACGAGATCGGGGGCATGCCCATTGGCCCGAGGTTCATGACCCCGTCGCCCGAGCCCCCGTTATGCTGAATTGGACTACTTGGGCTATTATTGTTCATGCTGTTCATTTTCATTTCGTGCGGGGAATCGCTTTGTTCATTGTCTGACATAAGAAGTTCACCATTAGGTCCCAATGCACCCGGTGGCGTCATTCGCTTCTCTTTTTGACGCCTGTTGCAGAACCAAACTCTTACTACCTCTTTCTCTAATTGAAGCTGATCAGCAAGATGGGTAATTTCTTGTGCTTGCGGTTTAGGTTGTTTGAGAAAATGGCTCTCAAGAGCTCCCTTTACAGTCACTTCAATACTGGTGCGCTTTTTACGCTTCCTACCCTGCGCGGCTATTTTATCTATACTAGTTGTCGACCCGGTCGAGCTGTCCGCCTCCTCCAACCACTTTTGCAGCAACGGTTTCAACTTACACATATTCTTAAAACTTAGCTGCAGGGCTTCGAACCTGCAGATGGTAGTCTGACTAAACACATTTCCGTAAAGCGTCCCTAACGCGAGTCCCACATCAGCCTGGGTAAATCCAAGTTTAATTCTTCTCTGTTTGAACTGTTTTGCGAAAATTTCCAGATCGTCCGATGACGGGGCGTCCTCGTCGGACGGTGTGTGCGGCCCTCCGTCCATGTCCGCGTGATCCTGATCCCGCATCGATGGGTGTATCTGGTGAGCGGGTGATAACATGCCGTTCATGCCTGGAAGCCCGTATCCCGGGTGCTGCAGTTGGTGACCCCCGCCCCCGGATAGGTTAAGGTGGGTCGGGGTAACCGGTGAATGCCATCCTTGCGGTGAGTGCATGTGTTGAGGAGGCCGGTGATGAAGAGTGGTCCCTGGGTTCGAGCCGTCGTTACCGAGACCCGGTTTCACGTCCCTCATGTCAACGTGTGGGTTGTGCAGGTGTGAGCTCATTGAGCCGCCGTTTGACGACCAATGCCCCATATCACTGGGGATCGAACCCCAAGGGTTGTGCGAGTAATGATTGAGCTGCATGTGTCCGTTTTGATGTTGAGGTGGCATGTATTTCATTTCAAAATCTCGGTGTATGTAGGGCATCGAATTCGACACTTGGTAGTTAAAGTCCACGGGTGAGGCGCTATGGCCCGTTGGTGAGCCCGATCCTAGGTAGATACCGGACCCCGAGCCTGCCGTCATGGCCATACTGTTGTCGTAAGTCACTTTATTCACATCCGAGCCCTGTAGAATCATCTAATTTGTAGGTATAACACGCACTAGGAATAATAAAAGGATAACAAAAAAGTCCGAACTCCGATATAATAGAAGAAAAAAAGTAACCACTATCCCAAGTTCATTATAGGCGTAAACAAGCTTTCATTCACTTATGTACACAGTCAATATAAATCTGACTTGCAAAATTTTCACATCGCAATCTCGAGACAAATTCATGTATACTGAGAGTATTTCTCGACTTTAACAGCGAGACACCCTAACGTCATTGTAATGGTTGACATGATTGGCCGTTTTCTGATTGGCTATTGTGTGTATTTGATTGACATGCGCAGTGGATCTAACCCACCATGATCAATTTCTTGTTACGCCCCCCTGGCGTTTGACAAGAAATGCGATACAGTGTCGCAGGGAAGCTCCCCTCAATAGAATAAAAGTCACTTGAACGATTCAGTATTATCTCAGAGCGTTGATGTCGGTTTAGGTTTTTATTTCAGAACAAACATTGCACAATAATTCTATTCGAATCAGGCGTATCTACGCTATGTTCCAATTCGTAGTTAAGACTTCTTCGGACTCGATAAAATGAATGGTTTGGTAGCTTCCATAGGCTTAATTTATTCAAAATATCTGTTTTGATTTTTAGAAAAGAAGGCTCTTCTTTATATTCATTTTAATGTTAATATAGGTTCTAAATTACTTGTTACTGCATGTTGAAGATACAATTATTAGATTAAGAAGACAAAGGAACGCATTTTGACCTGGAATCGCCGATTATGTTTGTTTACCAGTGTATATATACAGATTGTGTAGTCTGTATGTTCGTATAAAGTGAATTAAAAAAGGTGTAAAGCTCTAAATTAGAAACAAAGTAAAATCCGAGAAAACTTCGGGTTTGTTCAATGGGTGGTAATCCGAACGTGGTTTTACGCGATTTTCGATCAAAGCAGCGTCCCTAGTTCAATAAGACAATTCAGTAATTAGAGATGAAAGGATGGCACAATTAGGACTTATTGGAACAAATTATTGCGCGCTTTCTTACAAAGATAAACGGCTTAACGGAACTAACGAATTTCAACCTCTTTAATTATTTCTTTTCAAATATGATTATTGATATCGTTTCAGTAGAGGCAGCAGTAATGATTTTGTTGTTGTAGTAGTATTTGAGCAGTGATAATAGAAATCATCAACGTCATCATCATCATCTTGGTCTGTTTACACATGGATCATGAATAATTGAAAAGAAATAATGTTGAAAACGGCGTAAAACCCCCATAAATGCAATCACGACTTATCACGTATAATATCGGTTACTACGCCATTCCACGGAATTAATTATGGTCTGTTGAAATGGTATTTTACACCGCTTTTAACGTTATTTCAGTTATATAATATCATTGAAGTACAACTACTATATAGAGCGGTATACTCTATCATGATATCGATGAAATTAGCATTCGTGATGCTGTGTTTCTACTATAGAACACCAAATATGTACACATTTATTGAATTATAATGGTCGAATAAAACACATGTTTTAATTAACCTTTGTAAACATATATACATCGCTCATAATAGAAGACTAATGCATGCATAATTTAGAATGTGTGCAATGTAAGACTTATATATTCAACTTCTTTTGTTATTTTTTGCCACTTTTCTTTAATAATATCTTATAATTAAAACCAAAATTAGATATAAATTGTGTTATTGTAAAACTATATTTATGAAATTTAGATTTCCTGTTCATTCTCCAAAACTTGTCTATAGATAACACAAACTGTGGATATTGATTGTTTATCACATGATGTTACATATTATGTAAATATGTTTTGTATTTAACAAGATATAGATTCATGTAAACGTTAATAAAATGTTGTTCTGTTCTATTCTGCTACCCCCGAAACCCTGATCTCCGACTTCACAATGGATATTTCCGAAATATTCGCGCCGAAAACCGAAAGCATTTAATCACAGTTAACTTATTCCTACAAGCAAAAAAAATGAAAATATGATTATTGAATAAAGAAACAACGTTGTGTCAATAGGAGAAATGGTTCATTATTTGCAATGTCTATTTTTGCCATGACGTTTTCAAAGGTTGTCTGCAGCATGTACGTCGAAAGATCATCTGCGTGCGGAAAAGGTTCTTAGAATGTTAAATCAGAGCTGCAGACGACTATAAAACAGCTGGCGAGATTTTGGACAAATTTATATATTTGACAGTGCAAATATTCAAAAGCGCTAAAGATTTTGTGGCAATAGTAGAAAGTGTGCATATAAGCAGCTTGTCCGTTTTCTACACTGTTTTCAAAGTTGTCTGGTGCAAAATCGTCTGTATGTGAGAAAGGGTTGAGACAATATACAATGAAATGCCACACTTCTGTTATGTGTCATGTGACATAATCACACGTGATAGATAAACAACGTCTTCGAAATATACACGGCACTGTCACACTGTCATGTCACGTGTGAATCATTTCTCCCCTGAAAACGACTTTGTACGCAACTTAAATATTTTAGCGCAGAATTGTTTAAAGTAGACTCTTCCCCGTTCATATTTGGGCCTCTCCATTTCTTATGTTATAAGAGTTTTGGAATATCTGGATTACAGAAATGCAAATAATGATGATTTCAGGTGAAACAGCTCGTTACGAGCTCACTCACCTGAATCTGCATTGTTTGCAAAAACTTCAATATTGCCTTTAGCGCAGAAAGAGTTAAACCTGTCCAACATATAACACATCTGCAGCAGGATACTTTGAATTTATCAAAGCATAAATGAGAAAAAAATCGTTATTAATGCAGGTATAAATATTGAAAACATTGCTGCAAACAAAGGAAATGCAGGTGATGATCAATTTCTCCTTTGTCTCGATGTTTTCAAAAGTGGTCTGCGACAGAGACGTCAGAAAGCGTCTGTACGTATGAGGAAAAGGGTTGAACTATTATGTAAAAGGTGCATTATGCAAATTATCATTTTCCTTACCAAAGTGGCTTGTTTAATTCAAAGGTTGCTCTAACCTTTCTCTAACTTCCAAGAGTTTCTGATCCTTTTAATATAGGACCTGGATTCGGATACAGTAAAATGTTAATTTGGTCACATGTAAAATAAAAAGGAAAAGGAAAAAAAAAGCCTAAAAGACCGGAAATTCTAGAGTAATCTGATATTTGTGGAAGAATTTTCAACATCTGAAAACGCAAACGCAAGTTCAGACAGAGTTATATATATTTATGATATATTTTGGGTAAAGGAGAAATTGTTAAAATCGAAAATTATCTCTGATTCCCTCAATGCTTCTATAAGCTAATAAGTTGCATATCGCCTGCACCAGGGAATATACTTATTACATGTAATGAACATATATTCAAAAATGTGATTCGTTAAATGTGTGTGTCTTAGTGTGTTTGAAATGGTTTCAAAAAGTCTTCTGCTACAGAGACGTCAGAAAGCGTCCATATGTGGGAAAGGGATACAGGCTAGAAAAGAAATTATTTCCATTCTCTTGACACAATCATATGATATCCACAAGGCATTGTCTGACGACTTAAACTCTTGTTGCATGTGCGTACTGTGAACACTCGGGTGAAACAGTCTCATCAGAGTTTACACCGTCCGTTTGAACGCAGTATAGATCCAGATGTAACGTCTGATTTGTGATTTCTTGGGGTTTAACGCCGTGTTCAATCTTACTACATTTATATCACTGCGACCTTTCACTTATTCATGATATCTTGGTAAAAAAAACCAGTACTAGGCTATGAAATGTGCCTCGCCCATGTGCACTCCACCAAGACTGCTGCGGCGCGATTGGGGATCGAACCCAGGACGCCCGGTCCAAAACCCCAGACGCTTACCACTCGGCCACGGTTGATTCCTGCTATTTCTGACACAATATCAAAGTTATAGTCCCACGGATGTTACAACCATATCCATGTATGTGATCCGGTTACAGAGATGTAATAAGACCTTAAATCGTCTGACGCGAGTCATATTGTATTTCGTGATACGTCGGTTATTTCGTCGTCCAGAAGTTAATTTGGTAAATAACCACTATTAAAAATACACTAAAATTCATACTTAGATTGATTATTTAATTTCATTCAAATATAAGCAGAGACATATAAACATATATGTCTCTGATATAACCTAATTGTTTCAGTTAATTAACCCTTTCCCATCTGCAGACGCATTTTGACGCAATAACAGCAGACGATTTTTGAAAACATTGTGGCCAAAGGTGAAATTGCTTATGATGAGCAATTTCTCCTTTGGCCACAATGTTTTCAACTAAAATTTATGATTACAACCTTTTTTGATGGAGTTATTTCAAATTTCTGCAAACATGTTTTCAAAGTCGTCTGCTGCTGTATGAGGGAATGGGTAAAAATTGTCACTGAGCTCTAAGGAGGGAAGTCAAAACTATCACCTTTAACGATTTATGACCAAACCGAACACCGAACCCTGGTGTATTTACTATCACGTTTTAAGTCTTTGGTATTACCCTGTCGTGGATCGAACAAGCGACCTCCCGCATCCGAGGTGGACGCTCTACAACTACACCAATGGGGCAGATATTGGCAACAATCGATATAAATACGATATAACTTGTTTTCCTGTATAGATGTCCCACGTTTGTGTTCGTTTTATTTATTTAATTGATATCTTACACCGCTTTCAACAGCTATATCAGCTATATCACAACCTGGGTAATGTACCAGTACTATTTACAATATCTACCTTACACCGATACATCTGTCATGATGCTTTCCCCACAACCCTGAGCGCTAAGGAGGGAAGTCATTACTTTATTTTGTTAACGACTTTATGACCCGACCGAAGACCGAATCCTAGCGACTGTTTTTGTTTGTAGCGTCCGCATCGGGTGCGGGAGGTCGCGAGCTCGATCCCCGGTCGGGTCATACCAAATAACTTAACAATGGCTGTCCTCCTTGGCGCTCAGGGTAGCGGGATTAGCTTTACGATTGACTTGCAGGTATCAGGATAAAAGGACCGGTAGTACTGCTTATTGACCCAGGAAACATCGTGATATAACTGTAACATTGCTGAAAGCGGCGTAAAACACCATACAACCAGTTGTTTGAAATTCGCGATCTGAATACTATCCTTAAATGAATGACGCTGTATAGAAGCGTTACTGGTATCGTTAACTAGGTCTGTTTCCAAACGGCGGTTTTTCATACAAATGTATTATGATAATTATGTAAGTATATAGTATTGTAAAGTGGTGAACTTCAATCTTCAATGACAAACATGACATGATCTCTTAACTCTCGAACACAATATCTATTCTCCTCTCTGTTATGAATGAAACTTCGCACGATTTCTTTATCATTCAACGTTTCACTCATATAGTCGAATATTATCATACTTGTACCATATGATTTTCCCCGACTCGTCAATATTTCTACAGCGAAATCTGCCAAACCAGGCACGCAAAAAAAGTTCGTTGAACATGTGAACCATAAGGGTTCCGGCGGGCCTGGCCTGTTTATCCCTTTCCCACATATAGACGCATTTTGACGCATCTGCAGCAATCGACTTTTGAAAAGAATTGTTGCAAAAGGTGAAATTGCTTGTTTATGAGCAATTTAATTTTATTCGACAATATTTTCAACTGAATTTTTAAAAGAGAATTTTCCATATTTTGCCTAGATGATTTCAATTTCAGCCTACTTCTGAATGATGTGTATGTAGGAGGGGGTTATGCGCACGGTCACGTCACCTATAGTAGAAAGCAAGAATTTATTTTGTCTAGGAATAATGTTATGTTGAGAACTGGTGCGATTAAGCCAGGAAACACTGAACTGGTGTCCGTGATATAACAGAAATATATTTGAAAGCACTTTAATGTCTAATCAATCAATCGCGTTTTGATCATAACAAGGTTCATAAATACTTTTTTCATTGAAATAAATCTCCACTTTGTCATTTGCTTTACTTTAAATGTATTCAATTATGTGTTGTCCTATTTTAGGATATCAAATAATTGTTTAACATATTTAAATCGTAATTTTTCATGAATGAATGGTATATATACACAAACGTACATGATTTCATAACTGAATAAATGAATAAATTTGATGAATGAATCGTATTTCTGGCTACCTCTCTCTAAACTTTGATTTACATATTTATTTAAAAAATCTAACTGTTGTGATTATACAGCTGCATACTATGTAAATTGCATTTGATTTAATGTTTATCATGTTTCGGCTCTAATAGATTTAAGTATCCTTCTATTCTGTGTGGTTACTCTCTTATCCACTTCATCCCCAGAGGGACCACAAGGCCACGACAAACTGCCTCCACTTCTCTCAGTCCTTCACCGTGTACTGGACTTGGGCACAGGTGTCAACAAGTACTCATAATTTTGTTTTTACTGTTTTGCGTCATGTAATTTGTTTGCTCCCTGATTTCCTTTTCCCTGGCGGTGCCCAATACAAGGCTGTTTTAGGTGAGCGGTGTAGTGGCATTCTCAGTACATGGCCTTACCCATCTAATACTTCGTTGTTTGATTACTGATGTAATGCTTTTTGTCTTACTGTTTTCCAAAAGGCTCTTCTTGCTGATCATGTTTGGCCAGAATATCTAGGCAGCTAGTATGGCATACCTGAACCGTCCCGCGAGAAAACCAACATTATGGCCTCTGCGTAATGTATCGATCCAGATCAGCCTGCGCAGTCCGCGCAGACTGATACGGGCCGACACGTTCCGTCTCAGGGGGATAGAGGTATAGAGTAATGATTCTTGAAACAGAAAATCCACAGGAGGCGAAAAGTGTCTATCCGAGTTACCCTGCGCGGCATGCTTAGACATATCCGGGTCGATACAATACGCAGAGGCCACAATGTTGGTTTTCTAGCGGGACGGCTCACCTCTACTTCTTACTAACACACGCTAACTTTCTGAACCATGCAGTAGTATAGAACTCTGTCTGCGGAATCTGCAATTCATTAATGGCCGGTAAGCGTGGGTTATTTTAGACCTGGCGTTCCTGGATGGATTCAGTCGCTAGCGACGCGGACTGTCAATCCAGGAGTTGTAACTTGGAATCCAAAAGTCAATACAAGCGTCACTCGTCTTTAACGAATGGGCTAACAGTCTATGTAGAAAAACAGCCAGTGTTGCTTGGAACGACTGTTGTTTGGAATACTAGACTGAGAAAGCCATGAAACGCATAGGTAGTTTAACTAGCCGATGTGAAATGACTTAATCTTTTCTGATCAATCAATCCTGGTTCGATCCAGTTGGCGGCGGTCACGGAAGAGTGCACATGGGCAAAGTATATTTTTTCTAATCTAATACTGTTTCGTCACCCAGTGATCTTGGCTAATTGTTTATTTGTTAAATTAGGGTTTGCCCCGTATTCAACATGATTCAGTAATATCACGGCGACAGTTCACTAATGCATGATCTCTGGGTAAACAAACCCCAGTACTAGGCTAAGAAATGTGCTTTCTCAAGGGCACTCCACTATTCCGACGCGACTGGGTATCGAACCTGGGACGCCCGACTCCAAATGCCTGACGCTACATGTATAAGTGTACCGGCGCCGGGATTTGTTAAGCACCCTTTACACACACGGTGATCCTTGGGCGACCATTGATCGATTCAAAATTGGCCAGATCTCTCAACGATCTCTCAAAGCCCCGACACAAATGATTGGGAGATCCGTGTGCGCCTATTGTGCGATAAAAATGCAATTTATGCCAACTTGCATGGTGATATGTAGACATCTTGGAGCGACCTTGTCGCTCATCGAGTTGACGAATCATATCATAGTTCAAAAATATAGGACGAACTAGTTCAACAAGCTATAACCACACACCTGCTATGCTAGAATTTAAATACAATTTGAATACCCTGATATATTTGAAATTAAACACCACTTGCTTAACATTATACATTTTGATTTTAAAAGTTATCTGCTTGTCCTACTTTACTTGCATGTAAACAACATTTGATTATTCTGTTATTCTATATTTTAAACGAAATTTGCCTAACCTGCTATACTAGACTTTAAAACGCATTTGTGAACAATGTAGACCAATGCATTATTGCTCAATGGTACTGCCTTTTTCGTTCTTATAAGATCCCAAAGATAAGCATGTCGTTTGTGTTTACAATAATATACATTGGAATCACAGTATCATTCAATGGAGGAACTGGAATAAATTTACAGAAAAGAGAATAGGAAATACAAGAACGACATATCAGCGTCATCTGGATTAACACAAACAAACAAAAGTCCCACCAAAGTTGTGCTCAACCGATTCTGCTTCATCACCATTGTTTTGCAATTAACTGATGGACATTTTTTGATGCACTTTGAAGCTTTCTAATTTATTTAACCATCGTAATGCAACAAAATGAATTATCAGATTTTCTTAACAATTTCCTACATGATAAGCAATAACGGCTTTCAACTTTATTAGATAGTATTAGTTCTTTCAATTAAAGAGATTTTCCATCGTTTTAGTTAAACAATTTCGAAGTCTTCTGCTGCAGATTCGCTGTATGTGGGAAAAGATTAACCCTTTCCCACATACAGCAAATGACTTTATAAATACCTTAGCAAAAATGGGAAAAATCTCTATAAAGTCGTCTGCTGCAGATGCGTCAGAAAGCCTCTATATGTGGAAAGGGTTTTAACCCTTTCCTTTATACAACAATTATGACGACTTTGAACATATTTGGTCAAAAACTAGAGAATCTCTTTAATTGAATGGATAACCTATGACTAAAAGTGGAAAACATTGTGGCGAAAGGAGAAATTGCTCATCATGAGCAATTTCTCCTTTTGCCACAATGTTTTCAAAAGTCGTAGAGAATCACCAAATATGACATCATAAAACTGTCCAACTTTAATAACAAAGATCTTTCAAGAATTATAGTCAAGTTTTTTTCTCGAGAAACTTCGACTCATTACCAGGCAAACAAAGTAATGAAGTGGTATCATGCCAACGACGATGGTTAGGAAAGTTCTACGCAAAGCATGCCACGACATAACAAAAATTGCGTTTAAACAGACCCCAGAAAGAAAAAGAAATAGAGATCGACCAAACGTTGATGGGAACCATGGAAAACTAACGTACGAACGAACATTTAACATTTGGCATTGCTGAGATTCTAGCAAAACATAATCGAACGACTGTGGCCTTGTCCTATGTCCTGTGTGTCAGATGGCTTACACAAGCACTATGTTAGTACGAACAAACGAACATTTTATTATAGTGACATTAGTGTTATTTACAATATAAATAATTTCAATAATAAACTTCCACAACACCCGGCCACATTGGGCCTACATGTCACTCTATATACACTGTCTGATGCCTATCGCTTAATTCTAAGAGAAGGAAGACAACGTCATGCTATGTAATAACCTGCCAAACTATCATGCGTTCCGAAATAAAACATATCTGCAGCAGGCGACTTTGAAAACATTTACTCCAAATGAACAATACAAATTATTGAATAAAGTTGACAACATTGTGGCAAAAGGAGAAATTACTCCGGAGCAATTTCTCCTTTTGCCATAATGCTGTCAAAAATCGTTTGCTGCAGAGGCGTCAGAAAGCGTCTGCATGTGGGAAAGGGTTATGGCACTTCAACAAAGCCAGCATGACAAGGGTCCACAACTCTGATGGGGTATGTTACAAACACTGATGGGATTGAATTACGAACAAGGGAATCCATCAACTATTGGCAAAGAATGAAATGTTGGCACACCATTTCATAAGTAATAGATTACATTTTACCAAACGGGCAGCTTAAAATAGACAAACTCAAGTTACACACAAGAAAATAGATTTATTAAGCACTTCTCTTATTTTCCATTTACTTATTTTCTTTTATCTCGCACCCAAGTCACCAAAGAAATATTGAACGCAATGCAAATAGCAGCCGTTGAACATTGTATCTTTCGTTGTTTTCTGATTTTTTTTTCTTTGACTGTTTTGGATAAAAAAACACAATAACTGTACAGGCGTACCTATTTCGGGTAAACATTTAATATGTTAATAGGCAAAGCCTAGATAGTGTGAATGTAAGAACACTTAATTAAGCAGTGTCAATATTGCGCGTTTTGATCAACATTAACCTGTTTATATCGGCCGCATAAGTATGCAACAACTTGCCAAAGCATATCGGTACCGAGTGTAACCGTTTGGATCAAACAGGAAGATGATTGTGAATGGTATCTAATCATTTTTTTGAAAAAGTAAATAAAACTGTTTCTCACGTAGTACACGAAACCCCATTGGTATATGTTGTTCTTGTTTACCACTTAACCCTTTTCCTCATATAAACGCTTTCTGACGCTTCTGCAGCAGACAGCTTTTTGTAAACATAGTGACAAAAGAATTAATTGTTCAAAACGACCAATTTCCCCTTTTGCCACAATGTTTTTCCACTTTTAGTCATAGGTTATCCATTCAAATATAGAGATTTTTCTATTTTTTGACAAATTATGTTCAAAGTCTTCTGCTTCAAAATTGTCGTATGAGGGAAAGGGTTAGGACACGGGGTGATGAGGAGAAACCAAGCATAACGGTGTTTCTTTTGCTCAGACAATAATCAGATTGTCCGGACAGGATTTGAACCGAAGTTCGATTCATATTTTCTAGATGGACTGGTTAGGGATTGATCGATTGATTGATTGATTGATGTTTAACGCCGTTTTTAACAATTTCTCAGTCATATCACGGCGGCCAGTTCACCTATTCATGTGTTTCCTGGTTTTCTCACACCAGTACTCCACACAACAATCTTCCCAAGCAACTTGCTGCTTTTCCACATAGACTTAGCTTAGCCCAATGGTGAGAAGACGAATGACGCATGTCGCATTGACTTCTGTCAAACGTCGGAAAGAAAGTTGGCCGAGCCGGGATTCGAACTCACAAGCCATGGATTGACAGCCCGCATCGTTACCGACTGAGCTACCGGAGACTCGACCCGACTGGTTAGGGAAGTCACGTGGTATTGATTAAATGTTTCAATCAAGGTTTTTACTTTGTTTGCAATGAACATTCGGATCAAGCAAAGACGTTCAAACCGTTATCATACCGGCTATAGTCATCGGCTCGTGTGCAAGCTCAACATAGTTGCTGATCACAGTTTTGTATGGAACGCCCATACTGTCGTAATATGTTGTTATCGTATTATACGCAGTACATTTTTAAGTATACGAGGTACATATTTCATTTAACATGGTACATTTTGCACGATCAACATATTACCACATGTATCGAAACACTGACTGCATATACTTGCATTTGAACTGCATATAATGTCATTTGAACTGCATATACGTTTTTTTTTATTACACATGACGTTGCTTGCTCACCCTATGGTTATTTTACTGTAACTACATACACTGTTTTGCACTGCATATTATACAATAACCACCATATATAACGGAAAAAGGCACTGCCATATCATGAACATGTACCTTGTCAAATGAAATATGTATCTCTTATTCATTATACTGTACTGCGTATATTTCAATACACCATACTAAGACAGTAAAGGCGTTCCATAGTTCTGTGTTTGTCTGCCTTTTACAGTTTCGTTGAAACATGATATACCTTAGGCATTGGAAGTAATGTTTTTATATATGTTCATGATTTAAAACCTGGGAAAAGGAGAATTTGTTAAAAACGAGTAATTTGTGTTTTTCCAAAATGGTTCCAAGGGCATTTGCTGCTTTCGAAACGTCTGAGATATATGAACGTCATTTATTACAAAAGAAAAAGGAATTACTATCTATAAAGTTTCTTCATATCGTATATACAGGCATTTTTGAACTACGTCAACTCGTATAAGACGAACTTTCCTTACACTTTATGTGACCTTTTCGTTGGCTATTCTGATATATTGTAACATTAAAATTAAGTTGAAATTAACTCTTGTAACTGCCGAATTTTCACAAAGTAGACTCTTCCATGTTGAAACTTGGATCACTCCATATTTCGTCCAGCAGGAATTTAGGTCAAATTGAATGTCTGAGTGGCACACAATGCAGACCGTCACGAGCTGTGTCACTGAATCTGCTTTGTTTGCATCAGTCCTTAATTTAATTTTGAGTTATGTTACATGTTTATTGTCACTTTTTGGATATTGATAATTATTTACAATTCTAACATGACGTTTGTTTTCCTTGCCTATAGAGAGCGAAGAAAATAACCGTTGATTATTCGTCAATAACCAATGGAAATGCACTACTTTTCACATTGGCTATTCCAGTTATCCCCCGCGTATAAGCCTGTCATTCAGCGTCACGTGATGTAAAGACAACATTCATGTGTATAACTACGTCGTCTGCAATGGATGACTCGATATTTTATGTTATTTTATTTTTATCTTTATTTTACATTGATTGCGAAACAAGCTCTTCAGCTTGGATTAATCATGCTCGATGTCTGCTTCTTGAGACTTAACAGTACGTCGTGCCGTTTTGTGTGGAAAAATCTCAAAGACAGGACCCGCTCATCACGGGACGCGAACCAGGGACCTGTTGATACGACGAGGCCGACGCTCTACCTCTGCACCACTGTTACGTTATGACGTCAAACCGCTCACGTGACGTCACTTGTCCTAGTCACGCCCACAGAAAAAAATTTAAGTTAAGAACCCCTATTAAAAGCTTTCTCCAAGATCCAAACTAAATGTATGAGAAATCTAAACACACCGTTGTTTGCACTGGATCTCGGACAAGTTTTAGGTTTGAATTTCAGGTTTCTAGCTGATTCCGTTATTTCCTGGTGCGAGGATCTACAGAAATATGTGTGAAAATGTCGATTTTTTCAGGTTTTAACCTAATAAATATCTGAAATTAGATTATTCCCAGATATAACGAACACGCCCAGACCTAGATCACATTGAGTTCTATAGTGTGTGGAATTTCAGCGAAATTTCTTTGTCCTCAAATCGGCTGAATTTTCGGACACATTGTGACACAATAGCCCTGTAGACATTCGTTCCGTAGAACAGAATAGAATAATCTGCTCCACGTACACTCATTCTATACATATTGCTTAACTTGTGTAGGTACAATGAAAAACTAAATAATTAATTAAATAAAATTACATTGTCTTGTTGCTGAGTCTACCCCTCTTTGTCGTTTTTTTCTGCAGTTATGCGATATAATGGCAGTGGGTAGTCACAATTGATGAACAGCAAACTGGTGGGGTAAACTGGTTGCTAATAGTGCATTTATTTCCCTTTGTTAAGGTGTCGGGTCATGTTAGATCGAAATGAACTATCAAAAACCTTGGTTTATTGGCGAATAACCAATGGTTTGTGTCGTTCTGATGCGTTGTAATTAACCACTCAGGCCGTAGGCCCTTCGTGGTTAATTCCTGCGCATCAGAACTCCAAACCATTGGTTATTCGCCAATAACCCACGGTTGTTGATAGTTTATTTCTTAAATAAAAGAATTTATTATTCAATTGTAAATATATATATATATATATATATAGTATATTATATATAATAGTATCACCCGTTCTTTATATTGGCCGGTGGGCCTAAATATTTGAATAAACATGATTCTATCATTTTGTCCATTCACAACTCGGGAAAATCGAAAAGGTGATGTCATTTTCTCCCTTTTCCCAATCAGTCTGCGTATGGGTGTCAATAATGGGCGTCGATACTGTGGACTAAAGGCTGTAAGAGAGACCGGAAACCAACCGGACTCCGTTCGAGCACGGGTACCATCTTGACGGAAGATTTTGAGTTCCAGGAGCATCGACCGAATCAAATACGAAGAATGATACCAATCGGTGATATTAGTAGCAAAGTTGTCCCAATGTTCCCTGGCCAGTAAGTTTTGCTTCGGACTTAGGAAATATTCCTTTTGCCATTTTTTCTTTTTTTTTTACATGTAACATATAACAATAACCAAACCTTTAGGACTTTTAAAAGTTAATTTGAATGAATATGACAATGACACTTAACTACATTTGATATCATCCATGTAAGTATGTATGTGCCTGACTGTTTAGATATGGTAATTAAAGACTTTTGAAAACATTTGCTGATTCAGGTGAGTGAGCTCATAACGAGCTGTCTCTCCCTGAAATATGAATTATTTTCCACTTAGGAAGACATTAAATTTTAGCAAGTTTCTTATGGACGACAAATGGAGAGGTTTAATGTTCATCATGGTAGAGTCCGACTTTGTGAAATTTATACCAACAAGGATATTTTCATTCGATTTTTGTTACATCATTACAAGTTCCCAATCTTATATGGATCCTATTAAAAAAACATGTATAACAAATTTAAATGTAAACACTTAAATTGACACTTTTATTAAATGTTTAGAAAGAAAGCAACACACAAAACAGATCTAATCAATTACACGACCATCTAAACGAAAACCAGATACAAGTTATAAAACTCGCATCAGCGTTTTCTTACACAAAACATGATTGATTCTACTATATTCGGTTGTCATTTCCAACAATGTGCATTTTTTTTGCCCTGGATGATGCCTAGTAATGTCGAATCGAAACAGACGAGGAAAGTAAACATTTCAGTTAACCCTTTCCCACACACCCAAACGCTTTCTGACGCCTCTGCAGCAGATGTCTTTTTTAAAAACGTTGTGGTAAAAGGATAAATTGCCACGACGAGCAATTTCTCCGTTTGCCGCAATATTTTCAATTCAATCCGACAATGATACTTTTATTTAAAGAGATTTTCCACTGTTTTTCCAAGATATATTCAAAGTCGTCTGCTTCAGAATAGTTATATGTGGGAAAGGGTTGATAACAATCTCATTGTATTTGTATGACTAGATTAAGACAGGGAAGATCTTGATCTGAATGCGCAGGCTGATCTGGATCTTTCTTCGGTCCAATTCCTCCAACCTTACTTAGCGCTACGTGGTATATATTCATAATACATATGTGGAATAAGTAACATCATTTTCATGAATAGTTTACTGATATCAACATGTTGAATAAGTTTAAGCAAAATTCGTGACAATGCGTGCCCAAAAAAATGTAATTACTTACAGAGAATGGCTATTATAAATACTTAAAATAAAAATGCGTACAATATTTCATTTCTTAACAAGTATTGTTAGTCAGCAAGGTAACAATTTATGTCAACTAAGTCATATACTTAAATACATTCCACCATTCATGTTTTACGATATATATGAGAAACAAAAAGCGATGAAATATTTAAGTATTACTTAGCACTAGGTAAGGTTGGTGGAATTGGAAACTGGTCACATAGTCTCAAAGGTTGGTTTTCGTGTGACACGGTCAGTATATTCTTGTAATGGTCTTTTCCATTTCTATAGATATATACAGCCTCATAATTGAGTGAATGACTGCCTGACAAACCGTGAAGACTATATTAATATGCTCTCAGTTGAAGATTCAGTACCTTCGCTGATAGAACCTCGACACAAAAAGGCAATGCGTCCGACTCGTGTGCGGGTGGTCGCGGGTTCGATCCCTGACCGGGACAAACCAAACACTTTAAATTGGTAGTTATGACTGCCCTCGTTAGCATTACGACTGACTGGCTGGTGTCAGGATAAATGGACCAGCAGTACTGGTAACTTTCCAATGAAACGCCATGATATAACTGAAAAATTATTGAAACCGACGTAAAACACCAGACAGTCAATCAATCAATCGACACAGAATAAAAGAAAAAATTTCGGCATTTTGCGATTCGTGAATATCTAGATCAACCTGTGCATACACGCAGGCTGATGAGGTTCTAAACTATACACCTTTCAGTCAACGGAACAGAAAATTGTGTAGCCGAATGGCTATTTAGACCGTCGACTTTGAAAGCAAATGGGCAATATGAAGGAAAATGACAGCATCATTAGGGCATAGAGTCGAAAAAAGTGTGATAGAAGAATTGATTCCGTTTGTCAGAATGTTTTCAAAAACACGCGTCCGAAAATGCATGTGCGCATGGGAAAGGGTTACAGGACAGACAGACGAAGCGAATGTCCAAAGACCGGTTTTCGAACGTCGATATGTATAGGCTACAGTTGCGCCTGTGTGGAACTAGGTCATCAAGGTGTCAGTCACGACTTATTGCCTTGTGTTAAGGATACTCAGTCTCATACAGCCACGGAGATGGGACACCGTCGCTTTCTTTTTCACGTCTACCACACTGAAATGACAAGATACCTCAAAGCCTAGTTTTCGTTCTATTGTGCGACCGTACGCTTCGGTGGGCACGATGAATAGACAGAGGAGGGGGCAAAATTTAATTAAATTTCGGAGGTTTTTCAAAAAAACTGGCTACATTAGGGAGGCTCGCGACTTGTAGTGACATGTGCATTGATAGTTGTTAACTTGTCATCAAGTTAGAAAAAAAGATTCGTTTGAACAAATTTAAAAGGCATGTGTGAAAATGGGACCTGGTTTTCTCATAACGAACGGCATGTCGTTACGTTGATATACGAAGATTGTTCAGAAATTTCCCTGGCTGGCCCTTATTCGCCAACCATTTTGAATTCATTCTAATTTTTAATTTAAAGAATTTTCTAAAACTTCAAACTTACTTATTTTCTGGTTATGTAAACAAGATGCCAATAATTCAATTCATGTTGTCAATGTTTTAAACTAATCTCCTTGGGCAAAGTGTAAGCATTCGGTTATATTACTTTATAAATAGAATTCGCGTATGGTTGCATTATCAAAAGCATCATCTTCAGCATGCACAAAACAATAACAATTTGAATTAAAATAAAAGATAAACCATCGTATCGAAAAGTACTAACGTTCCTTTACCCAGTGTGATATGAATTATATTTTCATGTTTTAATAATATATGCAAACGGGAATGTTGTCCTATACCAATGAGTATAGATGTATAGATGCATATGAGCCGTTCCATGATAAAACCAACATTATGAACTCTGCGTAATGTATCGAACCAGATCAGCCTGCACAGTCCGCGCAGGCTAATCCGGGCTGACACATCCCGTCTCAGGGGGGTAGAGGTATAGAGTTATGTATCATGAAACAGAAAATCCACAGGAGGCGAAATATGTCTGCTCGGATTAGCCTGCATGGCATACTTAGGCGGATCCGGGTCGATACTTTGCGTAGTGTTGGTTTTCTCTTGAAACGGCTCATACATGTTTGGCGTATACATGTATACAATTTTAACAAATCTGAACTGTGCATCGTTTAACCAACCATGTGGTTTTCATACAGTAAATGAATCCGTACATGGAAAAAAGCTACTAGTACCAATTAGCTTTTGTGAAAAGTGTAGATCCTGGTTAGGCTATGCATCCGCGAATTCCGATCAAGACTTACACAACTCACCTATTGACATTAGCTTATTGAAGGCTTCTGTCAACTTGCATAGATTATGATGATAAGAGCAGATGTACAGGCTGCTCTGAACTCAAACTGTTCAGAAATACCAACTTGCATTTTTACCATCACCACCTTCTGAACCGCCGGACTGAAACCTCATATTTAAATATAAAAAAATAGTGTATGGTATTTTAAGTCGCTTTCAACAATTCTTCAGTTATATCACGGTGTTTCATGCGTAAGTAACCAGTACTACTGGTCCATTTATCACGGTGTTTCATGGGTAAGTAACCAGTACCACTGGTCCATTTATCCTGACACCAGCCAGTCAGTCGCAATGCTAATTCCTCAACCCTGAGAGCCATCCATCAATCACATGTCATCAGTTGGTTGGAAATCCCATAAAGGAACCTATAAAATGACCGCCAATGTGGTGTAATGGTATAGCGTCCGACTCGGTGCGGGTGGTCGCAGGTTCGATCCCCGGCCGGGTCATACCAAATACTTTAAAAATAGTAGTAATGGCTTGTAGATTGGGATTATTGGATTAGAATTACAACTGACTGATTGGCTGGTGCCATGATACATGGATCAGTAGTACAAGTAACTTACCCAGGAAACGCCGTGATATAACTGGAATAAATGTTGAAAGCTGCTTAAAACAACGAATATCAATCAATCCATCAGTCATCCTATATAACATGCCCATTGCCTGTGATGAAAGCTGGCGTGAATTGCTAGGGTATGAAAGCCTCGGAATACCAGTAACGTTGACCTTAACCCTTTCGCACTTGCAGACGCATTTTGACGCAATAGCAGCAGACGACTTTTGAAAACAGTGTGGCAAAGGGTGAAATTGCTCATGATGACCAATTTCTCCTTTGGCCACAATGTTTTCAACTGTATTCAACATTTAAGCTATATTTTATGGAGATTTTTCAGGATTTTGTCACTATGATCTCAAAGTCGTCTGCTGCAAATTGGTTGTATGTGGGAAAGCGATAAATGGATATGTAACCAGAATACAGGACAGCAATTTGTCGCGTGTTTGAAATTGCTCATCTGTTAATAATATAAGAGTATCAGCACGGTTAAACTCTTTCACTGCCGTATTTCTCAAAGTCGACTCTTCCATGTTGAAAATTGGACCACTCCATTTGTCGCCCAACAGGAGACTTGGTTAAATTGAATGTCTAAGTGGAAAACAATGCAGATTTAAGGAGAGACAGCTCGTTATGAGCTGTCTCACTTGAAATCTGCATTGGTTGCAAAAGCCTTTAATTGCCTTTGGCAGATAAAGGGTTAATCATTGCATTACATTTCAATTTTACGTGTGCCCTATACAGCCTAGTAACCTCCCGTATAAAAAATATACACTGTTTGACACGGATAAATAAACTGGATTTCTGTCATCACGAAACAATACAGGCCGACATTCGTTAACCCTTTCGCACTGCATAGGGTCATTAAAGGCTTCTGCAAACCATGCGGATACAGATGGGATAGATTGTAACAGATTGAGCAGTTGTCTCTCCGGAAATCTGCATTGTTTGTCACTTAGACATTCAATTTTACCAAATGTTCTGCTGGTCGAAAGTTAGAGTGGTTTAAAGTGGTGAGACTGCGTACGTGCAGGCCAACTCGGTTTTCTACAGTTTGCGGATGAAATACGACCCCTTTTAATTAGACCCGACCCAATTACTATCCCACAAAAAAGACAAGCAAAATAATATCTTTCTTGGATTGCAATTGATAGCAATAGTCTAGTTCAACATCTGCGTAACATCCCTGATCTTACATATGCACCATCATATATACTATCATGTTTAACAAATAACCCAATGCTGCTTGGTACGTCTTATATATTTGTGTACGGGTTAAGTTGACGCATTTTGCCATTATATCGCAACGAAAAGCATTTAAGAATTAAGAATAACTGTCCCCTGGTTACGTCTTAAGCTTTTGCTTCTGCTTCTGTTGAAGCACCTTACCATTATGTTGCTACGATCCGTCTATAAGACCAAATGCACCCTAGTACGTCTTATATGTGTTTGTATCTATAGGTTTATGTCGATGCAACTGGAGTTATCGAATGTGTTTTAAATATAATCCCAGACATGTAAACATATACCCTTGAATGATGGTTATCAAGTAAGGCACGTTGAACTTGAAAAAATAAGCTTATTCATCAAAAACTATGTTGCCATTATTCAGTATTCGTACTGAAAGTGTTGAAAAACCCATATACAGAACCCGCCCATCAATGCTATTCGAAGCCAGGACCTTTGGTACGAGAGAGGCCGTGGCTCTACCACTACACCAATGTCAACCAGTTTGCCCTTTTGAGTGTGTAACCGGGATTAAAGGAGCCTTGTCATTCAAACGTCGGAAATAAACGGCGAAACTTGCTCAATCGTCCTTCGGTTATGACGCGTTTACCTTTTCCCACATACAACAAATCTACAACACACGACTTTGAAAATATGGAAAATTTCTAAACATGAAAGACTAGTTTTTGAGTGGAGTTGAAAATAATGTCACAACATGAGAATATGTGAAATTTCTACTTTCGTCACAATGATTTCAAAGTCGTCTGATGCGGAAAGGTGTTAAACAATTTACCAATACGTGAACTTGAACTTAACTGGGAACAGGGAAATTCCAATGGATGTTGTTTAGTTTTGTAGAAACTTATTTATTTTTAATCGATTTATAAACAAACTTTTGAGCTTATTTTAATCACGCTCGATGTCTGCTTACTGGAGACTAAGCCAGTACCAGCGACGTTTGATTTGGTAAAAAAAAAATGCAGTTCCCACTCACCATGGGATTCGAACACGGCACTTTGTGTACCGACGATCTACCACTACACCACTATCTTCAATGCCTTAAGAATCTGAAAATGCTCTGTTCGCACAGCCAAACATTACTTAGACATGACTTTTCTATCTAAAGGTATATGCAAATTGCAATTGCAGTTGCGTTTTTATTTCCTTTCCACTTGTTTTGACCTTCCAGTACGATAACGATATAGTATTATCATTAGTGAACTCAAATTGAACTCAAATTGGTCGAATCAAGGGCAGCTACGTTGCACACGAAAACCAACCGTGATTATCGTAATTATCACAACTGATTGGATTGATTGATTGGGGTTTAACGCCGTTTTCAACAATATTTCAGTCATATCACGGCAACCAGTTCATCTACTCGCGAGTCTCCTGACTGTCTCACATCAGTAATCCACACAACAATCTTTCCAAGCAATTGGCTGCTTTTCCACATAGACTGTTAGCCCATTGGAAAACGAATGACGCTTGTCACAATGACTTTTGTCAAATGACGGAAAGAATGCTGGCCCGGAACTCATGTATTTCCTGGCTTTCTCACCCAGCACTCCACACATCATTTGTTCCAAGCAACTGGCTGCTTTTCCACATATACTGTTAGTCCCTTGGTGGTGGAAGGCGAATGACGCTTGTCACAGTGACTTGTGTCAGCCGTCGGAATGAATTTTGGCCGAGCTGGGGTTCGAACTCATAACGCCTGGATTGACAGCCCGTGTCGCTACCGACTGAGCTACCGGGGCACAATGACTTTTGTTAAACGACGGTAAGAATGTTGGTCCATCTGGGGTTCGAATTCACACTCCCTGGATTGACAGCTGGCGTCGCTACCGACTGAGCTACCGGGGCTCGGCTATCCCGAATAAACGTCTGCCTACACATTCATTCTATCTGATACAAATACACAGCATTGTAAGAACTTTCTTAAAATATTTTGAGATTAATGAGTGAACGGTGTACATCCAGATTAGACCTGGCTGACCTCGAGCTACACTGGTCGCGAATGTGATAGAGCGTCCGCCTCTCGTACAAAAGGTCCGGCTCGACTCCCATTGTGAGCGGGTTTGTCTTCCTTTGCGATTTTTTCATACAAACTGGTTACGTCATCGAACGTGATTAATATAAGTTGTGAGCTTGTTTCTCAATCGATGTAAAATAAATGAGTTTAAACTAATGCCTCTATGTTGGTTTTTCTTGAGTAACACTAATATTGTAAAATTCTAAATTAAATACCAAGAGGTTTACTCTAACCCTAGACAAACTAGTATCAGTAACCCTTGCGCTACCAAGGGCAATTAATAGCGTTTGCAAACAATGCAGATTCAGGAGAGACAGCTCATAACGAACTCATAACGAGATGTCTCTCCTGAAATCTGCATTGTTTGCAACTTAGACATTTAATTGTATCAAGTTTCCTGTTGGACGCAGAATGAAGTGGTCAAATTATCAATATGGAAGAGTCGATTTTGTGAAATTCGGCAGTGAAAGAGTTTTAATACGTAACGTCCAATAGCACGGGACAATACGAACATCTTTATATTTATGAATAGGGAAGTCGATGAAGTCGAAACGATATCATAAAAAAAATATATATACATCATTTCCTTCTCAACTTTCATTGCAATATGATTTCAAAACTTGAAGATTTATCACACTTGGTTGACAATATACCGGAAATTTAAGTTTTATTTTTTGTGTATGCTAACCCGATAGTATCGCGTAATGAAAGATATTATTTTAATGGCCAACGTGATAAAGGAAGGGATGACAAAATCAGTTTACATTGAGGTCCTTCACCTATTACATTTAACCCTTTCCCACATATAGACGCGTTGTTGACACCTATGTGTCAGACGACTTTTGAAATCATTGTTGCGAAAGGAGCAATTTGTCCTTATGTCACAGTGTGTTATAACCCAGTTTATGAGCCGTTCCATGAGAAAACCAACAGTATGGACTCTGCGTAATGTATCGCAGATCAGCCTGCACAGTCCGCGCAGGCTAATCCGGACGGACACATTCCGTCTCAGGGGGATATATGTATATATATATATATATATATATATATATATATATATATAGAGAGAGAGAGAGAGAGAGAGAGAGTAATTAAGTCCTGAAACAAAAAATCGACAGGAGGCGAAAAGTGTCTGTCTGGGTTAGCCTGCGTGGCATGTTGAGGCTGATCCGGGTCAACAATGTTGATTTCCTCACGGAACGGCTCACATGTACTTTCAGTTATACTAATTGTTCAGATCTTTGCATAGATGTGTTTAAAGTCGTCTGCTGCATTATCTGTTTTATGTGCCAAAAAGGTTAAATTTCATAGCCATGATAGAAAGAAATATATATAAAACACGTACGAGTGTATGCCTTTGGATAAAACGTTGTGGGAAAGGGGGCGAACAAACTCATCCTGAACTACATGTAGTCTCTCTTTTTCCTGCAATGTTTACGAAAATCCTTGCAGCAGAAACGTCAAAATGAGTTTCCATCTGCGGCCCTGGTGATTTTATCAGTCATCTCCCCAAGTCCTCGGTAATCTTAATAACTGAGCATAAAAGAAGAAAAATAAAACTTCAGGATGCACTCGTATGAGAGAAATGGTTATTCTTAGCAACTTTTGAGAAATGGTCCATCTATACACAGATAACAGATTCCATTCCCTAGTCGCACGTGGGATGACAGACAACTGCTATAAAGGCAGATCGATAACTGTTCTTGTTTCGAGTCCTTGAGAGAGAGAGAGAGAGAGAGAGAAAGAGAGAGAGAGAGAGAGAGAGAGAGAGAGAGAGAGAGAGAGAGAGAGAGAGAGAGAGAGAGAGAGAGAGAAAAAGGGAGATATAAATAGAGAGAGATGTGAGAAAGAGGGTGAGAGAGAGAGAGAGAGAGAGAGAGAGAGAGAGAGAAAATGAGAGAGAGAGAGAGAGAGAGAGAGAGAGAGAGAGAGAGAGAGAGAGAGAGAGAGAGAGAATGAGAAAGAGAGAGTGAGAGACAGAGACAGATATAGAGACAGATAGAGAGATAGATAGAGAGAGGCTGTAAGTGTTTTGTGTCCCCCTCAACAGTATCAGTATGTACAGTACAATTTCATGGTGGTTGCATAAGAATGGGTAGGGACGACATTGATACCTCTGCAGTCCATTGTGAAAACAATTGGAAGAAGGAGATATTTCAGTAAGCAGTTTCTCCTCTTCTAGTGTGTCTCAAAACGTCTATATCATATAGCTTGTTACATTTTACCGCAAACTAACAGAAATTTTAAAATTCGGATGAGACCGAAAATTGCAAATCACATTTGAGCCGTTCCTAGAGAAAACCAATAGCATGGCCTCTGCGTAATGTATCGACCCAGATCAGCCTGCGCAGTCCGAGCAGACTGATCCGGGCGACACATTCCGTCCCAGGGGGATAGAGGTATAGAGTAATGATTCCTGAAACAGAAAATCCACAGGAAGCGAAAGCCTGCGCGGCATGCTTAGACTGATCCGGGTCCACGGGTAGTTTTCTCGCGGTAATGCTTATTTAACTAGCTAACCCATTCCTACATGCAGGTGCACTTTGACGTATCTGCAGGGAACGACTTTGGGAAACATTGTCGCGAGTCTGGAAAATTTGCTTATACCCACATAAATACATATTTCTGAAACAAACAATGTAGCAAAAGGAGTAATTGATCATAATAAGCCATTTCTCAATTTTGCCACAGTGTTTTCAATTCTGTTAAATAATTACTCTTTCCTTAAGAATGATCTATTTAACCCTTTCCCACATACAACAATTATGCAGTAGACGACTTTGAAACCATCTAGAAATTAATAAATGAAAATTTAATAAAGTTGAAAACATGATGACAAAAGGAGAAATTGCATGATTTGAGCAATATCTTCTTTTGTCGCCGTGTTTTCAAAATGCCGTCTGCTGCAGGGGTATCAGAAAGCGTCTATAGGAGGGAAAGTGTTAAATGTATGTCTAGAGTTTTTCGGGTGTTGCAGATGTGTTGTATGTGGGTAACCTTTAAAATAGTTAACTTCTCATTTTGCTACAATTTCTTCACCTCTAGTCAATAATAATCATTATTTTAATACTTTTATCATATTTCTTTATTTTATTTTGCTCATATGATTTAAAAATAGTCTGCTTCACATGTTATGTATGTCGGAATGGGCTTACTCACGCTCCCATCTTTATAGATCTTTAACCCTTTCCCTCATACGACAATTCTGCAGCAGACGACATTGAACATATTTTGTCAAAAATTAGAAGATCTCTATAATTGAATGGATAACCTATGACTAAAAGTGGAAAGCATTGTGGCAAAAGGAGAAATTGCTCTTTTTGAAAAAGCGCAGATGCGTCAGAAAGCGTCTATATGAGGGAAAGGGTTAAAAATGTGGACTAAGGTATTTTATATATATAAAACAATTTTAAAAGATCGTGCAATTCGGAGGAGTTGCTTATTCGCTTTCAAACAATGTTTCAAAAGTCGTCATGCTAAAAGTCATCATGCTATAAGTCGTCTTGCTATAAGTCATGATGCTAAAATTCATCATGCTAAAAGTCGTCTTGCTAAAAGTCATCATGATATAAGTCATCATGCTAAACGTCATCATGCTATAAGTCGTCTTGCTATAAGTCATCACGCTAAAAGTCATCATGCTATAAGTCGTCTTGATATAAGTCATCATGCTAAAAGTCATCATGCTAAAAGTCGTCTTGCTAAAAGAAATCATGCTAAAAGTCGTCTTGCTAAAAGTCATCGTGCTAAAAGTCTTCGTTGCTATGAGTCATCTTGCTATAAGTCATCATGCTAAAAGTCGTCATGCTAAAAGTCATAATGCCAAAAGTCATCATGCTAAAAGTCATCATGCTATAAGTCATCATGCTAAAAGTTATCATGCTAAACGTCATAATGCCAAAAGTCATCATGCTATAAGTCATCATGATAAAAGTCATCATGCTATTAGTCATCATGCTATAAGTCATCATAATAAAGGTAATCATACTATAAGTCATCATGCTAAAAGTCATCATGCTATTAGTCATTAAATGTCATCTATAGCAGGGAAGAGCTTCGTAATAACTGACCGTCTTTGATTCAGTTGATTTCAATCAATACCAAATCAGGCGATCGGTCAGCTTAATAATTAACTTTGAAGAATTCTTCTTTTTGTTTTTTAATTTCGTCGATTTAGTCAGTTTCCTGGGACTGCAGTGCATGCTATCAGGGACGTCCCTGATGCTATTATTTTTTTCCAAGTGTAGACACTTTTTGTTTGATGCTCCTGCAGCAGACAACTTTTGAAAACATTGTGACAAGAGGAGAAATTGCTCAAAGAGCAAATTCAACAATGCTTTCAACTTTTTTTTTTCAATAATTGTTTTTCATAGACAGTTCCGATAGTTTGACTTTATGTTTTTTCAAAGTCGTCTGCTTCAGATTTGTTGTAGGTAGAGAAGTAACCCTTTCCTTCATACGACAATTCTGCAGCAGACGTATTTTGTCAAAAAATGGAAAATCTCTATAATTGAAAGGATAACCTATGACTTACAGTGGAAAACATTGTGGCAAAAGGAGAAATTGCACGTTTTGTGCAATTTCTTCTTTTGTCACTATGTTTTCAAAAGCCGTCTGCTGCAGAGGCGTCAGAAAGCGTCTAATATGTGGAAAGGGTTAAAGAGGAGGAAAACTTCCTAACATCATGTGTCGAAATGTCGTCACTATATATATATATATATATATATATATATATATCTGCGTCTTTATCCGTGTATTTATTCTTGCCTTTTCTGTTCGATCTTACTTCAAAACAACCAAACCACCTTAGATTCGCTTCAGCGACCATTGAATTATCTTCACAGTGTGGTTTCTAATGCGATACGAGAGGCATTTTACCAGCTTAGGGCAATAACATTCTCGTAAACCCGGCCCATGCGATAGGACCGCCTTCTCGTCTTTTTTAAACCACGCCTACCAGACAAGAACCGCCCACGGCCAATGACAAATAGTTTAACGCCTTGGTTTATGGTTCAAACAAATGTCGTTGTTTGTACAGAGTGTTCGGTTGATGATCTGGCATGGTACTCAAGAGATCAGATTCCCAAATAAAGCCCACTTAATTGGTATTAATGCATTTTTCTTATAAAAGCAAACGCATCATATTGATTTCCATAGCAAACACTGCGAAAATGAATGTGATGTTATCCCCCTAAATGTTTGATACAGTCACATGTAGAAATAATTACTCGTTATGAATGATATTCTATTTGAAATTTATAATCGAAATAAGAAAATATGTATGGTACTTTCATAAAAAGACATATTTATCTATATTTCCTTGAGCAACATTATTCAGTTGAGTAATTTAATAAACTATAATTTTTATTTTATTTTAAACAAAAACAAAATGAAAAAACGAAATTGGGCAAGATTCAACGTATTGAGCCACGTTTCAACAATTGCAAATATTCCCTTCACTTAAAATGCATTATGTGTTTAAAAGGCATACATACAGACTCGAAATGTGGTTTCAGTTTTTATTTTTAATGGAATTTGGTATTCATGAAAACTCAAGATATGGCTTAATGAAATCATCGGCGATGGACGAATGAAGACAATTCGTAATTATAAGAAAGAAAAAGATTGATAATTGATGATAAAACTAAAAGTAATACACAGTTGTTGTAATAATAATACTTATAAATACTAATAATAATAATGATGATGCTGATAACGATGATGATGATAATACTAGCAATAATAACAACAATAATAAAAATACTAATGATGATGAAGATGATGATGATAATAAATAATAATAATAATAATAATAATAATAATAATTATAATAATAATAATGAGGATGAAAATAAATGAAACATGCGATATTTAGAAACGGTCGTCCCGCGTCGATCGACAGTCGCAGATCCCCAATCATGAATAAGTGAACTGTCGCCGTGATATAACTGAAATCATGTTGAATACGGCGTAGGCCGCCCCGATACAACAAACCCAATACAACTGAGGACAGATAATGCAACACACTTTCCTATTCATTCCCATATAGATCTTTTATCTAAATCTACGTGTACGTTCTATTTAGCTGGCTGTCTGTTTATCGTAATAATTTTTGCCGATGTATTTATTACTTATTTTAAAACGATCACTGAAAACGCATGTATCTTCATACAAACTCATGGACACTCACTTAAATGACACTGGCCCATAGTTTGGGTCTTTTCGCCATCACCGTGCGATCTAATTGTTATTTCAATATTTCTAATTGTAGCACACTGACTAGATGATACTTACTCAACCTTTGAGCAGTAGCAGGAGAAGGGTTGTTATTATTTCATATTTTTGTTTAGTTCTTTTGTCTTTTTTTCTCTCTCTTACATTTTTTTCCATATGAATCCTGTATACAGCCTGGTATTCACTTTATGTTAACATGTATAATAATTACCTCATATCAAAGTTTACATTAACTGTGTGTATGTATTAAACTTTGAAAAACTTTAAAACTTTAATGTTCTTCAATTATGTCACGGAATAACTGGGGCTAAGGAAGGAAATGTTTCAATATAAGGAGTGTGGACGTTTGGATCTGGATTTCATTTTATTCGTTTTTGCTCATTTACAATTCATTAAGGAACCTTTGTACAAATTCATTATGAAAAAGGATGCTAGATAAATGTGGTAGGATTATAATGATAATAATTTCCACTCGTATAAACACTAATTTATGAAGTCTTATTAAAGTGTGAATATTATATCACCACAAGTAGATATACTCATTTAACATAAACCATTGAAAGAAATAAAAACATAACGCTCTCAACTCTTCATCAATAACAACGTTGTGGAAATAGTAATATCAACCTATCAAGCTATCATGCTATCTATTATCACACCTGTGTGACTTGTAGACGTATTTTGATGCGTCTGCAGCAGGCGACTTTTTGAAAATAATGTGAAATACAGTGAAATTACTCATGATGAGCAATTTTCTCATTTCGCCGCAATGTTTACATTTCTTTTAAACAAATATTCTTTTATTGATAGACAAAGTTCATATTTTGCTTATATGTTTTCAAAGAAGTCTGCTACATGTTTGTTAAGGCCGAAGAAACGAAGCCAGATTTTTCAGAATTGGATAAAAGCGACCAATTTTCTTATTTATTAACATGTCCGTCATTGGTTGAATATTGTGCCAACACCTGTTTTAACATTCTTTAACGACTAAGATCTTATCTTTGTAAATAATGTCTTAATTTCTAACATGTATTCTATTTCAGCAATTTTAGTTCAAGCAAGAACCAGCTGCTAATCAGTTACTTCTCAATCTTGCCACGGTAGATGTGTTTCATTTTTTTAAAAATTATTCTATACTTTGTCTTTATTGGCTTTACTTTTCATTGGATACAATAAAGTACCTGTGTTAGATAACAAACTAGAAGCTGAGTCTTGACTCTATGGTGTAAATAGTAAGTGCAATGATTGTGCGATATGACCTATAATTCTTGTTAGAATGGCCGTGTATAATACTTGTCTTGATTTGTTTGTACATTGATGATACTAAAATAAATAGATAAATAAATAAATAGTTGTTAATCGAGACCAGGTATATTATTGTGTATGATGTACACCCTTGTTTAACCCTTGTTTAACCCTTGTTTAACCCTTGTTTAACCCTTTCGCTGCCAAAGGCAATAAAAGGTTTTTGAAAACAATGCAGATTCGGGTGAGACAGCTCATAAAAAGCTGTCTCTAATGAAAGCTGCATTGTTTGCCACTTAAACATTACATTTTACCAAATTTCATGATGGACGAAAAATTGAGTGGTCCAATTTTCAACATGGAAGAGTCAACTTTGAGAAATTCGGCAGTGAAAGAGTTAATTCTCAATTAACATGTGTTTTATACAAGGCACTAGAAGAGATAAATGACAGACACTTTATATTTGAATTAAATACAAGAGCAACCTAATAATATATACATGTACAGTCAAATCTGTGCTAAAGATCATCTTTGTATATCAATTACCTGTCCTTAGGAACTAAACTTTAAATTTCCCAATTACTCATTTTCTGCACAAATGTCCCTTCAATTAAAGACCACCTGAGAACAAAGACCATTTTGTTTCTTCCCATGGATGGTCTTTAAACACTGATTGGACTGTATTTACACCAAGGACAGGATCAGGTCAATATTGTTGACAAATATATACAGTTCATCGATTTATTTCAAATAAAATGAATATTAAAGCTGCTGAACTCCAGATGGTGGTCAAACATTTGAAATGTTGAAACTTCTGCAAATATTGCTAATAGTGACAACAAAGTAAGTATTAAGTAGATCAAAACTATTTTGGTAGTAATTGTTGAAAAACTGTCAATTAAAAGTCATGATAATGTACACAATTTGGCTTACTGTGTATGTCTAACCAGTAAAAATGAAGCATAAACAATCAATATTTAGGGGTTAATTTTACTGGAAAGGGAAATTAATACTCTAATATTTCAAGACTAATTTTGAACAGTTTTTAAAACTTTGACTATACTATTTATAATCAGGAGTTCAGCAAATTAAAAGTCATTTGACAAGAACTGTTTTAACAATACACTTGATCCCCAGAAAGAGCCCTGAGCTTACACCGTTAACAATATGTCAGGGTTTGAACATGTACAACATGTCTGAGGAAATCAATCTGAAGTTGACACAAAAATCAAATATGGAACAACCTTTCTCGAAGTGTTTCACTCTTCATACAACGGAGCACAATTAACCTTTTCCCACATATAGATGCTTCCTGACGCCTCTGAAGCAGACGAGTTTTGAAAACATTGTGACACAGGAAGAAATTGCTCAAAACAAGAAATTTCTCATTTTGCCAGAATGTTTTCATTTTTTTTCAGTAAACATACCCTCATTTATAGGGATTTTTTTTATATTTTTGTCCACATGTTTCCAAAGTTGTCTGCTGCAGATTTAAGGCGTCGTTTTTACATCACCTGTTTTGATACAGACGACATTTGAAGCCTCTGCAGCTGACAACTTATGTTTACATTGTTGAAATACTGTCGAAAGTAAGCTTACTACATATAGAGAGACATACATTATGTTCCGTTGATCTTAGGGAGGCCAGGCGAATGTCTACCTTATAGTAGGAAAGTATTTAAATACTACACGAGCAAAATAAAGTTTTCACACATACTGTTCTACATGCATTTGGATCTGTATACGTCACGGGGAACATCCGCATATTCAATGAGAATTGAAATGTTGGTAATGTAGTGTAAGATTAAATTAAACTTTTTTTATCTATTTATTCTGCATCGATTATGAAACAAGTCCTGACAACTTATATTCACCCTTTCCAACATAAAGACTTATTTTGGAGCTGCTGCAGCTGAACATTTTTTAAAACGTTTTAGCCAAAGTTGAAATTGTTATAATCTCCTTTTTTCCACAACGTTTTCAACTATATACAATAATTCTACTTACATGTCAGAGTAGAGATTTTCCACATGTTTACATAGATCTTTACAAGTGGTCGGCTGCAGTTTAGTTTATGTGGGAAAGGGTTAATAACTATCGATGTCTGTAACCAGTTATAATGTCGGGTTGGTAAGATCCCGCATTTTTTCGCCGCTCTTACGATAATCAAACGAGGGACCTTTGGATCAGAGTATTGCATTGTATTATATGCCTGCACATTTTCCGACGCAAATACATTCGGATGGTCATACGCAATTCAAACAGGACGTATTTAAATTCCGTATTTGACTACGGTACCAAATATGGTAATGGTACGTCACCGAAATACAATGTGACGTCATTAAGATATGTTTTGACGTCATTCATTTTTGTTGTTGTAAATTATGCTATTTATTTTTTATTTAAAACATAATATATTAGTATTTTTTTTCCTTATTCTGTCTTAAAAGATAAACATGGTATAATGTAAGGAAAATTATGTCTTCTACTGCAACATAATGTTCCCTATGAATCATACTGACAAAACTATACGACAACATCATAACTCAATTCCGACAGAACTTAACTAAAGCGTAAGGGATCAATACTTTACTTCGAGTTATCGACGTGTTCGAATTAACGTCATGTTCGAGTTATTGGCCTGTTCGAGTTGTTGGCGTGTTAGAGTTACCGACGTGTTCGAGTTAACGACATGTTCGAGTTACCGACGTGTTTGAGTTAACGCCCTGTTCGAGTTATTGCTGTGTTCGAGTTATTGACGTGTTCTCGAGATATTGGCGTGTTCGAGTTATTGACGTGTTCTTGAGTTATTGACGTGTTCGAATTATTGGCGTGTTCTTGAGTTATTGACGTGTTCTCGAGATATTGGCTAGTTCGAGTTATTGACGTGTTCTTGAGTTATTGACGTGTTCTTGAGTTATTGACGTGTTCTTGAGTTATTGACGTGTTCTTGAGTTATTGACGTGTTCTTGAGTTATTGACGTGTTCGAGTTATTCACGTGTTCTTGAGTTATTGACGTGTTCTTCAGTTATTGGCGTGTTCGAGTTATTGACGTGTTCTTGAGTTATGGACGTGTTCGAGTTATTGACGTGTTCTAGAGTTATTGATGTGTTCTTGAGTTATTGACGTGTTCTTGAGTTATTGACGTGTTCTTGAGTTATTTACGTGTTCGAGTTATTGACGTGTTCTTGAGTTCTTGAGTTATGGATGTGTTCTTGAGTTATTGATGTGTTCTTGAGTTATTGACGTGTTCTAGAGTTATTGACGTGTTCTTGAGTTATTGACGTGTTCTTGAGTTATTGACGTGTTCTTGAGTTATTGATGTGTTCTTGAGTTATTGACGTGTTCTTGAGTTATTGACGTGTTCTTGAGTTATTTACGTGTTCGAGTTATTGACGTGTTCTTGAGTTCTTGAGTTATGGATGTGTTCTTGAGTTATTGATGTGTTCTTGAGTTATTGACGAGTTCTTGAGTTATTGACGTGTTCCTGATTTATTGACGTGTTCTTGATTTATTGACGTGTTCTTGAGTTATTTACGTGTTCTTGAGTTGTTGACGTGTTCTTGAGTTATTGACGTGTTCTCGAGCTATTGACGTGTTCTCGAGTTATTGACGTGTTCGAGTAGTTATTGACGTGTTCTTGAGTTATTGACGTGTTCTCGAGATATTGGCGTGTTCGAGTTATAGCCATGATCGAGTTATTGACGTGTTCGAGTTATTGACGTGGTCGAGTTATTGATGTGTTCGAGTTATTGACGTGTTCGAGTTATTTACGTGGTCGAGTTATTGACGTGTCCGAGTTATAGCCATGTTCGAGTTATTGACGTGGTCGAGTTATTGACGTGTTCGAGTTATTTACGTGGTCGAGTTATTGACGTGTTCGAGTTATTTACGTGGTCGAGTTATTGACGTGTTCGAGTTATTGACGTGTTCGAGTTATAGCTATGTTCGAGTTATTGACGTGGTCGAGTTATTGACGTGTTCGAGTTATTGACGTGTTCGAGTTATTTACGTGGTCGAGTTATTGACGTGTTCGAGTTATTGACGTGTTCGAGTTATTGACGTGTTCGAGTTATTTACGTGTTCGAGTTATTGACGTGTTCGAGTTATTAACGTGTTCGAGTTATTGACGTGTTCGAGTTATTGACGTTTTCGAGTTATTGACGTGTTCGAGTTAATGACGTGTTCGAGTTATTGACGTGTTCGAGTTAATGACGTGTTCGAGTTATTTACGTGGTCGAGTTATTGACGTGTTCGAGTTATTGACGTGTTCGAGGTATTGACGTGTTCGAGTTATTGACGTGGTCGAGTTAACGCTCGGACTATGCTGAATGTATTATTGATGTGGGTTTTATTGCGTCAAAATGCGTCGCAGGTTGGAAAACTTTAATAAACGACTGGGCTTACAGTGTGTAGGTGTAACACATTTATATGAACCTGCTAACGTTGTCAACATGAAGAGTTAATTAATCATTATGAGACAAAAGAGTGAGAAATTTATTACTGTCGTTATGGCTCATCAAAATACTCGTCTTTCACGGAGCCAAACCATAACTGCCAGAGAGCAAGTTCTAAAGTAAAAACCAATACGACAATAACAACTTATACATATCTTTTTATCTGAATACGATTATTCTATTTGGTTATTCACTACGTTTCTTAATTAACCATTTCCCACATACAGACGCTTTCTGACGCCTTTGCAGCAGAATACTTTTGCCTAGACGTTTTCAAAGTCATCTGCTGCAAATTTGTTGTATGTGGGAATGAATGGGTTAAATAACACCATAAACAAATTATTCAAGTTACATTATGTACCTGTATTCCAACTGAAAATTGTATTCCCACGTGTAACGTTTATATCTGTTTAAGAAACTGCGTAAAACGATTTCGACAATAATGCATTTTTGGTATTTCGCTATGAGGTTTGCATACATCAAATATGCAGCTATATATGGCACACAAATGAAAAATCTTTATAAATGCAAGTTCTAAAATTGAATAGTTAAAAACATTGTGGAAAAAGGAGAAATTGCTCATCTTGAGCAATTTCTCCTATTGTCACAGTGTTTTCTAAAGTGGTCTGCTGCAGATGCGTCAAAATGCGTCTGCAGGTGGGAAAGGGTTAACAGTCTAAATACGTAGTTATGCCATTCATTAACTCAAATGAATTATGTCGTTAATGATCTCCTGTTACTCATTCATTATAACCTGTAGTTCCGTATAGGAACACTTTTCCACAAACATACGATTTCTGACGTCTCTACAGAAGACGACTTTCGAAAACATTGAGGCAAAAGGAGAAATTGCTCATAATGATCAATTTCTCCATTATGCCTCAATGTTATCAACTTTTCTGTATAACTGTTCTTTCATTTATAGATAGTTTCACTATGTTTGCCTGAATGTTTTTAATGTCGTCTGCTGCACATGTATTGTACGGGAAAAGAGTTAACCCTTCTTTTATACAGACGCCATTGGCAACTTTGAAGCAGACAATTAATGTTAAAATAAATATTTGCTCAAACCAGCAATTTGTTTTACTCCAAAATATTACCTATTCTGTGCCAAATACCCCCACCCCCCCCCCTTCCCCCCCACCCCACACCCCCTCCCCCGCGCGCGCCTATATATATGTTTTCACAGCAGACGGCTCTCATATTGCCAAATGAGGTAAACGGAAACACTATTTGCTCTAAGGTCAAAACGGTGATGTATCAAATAAAGCGTGTGATCAATTATGCACGTGGGCTGCACGTCAATCTTGTAAGTTTACTTAACCAACATGGACATAATCGATACAAATAATTGTTAATAAATAATTGTCATAATTAAGGTCTTCTCCAAAAAAACACCGTGAAAACATTGTTGAAAGGGGACAAACTGCTACAGATGGGTCAAAATGCCTTTGTGTGTGCGAAACGGATTCATTTCAAAATGTATAAGATAAATACATATCATATATAGATGTAGATTTATAACTTTATATGCATTTCTTTCAACGACATGGATCCAACGGGAAGACAGAATATACAGACAAAACTTAAAGAAAAACCTGACTGTGGTGCATGTTCATATATACATGTATATTCAAAATTCTTATTCTATCAAATATTTACGTATAGTTTATCAACTGATGCATTTTATATTGTAGGACAATTATTAAACTTCTGCTTTGTAACTCTAGCAAACACTGTGTGTCTCCATTAGGCCTATTTGATTGTCAGTTTGTTTATACGTATACAGGCATACGCACTTGATTTACTTGTAATGCGATTTTGTTTGGTTTTACAAAGAACAGCGAAGTAATTTATGAACATCCTTTTTCACAACATATACGTGATATATATATATATATATATGCCATGTATATATCATCAACGACAGCCTGCTATCAATGTAGACCCACAACAGTCTCCACCGCTAAACAGTCGATGAGCACTGTTTGTCAAATACAAATGTCAAGTCTGAAGTCTACAATACTGCAAAGTTCATTCAGGGCGCAAACTAAGAAGTGAGACACTTTCAATATCTTAATTCTTTCTCCTTTCTCAGCTTCACATGTCAGTGTTATAATGTATTTCACCCCCCTTTGTTGTATATACTTATCGATTGTGTTGTATAATGGGCCGGTGGCCTACATTGCGAAATAGTTTTCTTGTATCTTGTTTGTCAATTAGTCACAGAAAGTTTCAAGATAGTATATGTAAGTGTGGACGAGTTTTTATCTACGAATTTTCTTATGGAGCGAGTGCCAATCGTTTACAAACATCAAATCAGTTGAATAACCCTTTCCCACATACTACAAATCTGCAGCAGACGACTTTGAAAGCATCCTGGCAAAACATGGATAGAGTTGAGAACCTTATGGCAATAGGTGAACTTTCTCATTATGACCAATGTCTCCTTTTGCTACAATGTTTACGAAAGTAATATGATGCAGAGGCGTCAGAAATACTGGTATTCACAACTCCAAGAAAGCCGGTCCCAAACAGTAAACTATAAAATCCGTCGTAAAGGCGAGTTAACCCATTACTTCACACAGACATGCTGTTGAACATGACTTTTGAAAACATTGCAATAAAAGGTGAAATTGCTCAATACAAGCAATTTCACCTTTTATTGCAATATTTTCAAATCTTTATCAATTTAAATCTTTCAGTTTTCTAGATTGTTGAATTTGTCTGTCTGATGATTGTAAAGCTGACGAGTTTTGAAAACGTCATGTGAAGTAACGGGTTAAAAGATAAGCAGCAGACTGAACGTCGAATATGTTTGCTACCCGGTTGACAACAGACAGATGCTCGCATACGGATTGCGTCTGCTGCAGGGACGATCAATTAGTTTAGCCACCCAACTAGATAGTATTGCGATTAGAGGTCAGTTTTTAAATCCAGCATGTCCGTGATCAGAATAATTCGTTTCAAAAACCCGAAATCATATTAATTTTTAGAATGTGTTATATATCTACATTTAAAATACAATCTGTTTCAATGTTATAATAAGTGTCAATGCTTTCATCAAATATAACAATACTGTATCCATCATGTCACTAAATACTTAGTTGATAAACTACTCCCATCTCATATCAACATGCATAAATTACACGTGACAACTCGCGTTTTATACATATATCATGTCTAGATTTATTGAGGGATATGTTTAAGCTTTCGAATATCTGTCAGATTTGATCCATATTCCCATATAGTCGGATGGTACCAATAATTACGTCTGTGAACTTTCCAACGACTCGAGCCAAAACAGAAATACCCTTAGCTTATAAACACATATTGCAGACTCGGTCGAAAGAGTAAGGTTTCCAACCAGAACCGCCGCAAATCGCATGCAACGACCCTAAGCCGCTATAAAAAGTATATGGATTGGATGTGACACTCTACTAGCTGACTGACGATGCGCGATTGTGTCATTGCACAGCAAATGTGGTTCACGGACTGTTTTAACGTGACTGTGTTATAATAGAGTTAAGCCATGCTGCAGACCCCAAGACGTGTATTCGATTAGTGACGTTAGTGACTTAACCTGCCGCAATTATCCCTCATTACTTCCCCCTAAACCAATTAGAGAAGATATGTACGGGATTCCACCGCGGGGAATTGGGTTCCAATACAGGAGCGGATCATGACGGGTACCATGGTTATCGGGATGAACCTTTTCCCACATACAGACTCTTTTAGACGCTTCTGAAGCAGACGATTTTTGAAAGCATCGTTGGAAAGTTTCTCAATTTTCCACAATGTTTTCAACTCTATTCAACAATTAAACTTTCATTAATAGATGTTTTTGCCTAGAGTTGTGTAATTGTTCAAAGTATTCTGCTGATGATTTACTGTATGTGAAAGGTGTCAGAATGTACATGGAATTACAGCATCAAAAAGTATATAACCAGACAGTACTTTACAAAGGACAACCTGACCCTATATAACCAGACAGTACTTTACAAAGGACAACCCGACCCTATATAACCAGACAGTACTTTACAAAGGACAACATGGGCGTATATAACCAGACAGTACTTTACAAAGGACAACCTGACCCTATATAACCAGACAGTACTTTACAAAGGACAACCCGACCCTATATAACCAGACAGTACTTTACAAAGGACAACCTGACTCTATATAACCAGACAGTACTTTACAAAGGACATCTTGACCCTATTTAACCAGACAGTACTTTACAAAGGACAACATGGGCGTATATAACCAGACAATACTTTACAAAGGACAACCAACCTGACCCTATATAATCAGACAGTACTTTACAAAGGACAACCTGGCCCTATTTAGCCAGACATTACTTTACAAAGGACAACCGGACCCTATATAACGAGACAGTACTTTACAAAGGACAACCTGACCCTATATACCCAGACAGTACTTTACAAAGGACAACCTGACCTATATAACCAGACAGTACTTTACAAAGAACAACCTTACCCTACATAACCAGACAGTACTTTACAAAGGAGAAGCTGACCGTATATGACCAGAAAGTTCTTTACAAAGGACAACATGGGCGTATATAACCAGACAGTACTTTACAAAGGAAAACCTGACCCTATTTAACCAGACAGTATTACTTTTACAAAGAACAACCAGACCGTATATAGCCAGACAGTACTTTACAAAGGACAACATGACCGTATATAACCAGACAGTACTTTACAAAGGAAAGCCTGACCCTATTTAACCAGACAGTACTTTCCAAAGGACCATCTCACCCTATTTAACCAGACAGTACTTTACAAAGGACAACCTGACCCTATATAACCAGACAGTACTTAACAAAGGCAAAACCTGACCCTATATAACCAGACAGTACTTTACAAAGGAAAACCTGACCCTTTTTAACCAGACAGTACTTTACAAAGGACCACCTCCCTATATAACCAGACAGTACTTTACACAGGACAACCTTACCGTACATAACCAGACAGTACTTTACAAAGTACAACCAGACCGTATATAACCAGACACTATTTTACAAAGGACAACCAGACCATATATAACCGGACAGTACTTTACAAAGGACAACCTTATCGTATATAACCAGACAGTACTTTACAAAGGACAACCTGACTCTATATAACCAGACAGTACTTTACAAAGGACATCTTGACCCTATTTAACCAGACAGTACTTTACAAAGGACAACCTGGCCGTATATAACCAGACACTATTTTTCGAAGGACAACCTTGACCGTATATAACCAGACAGTACTTTATAAAGGACAACCAGACCATATATAACCAGACAGTACTTTACAAAGGACAACCTTACCGTATATAACCAGACAGTATTTTACAAATGACAACCAGACCGTATATAACAAGACAGTACTTTACAAAGGACAACCTTATCGTATATAACCAGACACTATTTTACAAAGGACAGCCTGACCGTAAATAACCAGACAGTAATTTATAAAGGACAACATGGCCGTATATAACCAGACAGTATTTTACGAAGGACAACCTTGACCGTATATAACCAAACAAAAGTCATCTACAAAACAAGGTGGTGACACTGACACGCATCGTGTATGCACAGTGCAGGTGACTAGCGAACATTGATACTATGTCTATTGAGTTCGAGCTGTTTCCCAATATAATGTGCACTATAGAATATATATGTTCGAGTTGATAGTTGACGATGGCGTTAGTTATGTTATAAACAATACACGTCCCACTCGAGAACTTTTAATTTCCGAGTACATTTCTTACATTCCTGTAATTTCACGGACCCGTTTGAAAATAAGCAAAAAAATACCAAGTCCATGGACATAATACCCTCGTCGAACCACTACGCCCCTGTAAGAACGAAAGCCATTTCTAACGACAGTGTTTTCTTTGCGTTCCAGTCCCCGACCCATGGGAACTCAATCATGTTAATTTGTTTATAATTTGTGAATTTGTCGCGTGTTTCACGTCATTCGATTCCCATTTTCCAGAATGTTTGTCACTTCTAATTACCAGCGAAATAAAAGCGAAGATGGCGGTAATAGCACCAAGAACTATCATAACGTTTTTAAACCGGAACGTTTAAATATGATCGGTTTATTGTCTTAAATAGATTTTTGATGGAGACTTGAACTTGCTGTGCACGAAGGTTGGTCTGTCACGAAACCAAGCGTTACTAACACAATCGATATGTCCTAATTGCCCGTAATAGTCACCTATCCTCTTCTAACAATGGTATATGAAGTGAAATCTCAATGCATTTGATACAAAATAATCGCATTGCCTTGATAGTTGGATATACGAACCATTCGATTCAGTTCCTTTTGAAAAGATAATGCAAAAGTGGAATCGTTATAATCGCCCAACAATATGCAAGTTTAAAATGGCACAAAATAAGTCAAACTTTCGCATGAAATAATACAAAATATTTTTAACTTTATTGAAATATGTTGTAAATGTATAAAATCAAAGACACAATTACTTAAACTTAAAAATAAATAAAACTATTAGAACAGTTGTTTTTTGTCCTGTTATCCGGACATTAACTATTGCTTAATGTCAATTGCTTTGTATCATGTTGCAGTTATCGGGGACACATTTACAGGTAGTTGTTTTTTTTATGTTTAACATCGCTTTCAACACTCTTTCAGTACTATAACGGCATGCCCTGGGTAAGTTACCAGTACTACTGGTCCGTTTGTCCTGACACCAGGCAGTCAGTCGTAATGCTTACCGACGCAGCCCTACGCCCCAAGTAGGGCAGCCATTATACTACCATCTTTAAAGTGTACATGTAGGGCTAGCATTGGATCGTGTTACATATGAGCCGTCCCGCGAGAAAACCAACATTGTGGACTCTGCGTAAAGTATCGACCCGGATCAGCCTAAGCATGTCACGCAGGCTTACCCGGATAAACACTTTTCACCTCCTGTGGATTTTCTGTTTCAGGGATCATTACTCTATACCTCTATCCCCCTGAGACGGAATGTGTCGGTCCGGAACTTGGTCGATACATTACGCAGATGCCATAATGTTGGTTTTCTCGCGGGACGGCTCGTATATACATGTTACGTTAACTCATTCCCTCATACAATGAACTCTGCAGTAGACGACTTCGCAAACGTATATATGCACAGATGTATAAACCTTTCTATTAATATAAATACAATTGTTGAATAAAGCTGAAAACGTTGTGAAAATAGGAGCAATTGCTTGTGATGAGCAATATCTCCTTAGGCCAAAAGTCGTCTGCTGCAGAAACCTCAGAAAAAGTTTGTATGTGGGAAAGCGTTAATCTGATATGCTAGCTGCATCGTTTGTTGCATGCCTTGAAGACATAAGTGTTATAAAGTGTCATAAAGTCATATATCATTTTGAACAGCGGAATATATAATTTAGAGAATTGTTTCGATGAAAATACCGTGTGAAAAGAAGCAAGTCCTAACTAATCCGAAATCGATGCTGCAAAACCGTCAAAAAGTCGTCTCTATTTATGATTGATTACATCTATCAATTCAGATTGATAGAACAGAACAGAACACACCACTAAACAACCACGACAAGTATGGTTCATGAGAAAAACAATAAACATTAAACATGCAATTGTCACGAGGTTTGATGCAATTTTTTAGCAATTTCTACTTTTGTCATAAAAAATATTCAAAAGTCGTCTTCTGCAGGGGCAGATTGAGAGCTTTCGACAGTTCTATGAGAAGGTTACTCGGTCATAATATTGTTTTCTTCCTTCAAATTCAATCAATCGAATTCACACAAACTTTCTACTAACTATATAATTGTGTAAACTATTTTCATTTTAAAACACATCTTGCATTCATGTATATATATTTAAACTGATACAATACTCATGCTAAATGATGAATTCAAAACAACCATAACCGTGTATTGTTAAAGCCTAAAGTTACCCCTTTGATGTACTATACCATCGGGATATATCGCTCTAAGGCAGGAACACCGAACAAAATCAACAGATAATAATTTTTATCTTTACTGCTTAAATGCTTTTTATGTGTATTTAAACATTCATTGTTTTTTATAACCGTCAATAAGTTTCTACTTCATGGGTATGTTTTATATTTATCCAGATTGAACGAAGAAGTCATGCTCAAAAATGTTAGTTACTTTTAAGATTTGCAATGAGACTATAGAAAACTACTTAGCAAATCGCTATATTTATTAGGGAGAACATGATGGTGCGTTCGAGCATAGACAAATGTACAAGTTGGCTGTGGTAAACACTGTAGATACAGATCAACCTCTTCATCCGCATAATCAGATCCATATCTACACTGTTCACATTTTACGTGTTAGAAGCTGGTGTCAACTTGTGGAGATTCCGATAAGACGGAGCTGGCTGACTTCAACATTTCTCTGTTCAGAAATGCAAACTTGTACCTTTTCTCATTCAATGTTCATATATAGGATTCGTTGTTAATCCTGTCTAAAGTACAAACAAACAAAAGCGCCCACGGTACGCCAACGCTCGTCTGTTATTTCTTAGTCGAATAAGGGACATTTCTGAATGATTATTACAGCCAGATGTGTGTGAATGGTATATACATACGTATTGTTCCTAGGAACATGTGTAACAAGTTTCATTTGAAAATGTTGAACGGTTTTTAAGTAATTAGATTATGTTTCAATTTTGTGATGACGCAGACACACTCGATGACGACGCCATGGGCATCACAATAGCCCGACTCTTTTTCTTCGAAAAACAGACGAGCTTAAAACGTATGGTATGGTTAAAAGTATTGAATATATAAGCCTCTATATGCGATTTTTTTTTTCAACTTTAAGAACTATTAAGGCGCAAATAGTCGGTATAAAATAAAGGGCAAATGATGCGATAAGTTCTATATTATTATATACTCTGTTCTTCTAAACTGGGAATTTATTATTCGCTAGAGTTATCCTAATAAAAACGATTTACCCTTTTAAAATAAAAATAATTAATTAAACAAAAAATGGTAATACTTGCTCCTGTATCACAGCTTCTTTTGATGGTGAAACAATTACATGTACATTAACTGCATATAATAAGAATTGTTTGCAATAGTTAATCAATGTTGCTGATACAGAGTCCTGATCTAATTGTCATAAATACCTGTATTATTATTATTATTATTATAAATATTAGAAGTATCATTATTATTTTTTAATAATATGATTATAGTCCATTTTTATCATTATTAATCTAATTATTGTTTTACAAGATTTGACTAAAAAATACTCTCTCGCCAGAAGGTGGTATACAACGAAAAACAAAAGGGAAGTTACTCCAACCAGAAAACGCCTTAATCGGATACCATCTGTTCCGATCGAGTTGGCGTTGAAGCAAACGGGGCAATTTTCTACTATCTTCTCCTTAAATCAACAATGCACTAATGACGTGTAAAATTAAGAGTTCATTGTCATCAGTGTGAATAGCCAAAATGGTCGATGAATTTCTCCACTATCGTCATTATCTCCTACAGCTCTAAATTCATTTTTAATGGTCGTTGAATACATTATACAATCGGCGACTTAAGCAACCCTGTCCCACATACAGCAAAACAATCTGCAGTATACGACTTGTAAAAATATCTAGGCAATAATACAGAACAAGAACTCAACAAACGACAATGTTATTCATTGAATAGAGTCATAATGACCATTTTCTTTTTTTGTCACAAATTGTCACACAAGTCGTCTGCTTCAAATGTGTCCAAAGGCATCTACAATTTGGAAAGGGTTGACACTTACCCAGTGGTAATATAAGTACATATAACATAGAACATAAGTTTATTGATTAGATCTAGATACAGATCATCATCAAACAAACATATTACCATATCAAACTGAAAGTGTAAAAAGAAAATTACAAAAAGTACATATTTATCTTTTGAGTAATCCGCCCAAAGATCTTAAATGGAGGTTGAACGTATATGCCAGATTTCAAGATAAGGAGGCGTATACAGCTCTTTTCCCCACAATATCTCTCATAGAACCCTACCAAACCCCATGATATGGATACTCAAAAGAATCATCTCAATGAGACGATTCTTTTGAGTACCCACAACATAGGGTCATTTTCAAGCGCCCTCCAAGACGGAGACTGCATACATAAAATCTGATCATAAACTGTGTGCTCTTTGTTTTCAATTGTTTTATCTTTTTAACAAAACACTTTAAACAAAATAATTATGGCTTTCCCTCTTTAGTGCTCATGGTTTTTGGGGTAGTATTTCGACTGGCCTGCTGGTGTCAGGATAATGGACAAGTAGAACTGGTAACTTACAAAGGAAACGTCGTGATGTATAACTGAAAAAGGGTTGACAGTTGCGTTAAATACCATGCAGACATTCACCAAAGACGCCATAATACGCAAATATTAAAATAAGGTATGGGATATGGGTTGTACTTCAGTGTACCTTGTTTAATTTCTCCTTCTGTACTAGTTGGTATAAATCGAAATACATGTATCGATGACATGATTGAAAGATATATATTGTATTAACATGAATGAAGCAAATGTATTCACATATATATACATATATTTGAGCCGTTCCATGAGAAAACCAACATTATGGACTCTGCGTAATGTATCGACCAAGATCAGCCTGCGTAGTCCTTGCAGACTAATCCGTGCCGACACATTCCGTCTAAGGGGGATAGAGGTATAGAGAAAAATGAAATCTGCAGGAGGCGAAAAGTGTCTGTCCTGGTTAGCCTGCGCGGACTGCTAAGGCTGATCAGGGTCGATACTTTACGCAGAGTCCAGAATGTTTTGTTTGTTTTCGAAATTCGGCATATATGTCATTTTGATTTCTGTTTACTTCTTAGTGAAAAAAAGGAGCAAAGTCAAAACAAGTTATTCCAAAAAGTCGTATAAGGAACGTGAATAAACTTGTTAAATTAAAATTGAACGCGTTGTCCTTAAGTGTTTGTATTAAACTAGATTGCTTTAAATCCCTGTCTGGCATATCTCAGTCTCGGTCTGTGTGTCTGTCTGTCCGTCTGTCTGTCTGTCTGTCTGTCTGTCTGTGTGTATGTCTGTCTGTGTGTCTGTGTGTCTGTCTGTGTGTCTGTTTGTCTGTCTGTCTGTCTGTCTGTGTGTCTGTGTGTCTGTGTGTGTGTCTGTCTGTTCTCCCCCGTCCCCCCCCCCCCACCCCCTCCTCCCCCTCCCCGCCTCTCTCTCTCTCTCTCATCCTCTCTCTCTCTCTCTCTCTCTCTCTCTCTCTCTCATCTTCTCTCTCCGATCTCCTCTCGCTCTCTCTCTCTCTCGTCACTCTCTCTCTCTCTCTCTCTCGCTTCGTCTCTCTCATCATCGCGTTCTCTCACTCTCTCGCTTCTCTCCTCTCATCTCTTCTATCTCTCTCTCTCTCGAATCCTCTCTCTCTCTCATCTCTCTCTCTCTCTCTCTCTGGGAAAGGCGCTTTTTTTATAACAACATACGCTACATATGAATGAAAAGTAAAAAGTAAAAAAAACATGTACACCGATTTATCTATAACAACACATGCTACATATGAATGAAAAATTAAAACCATATTCATTATCTTTTTGTGCTAATATTTGTCATGTTAAAATAGGGAAGCGATCGTTAACCCGACCATATGTATCGCAGGGCGAGCGGATTTTGACACCAAGTGTGTAGAACAAAGGGAACATTTTGACTTTTATGTTCTTTTTAATCGTGTGAATCCAAATAGTGAAACGAGCGGACCTCATGTACGCATGGAGAAACAAAAGTAAAATGGCGCGAATGAGGTGGAGTGGATCGTGTCCTCGCACATTAATTCGACCGCTTTCTGACCACAATTGCACCATTTCATCCGAAAAAGCGAAATTCTAAACAAACTGCCATTAAAAATAAATGATTGTTTTTAATAGTAATGGCCCAGATCTGTATAAACCTCCATGCTGTCAATTCAAGCATATGCGCGTCACATAGTTTACCAAGCATTCGCAACACAGCAATGTTAGCACACTGATTTGAAAACTGATTAACTGTAACATCTCGTAAGATCGTTTTCTCGCGTGACGTGTAAACCAATGTATTATAACGTACATTGTCCGGCAGTTATCGGCTGTGATATAAGTAAGCCTCCATGATTAACGACAAGACATCATTCTGCTTCATGCCGCTCAATTTCATAAGCGGGAAATGCGTGAAAGTACTCAAGAGTTCCAGATAAGGAGGCATATACAGCTCTTTTCCCCACAATATCTCTCTTATCACACAACCAAACCCTAATTGTCTCAATGAGACGATTCTTTTGAGTACCCACATCATAGGGTTATAAGGTCAAATAAGGATTTTTATAACATGCAAAACGCCCCTTATCCAGAGCTCTGACGCGTAAATCTTCACGGCGCAACTTTCTATTGGATTCCATTTTGATTTGACGCGTTTAAGATTAATTGTAAAAATCTAGTTTCGATGTCTAACCATTGAAGGTCATCAAACTTTTCTTGCGGTTAACTTTGACACACAAATTGCACAATGCTTAATTACAATTAAAAAACGTTTATATCATTTGTTACAATTCAAAAGATTGATTGTTTGGTGTTTTACGCCTCTTTCAACAATGTTTCAGTTGTATCACGGCGTTTCCTTTAGTAAATTACCACTTCTACTGATCAGTCGTTATGTTAACACTGCAACCAGATATTTGGTATGACCAGGGCGGGGATTGAACCCGCAACATCCAGCACCCGAGGCGGACGCTATACCACTATACCAAAGAGGTGGTACAATTTAAAATAGGATCACAACGACAGAAATATTAGCAATATAAGTGTCTATCAGGTTCCTTTATTACACATTGTGTTCATGTAATAACAATACAGTTAGTTTTCAAGATAGAATATAATATACACTATATGTACTTCCCGGTAAGGTATTATTTGACATACAATTATTCATCCAATCTACTCCGTCATCTTTGTGTGATTACCATCATATCAAAACTGTGTTCATGCCTATGTTAGTACCAAACAAATGGGACCACCATTTTTAACTGGATCTAGATATACCCGTTAATAATAACACAACACATTTGAAAGGTGAATCAGGAAATACGACTTTTGTGTTTCCAAGTTGTATCTGATGTATCATTAATCAGTCTGGACCGATCTTATAGTGACACTTTCTTGGAAATGGAATGAAAGTAAGTAACTCGAGGTGTGTGAAGTTAGCAGTTAGTTGGTGATTGGTAGTTGGGTATTCAATCTACTGCCAGAGTACGAATAAACAGCCAGCTAGTAGTTGGGTATCCGCCATATTATCGAATATATAGCCATGGGCGAATACCCACACAGCTATCAATTGGGTATTCAACAAAGAGCCAAAGCGCGAATCTACTGCTATATACGAATAACCACACAGCTATCAATTAGTTATTCAATAAAAAATCAAAGCGCGAATCTACTGCTATATACGAATAACCACACAGCTAGCAATTGGTTATTCAACAAAAAGTCAAAGCGCGAATCTACTGCTATATACGAATAACCACACAGCTAGCAATTGGTTATTCAACAAAGAGTCAAAGCGCGAATCTACTGCTATACACGAATAACCACACAGCTATCAATTAGTTATTCAACAAAAAGTCAAAGTTTGAATCTACTGCTATATACGAATAACCACACAGCTATCAATTGGGTATTCAACAAAGAGTCAAAGCGCGAATCTACTGCTATATACGAATAACCACACAGCTATCAATTGGGTATTCAACAAAGAGTCAAAGTGCGAATCTACTGATGTATACGACTAACCACACAGCTATCAATTAGTTATTCAACAAAAATTCAAAGCGCGAATCTACTGCTATATATGAATAACCACACAGCTAGCAATTGGTTATTTAACAAAAATTCAAAGCGCGAATCTACTGCTATATACAAATAACCACACAGCTAGCAATTGGTTATTCAACAAAGAGTCAAAGCGCGAATCTACTGCTATATACGAATAACCACACATCTATCAATTAGTTATTTAAAAAAGAGTCGAAGCGCGAATCTACTGCTATATATGAATACCCAGCCAGCTATCAATTGGGTATTCAACAAAGAGTCAAAGCGCGAATTTACTGATATATACGAATAACCACACAGCTATCAATTAGTTATTCAACAAAAATTCAAAGCGCGAATCTACTGCTATATACGAATAACCACACAGCTATCAATTAGTTATTCAACAAAGAGTCAAAGCGCGAATCTACTGCTTTATACGAATAACCACACAGCTATCAATTAGTTATTCAACAAAATGTCAAAGCTTGAATCTACTGCTATATACGAATAACCACACAGCTATCAATTGTTTATTCAACAAAAAGTCAAAGCTTGAATCTACTGCTATATACGAATAACCACACAGCTATCAATTGGGTATTCAACAAAGAGTCAAAGCGCGAATCTACTGCTATATACGAATAACCACACAGCTATCAATTGGGTATTCAACAAAGAGTCAAAGCGCGAATCTACTGCTATATACGAATAACCACACAGCTATCAATTAGTTATTCAACAAAGAGTCAAAGCGCGAATCTACTGCTATATACGAATAACCACACAGCTATCAATTAGTTATTTAACAAAAAGTCAAAGCTTGAATCTACTGCTATATACGAATAACCACACAGCTATCAATTGGGCATTCAACAAATAGTCAAAGCGCGAATCTACTGCTATATATGAATACTCAGCCATCTATCAATTGGGAATTTAGCAAAGAGTCAAAGCGCGAATATACTGCTATATGTGAATACCCAGCCAGCTATCAACTGGATATTCAACAAAGAGTCAAAGCGCGAATCTACTGCTATATACGAATAACCACACAGCTATCAATTAGTTATTCAACAAAGAGTCAAAGCGCGAATCTACTGCTATATACGAATAACCACACAGCTATCAATTAGTTATTTAACAAAAAGTCAAAGCTTGAATCTACTGCTATATACGAATAACCACACAGCTATCAATTGGTTATTCAACAAAAAGTCAAAGCTTGAACCTACTGCTATATATGAATACCCAGCCAGCTATCAATTGGTTATTCAACAAATAGTCAAAGCGCGAATCTACTGCTATATATGAATACCCACACAGCTATCAATTGGGCATTCAACAAAGAGTCAAAACTTGAATCTACTGCTATATGTGAATACCCAGCCAGCTATCAACTGGGTATTCATCAAAGAGTCAAAGCACGAATCTACTGCTATATATGAATACCCAGCCAGCTATCAATTGGTTATTCAACAAATAGTCAAAGCGCGAATCTACTGCTTTATGTGAATAACCACACAGCTATCAATTGGTTATTAAACAACTAGTGAAAGCTTGAATCTACTGCTACATGTGAATATCCACACAGCTATCAATTGGTTATTCAACAAATAGTGAAAGCTTGAATCTACTGCTATATGTGAATATCCACACAGCTATCAATTGGTTATTCAACAAATAGTGAAAGCTTGAATCTACTGCTATATGTGAATATCCACACAGCTATCAATTGGTTATTCAACAAATAGTGAAAGCTTGAATCTACTGCTATATGTGAATATCCACACAGCTATCAATTGGTTATTCAACAAATAGTGAAAGCTTGAATCTACTGCTATATGTGAATATCCACACAGCTATCAATTGGTTATTCAACAAATAGTGAAAGCTTGAATCTACTGCTATATGTGAATATCCACACAGCTATCAATTGGTTATTCAACAAATAGTGAAAGCTTGAATCTACTGCTATATGTGAATATCCACACAGCTATCAATTTGTTATTCAACAAATAGTGAAAGCTTGAATCTACTGCTATATGTGAATATCCACACAGCTATCAATTGGTTATTTAACAAAGAGTCAAAACGCGAATCTACTGCTATATATGAATACCCAGCCAGCTCTCAATTGGTTATTCAACAAATAGTCAAAGCTTGAATCTACTGCTATATATGAATACCCAGCCATCTATCAATTGGGCATTCAACAAAGAGTCAAAGCTTGAATCTACTGCTATATTTGAATACCCACACAGCTATCAATTGGTTATTCAACAAAGAGTCAAAGCTTGAATCTACTGATATATGTGAATACCCACACAGCTATCAATTGGTTATTCAAAGAGTCAAAGCTTGAATCTACTGTGTGGTTATTAGTATAAAACAGTAGATTCGCGCTTTGACTCTTTGATGAGTACCCAATTGATAACTTGCCGGGTATTCGTATATAGCAGTAGATTCAAGCTTTGACTCTTTGTTGAATACACAATTGATAGCTGGCTGGGTATTCATATATAGCAGTAGATTCAAGCTTTGACTTTTCGTTGAATAACTAATTGATAGCTGTGTGGTTATTCGTATAAGGCAGTAGATTCGCGCTTTGACTTTTTGTTGAATACCCAATTGATAGCTGACTGGGTATTCATATATAGCAGTAGAGTCGCGCTTTGACTCTTTGTTCAATAACCAATTGATAGCTGTGTGGTTATTCGTATATAGCAGTAGTTTCGCGCTTTCACAATGTGTTGAATAACCAATTGATAGCTGTGTGGTTATTCGTATATAGCAGTAGATTCGCGCTTTGACTCTTTGTTGAATACCCAATTGATAGTTGTGTGGTTATTCGTATATAGCAGGAGATTCGCGCTTTGACAATTTGTTGAATAACCAATTGATAGCTGTGTGGTTTTTCGTATATAGCAGTAGATTCAAGCTTTGACTTTTTGTTGAATAACTAATTGATAGCTGTGTGGTTATTCGTATATAGCAGTAGATTCAAGCTTTCACTCTTTGATGAATAACCAATTGCTAGCTGTGTGGTTATTCCTATATAGCAGTAGATTCGCGCTTTGAATTTATGTTGAATAACTAATTGCTAGCTGTGTGGTTATTCGTATATAGCAGTAGATTCGCGTTTTGAAATTTTGTTAAATAACCAATTGATAGCTGTGTGGATATTCACATATAGCAGTAGATTCGCGCTTTTACTCTTTGATGAATAACCAATTGCTAGCTGTGTGGTTATTCCTATATAGCAGTAGATTCACGCTTTGACTCTTTGTTGAATAACTAATTGATAGCTGTGTGGTTATTCACATATAGCAGTAGATTCGCGCTTTGACTCTTTGTTGAATAACTAATTGATAGCTGTGTGGTTATTCACATATAGCAGTAGATTCGCGCTTTGACTTTTTGTTGAATAACCAATTTATAGCTGTGTCGATATTCACATATAGCAGTAGATTCGCGCTTTTATTCTTTGTTGAATAACCAATTGATAGCTGTGTGGTTATTTACATATAACAGTAGATTCGCGCTTTGACTCTTTGTTGAATAACCAATTGATAGCTGTGTGGTTATTCACATATAACAGTAAATTCGCGCTTTGACTCTTTGTTGAATAACCAATTGATAGCTGTCTGGTTATTCGTATATAGCAGTAGATTCGCGCTTTGACTCTTTTTTAAATAACCAATTGCTAGCTGTGTGGTTATTCGTATATAGCAGTAGATTCGCGAATTCAATATTTGTTGAATAACCAATTGCTAGCTGTGTGGTTATTCGTATATAGCAGTAGATTCGCGCTTTGAATTTTTGTTGAATAACTAATTGATAGCTGTGTGGTTATTCGTATATAGCAGTAGATTCGCGCTTTGACTCTTTGTTGAATACCCAATTGATAGATGTGTGGTTATTCGTATATAGCAGTAGATTCGCGCTTTGACTCTTTGTTGAATACCCAATTGATAGCTGTGTGGTTATTCGTATATAGCAGTAGATTCAAGCTTTGACTTTTTATTGAATAACTAATTGATAGCTGTGTGGTTATTCGTATATAGCAGTAGATTCGCGCTTTGACTCTTTGTTGAATAACCAATTGCTAGCTGTGTGGTTATTCGTATATAGCAGTAGATTCGCGCTTTGAACTTTTGTTGAATAACCAATTGCTATCTGTGTGGTTATTCGTATATAGCAGTAGATTCGCGCTTTGACTTTTTGTTGAATAACTAATTGATAGCTGTGTGGTTATTCGTATATAGCAGTATATTTGCGCTTTGGCTCTTTGTTGAATACCCAATTGATAACTGTGTGGGTATTCGCCCATGGCTATATATTCGATAGTATGGCATATACCCAACTACTAGCTTGCTGTTTATTCGTACTCTGGCAGTAGATTGAATACCCAACTACCAATCACCAACTAACTGCTAACTTCACACACCTAGTAACTCGGGAGTGTGGGAGTTTTTCTCCAATTTAAAAGACAACGACCAATGACCTCATTGGTCGTTGACCTGGGTGAATTAAAATAATTATCTGCAATTATAACATCACGCCTTATCTGAGAAGATGAACACCCGAAGGTTTTTATGGGCTAATAGTATATAGGTTAGAATACACCAACTAAATTCCTTCTTTGTTTCCATGTAAATCGAGCAGTTTCAGCCTCAAATTTAAACTCAATGTCATATATGCAATACATTTTGGTGATAGTATACACTCATTTCTACGCAAACAACGTTTTATTATGGACTATTTCCGAAAGGACTGAATGTATCATACATACAATGTCGTCAAATACGAAAGAAGCATGCCGATGAAGTGAGAAGAACGCAAATTAAAAAACTGTATTATGTGACCTACATTTTGTGATATGTGAGCGCATGGTAAAACTTGTATTTATTACGCGGGTGCCTCAGCACCAGTACATATTGGTTGTGAAAAAACTGTCACTGGTACAATTGGCTCGCGCATGTGCCGTGTTAATTGTCTTGATCGCGCATGCGCGTATTTTACCTTCAGCTCTCGGATATTTCCGTAGCAGTTCGTGACTAGAATGGTTTGTATGGGAGTAGTTTTTTTATAATTAAAATAATAGTTACCGTGTACCGGCGTTAAGCCATCGCGGGTCACCCATCCAGGCACTAACCGCGATAAACGTTGCTTAACTTTACGAAAGGGCCAACCACTCTACCAACGTCGCTATAAAAGCCGGCTTCCAAAGCAAGGCTGTAGAAGTGATATTTATACCCGTTCCCGTTACATTTCTCCCTTTCCTCTTGACTTCGACCCGAAGTCACACAACTGAACACACGCAGTATACCAGAGCGGAGTATATGTAACATCACTGGGAACCACCGGGGTTTTAATAACAGGAAAATGGGAATGTTTTCATAAATGCGAAGTTATGCTAAATTTTGCGATTTTAAGAATATATTAAGGAAAAAAAGGACAAATGTTTACAATAATTTTGGGAGATCGAGGTCAACACGTTTGGAAAAGGTATTTTTGTTTTCGTTTCACGTATTTAACTAAAAAACTATTCATATCATATATTTATATCATATAATAAAAAGCGGGTTTCGTGTTTTACGAATCAAACATCACATCGAACTGCTGCATCTTGCAGCAACTCTTGTCCATATTTAGATATTGATTACGGTTACCAAATACAAGGGCGACAGAGCCAAATTGACCGTTAAGACAAAAAACCTGTTCATGCCTTGAATTGCTTACAAGTGTATTAAAATATGGAAGGCAATAATTAGGTATATTTTCACCAGGCACATAATATTATTTACAAATTTGCAGCATTTCTTTGATTCAGCTTAAGATTAATTTAGGATACAGCCAGTAAGAACTGTAACCCTTTCCCACATACAACAAATCTGCAGCAGACGACTTTGAAAACATCTAGCAGTGCTCTAGTTAAGGAGCCTTTTGTTTGTTCTAAAATCTTTATTTTATCCGCTAACCCTATGTTGTGGGTACTCAAAAGAATTGTCTCAATGAGACGATTCTTTTGAGTACCTACAACATAGGGTTTGGTTGGACAATAAGAGAGATATTGTTGGGAAAAGAGCTGGAAACCCCTCCTTATCTGAACCTTTGATCTAGGACAAAACATGGTGCTAATCTCTATAACTATTCCTACCATTATTAATTGGAGTTGAAATGAGCATTTCATCCTTTTGCCACAATGTTTTCAATCGCTTTCTGCTGCAGATGTTTCAAAATACGTCTATATGTGGGAAAGGTTTAAATATAATACTTTCATTTCAACCAGAAATTCTACAATTATTTTCTCTTAGATGTGTACACATTCGTCTGTATGCTTAAATATTTCTGATATATTCTTATAATCTTAAAGAATAATAACATGATAGTTATTGATTGTCATCATTGCTGATCAAAAAATATATTCCCCGCTAATATATTATTATTTTAACTATATTACAATGCAATTATATTAAAATGCGTCGTTTCTATAAGGCATACTATTTCAACGTGAATGCAGATCTTAAAGGGTCATGGACAAATGTGCACTGGAAGAATCATGAATTTAAATCAAACCAAACGTTATGCAAGATCAGCATGTACACATGTACATTGTCGGATAGTAAACTCGCTTGGGGTATCATCACATATATCCATATAAAGTTGTTTTAGTTTCAATTGGGTTTTACGCCGTTTTCAACATTATTTCAGTTATATCACGGCAACAGTTCACTTATTCATCCACCCTGGCTTAACAAACCAGTACTTGGTTAGGAAATGTGCATTGACCAAGGGTACTCCGCCATGACCGTCGGTCCGCGACTGGCGATCGAACCCGAGACACAATTTGTACATTACATTACCATAATTACTGATGGGAATGCTTATGTACGCTTGTGATATATGCTACAGGCGACGCTTGTGGTATATGCTACAGGCGACGCTTGCGATATATGCTACAGGCGACGCTTGCGATATATGCTACAGGCGACGCTTGCGATATATGCTATAGGCGACGCTTGCGATATATGCTACAGGCGACGCTTGTGATATATGCTACAGGCGACGCTTGTGGCATATGCTACAGGCGACGCTTGCGATATATACTACAGGCGACGCTTGTGGTATATGCTATGCTTGTGATATATACTACAGGCGACGCTTGTGGTATATGCTACAGGCGACGCTTGCGATATATGCTACAGGCGATGCTTGTGATATATGATATAGGCGACGCTTGTGATATATATGCTACAGGCGACGCTTGCGATTATATGCTACAGGCGACGCTTGTGGTATATGCTACAGGCGACGCTTGTGGTATATGCTACAGGCGACGCTTGTGATATATGCTACAGGCGACACTTGTGATTATATGCTACAGGCGACGCTTGTGATATATGCTACAGGCGACGCTTGCAATATATGCTACAGGCGACACTTGTGATATATGCTACAGGCGACGCTTGTGGTATATGCTACAGGCGACGCTTGTAGTATATGCTACAGGCGACGCTTGTGATATATGCTACAGGCGACGCTTGTGGTATATATTACAGGCGACGTTTGTGATATATACTACAGGAGATGCTTGTGATATATGCTACAGGCGATGCTTGTGATATATGCTACAGGCGACGCTTGTGGTATATGCTACAGGCGACGTTTAAAAACATAGATGTAAAAGACGAAACTGCTGTAGAGAATGTTTTCTATTTAAGCCACAATGATTCCACATATATTCATTAAATATAATTTAACTTCAAAGATTTCCCATAATTTTCCATAGATATGTTCAAAGTATTCTCTTATAGACCGTTGAACATCTACAACATTATTTGAAGTGTGACCATGCTTTTTAGATTCTGGGAGAAAGTACTGAGAGCTACGAGTAGACATACGTTAGCATACACATGTTCAGATGCAAATCAATCAGTATGTCAAAGTGTAAGCCAGAGGGCTAACATTGCAATCATGATGTTGAACAAACGTAAAGAGATATGTTACTCGGCTACGGTATAGTAATCAGGAAAATTCCCGTAAACACATTAGACAATGAAAACAATCATTTCATCTAAATTATGTATTTGCTCGCTTAAATAGAGGGATCATAATTCTATTAAATTATAAGCTCCATTCCCCGCAGTTTAGTTCATGTCGATAACTAATTACAACGTTAATCTGGCGATGCTGTGTCAAATATCCAACCATGGTTGCTCATTTACCACGTGACTTTCCACGTGACAACGTGTATTTGCCATGTAACACGAAGGAATCCGTTCACTGTTTCACTATCAAATTTCACAAAGTCTACTTCTCCATCTTGAAAATTGAACAACTCCATTTTTCGTCCAACAAAATTGATAACATTTATTTATTGTCTAAGTTGCATTGTAATGCAGATTTCATTACTAGCTGTCCCACCTGAATCTGCATTGTTTGCAAAAACCTTTAATTACCCTTGGCAGTGAAAGGGTTAAGAGATACCATTATTTAGAACTCTGATATATATGTTATATAGTATATGTTGTTTGTAACACACATTAGTACATCCAGGAATAAGAAACACTAGAATAAACAACACAGTATCGTTTTGAATTAGAAGGCACGTTCTTGGTTGAATTCCTATCTTTACTCCAACGAATCTTTAACATACCAAACACGGGATGACTTGCCCCGTGCTATAGACGGGTTTCACGTCCATGCAGCAGACAACTTTTGAAAAGAAAACGAGAATAAGATCAAACAGATATATAATTGTATCAATGTATTTCGGTCGGTCATATATTTTCCTCGGATGTTTTTTTCAAAACAATTCTTAAATAACATGATAACTTCTTCAGAGAAGCACTCACAATCACTCTGCAATACGATGTTACGCATGGTATACTTTGTGATTCCGTCTCTCTTCAGGCACATGCCATTCGAATATATACGTCAAGGCAGACGCTATTGCCAACTTCTAACACCAAGCAGTACAATGTGTTGGAATCTGGCCCAAGGAGAGCGATTAAATTGTGCCACACGCACGATTTTATTCGTAGAATAAGATCAAGAACCGAACAGTTCTCAGAAAAAAACTTCAATGCTTTATTATATAAATCCACGATAGAATCACACACACACAACAAGCTGGGACACTTTAGGGGAGCAGAACGACTCTGGAAGCAAATTTCCAAGCCACATCGTATAAATGTACCCCAATTATACATCAGGTAGGGGCATTATAGAAACTTGACTAACCCCACAAGCATAATAAATCTGTGATTCTAATATAATATGTGCAGATTTCAGAAACAAATAATGAATTATTCTGAATATTTGCTCATCTACATATGATTTTCACCAGGAGTAATTACAAATCTTGTCGGACAAAGCACAATGAATACGAAATTTAAGCCATTGACTTAATGTATTGTTTATAAATCAGGGGAGAGATACTTGTGATTTGGTTTTTATATCAACAAGTTCAGTCTTGATACCACTGGACATCAGCACAGAGTATCCTTTATTGATGCGATGGTGAATCTTAGATGTATCAATTATCTACTCCGTGCCAACTTACGACGGTGTTTTCACACATATCGCTGGGGGGTCTAGAGAAGGCGGAGTAAACTGATCCTTTCCATGCAATATCTCTCTTATTACTCAATCAAGATATATGTAGTGGGTACTCGAAATAATCTTCTCACTGAGGCGGTTCTTTTGAGTACCCACAACATATGAGTTGAGTCTCAAACGAGGATTTTAGAAGATAAAATATTACCCGTATCTAGAGCTATGTATATTGTGATAAGAGATACCGACGCCAAAACCTTCTTTCATAGTCACTAGGCGTTCGAGTATGCAGAAAGATGTCTTCCTCCACCAACTAATACACCATGGGAGATTCCGTCCATGTTATTGGAGACCAGAATCAGTCTATGTAGACACAGTTTCTGAATACGCTCCAAGTGTGTATATATGTCATTTTCTTTACATGTATGATACATGTGATCAACTATCTGATTATCAGGCACATAGGTGTACGGAGAAGTTTGTGATTGATAGTCACCAGGCTAGGTATCAGAAGGTTGTAGCCAAAGTCTTAATTTTGTTTAACTCTTTCGCTGTCACGAGCAGTTTCTCCTGAAATATACATTGTTTACCATTTAGACATTACATTTTTAAAAAATTCCTGTTGGACGAAAACTGTAGTGGTCCAATTTTCAACATGGAAGAGTCGACTTTGTTAAATTCTGCAGTGAAAGTGTTAACTTAATTAATAGACTGGGCCAACATACTAGTTAACACTACAGTTTGGCTTCGTTTGATAACTACTGCACTATTCAATTAAACATGACAACCAATTTTATTTCGACGAAATGATGCAAGCATATCAGTGTTGACGGAGATTGACTGTAAGATACTGTGTTTTTACGATACGAGTTATATTGATGGCAGGGCTGGTCTCGGGTGTCTTTGACAACTGTCATTAATCCTTTCCCTCATATAGACGTTTTCTGACGCCTCTGCAGCAGACGGCTTTTTGAAAACATAGTGACAAAAGAAGAAATTGCACAAAACGTGCAATTTCTCCTTTTGCCACAATGTTTTTCACTCTTTGTCATAGGTTATCCATTCAATTATGGAGATTTTCTATGTTTTGACAAAATACGTTCAAAGTCGTCTGCTGCAGAATTGTCGCATGAGGGAAAGGGTTAAAATCTTCGTTTCACTGGAAATGGTGGGTAATATTTACGTATTTTTTAAACAATTTATAGCTTATAGATAGATAGATAGATAGAAAGATATATATTTTATTCAGGAAAATGGGCAAGTTTGCCCAACATACCACATAAATATAAAACACTTTAGTTTTAACAAAGTCAAATATCGGACTAATGTTTAAAAAAAAAATGGAAAGAAAATCAAAACAATAAATTTTTTGAAATAATCTAGAAATATATATTTACTATACATCGATAAAAATCCTCGAAATATTGCGAAATAATAATATATTCCAAATAAACTTTCGTTTTTCTACACTTTTGTTTACGCCATTTTCATTATTATTCATGTTATATCACGATGATAGTTCACCTATTCATGAACTGAACTGATATGTATCGTTTACCGTCGCCGTTCAGAGTTAACTATTTGGCGAGCAATAATACTAATGATAACTGGCTAGGCAAATAAGTACTAGCTAGGAAATGTGCATTGGGGATCGCACCCGGGAAGGAGTAAAGATTAGATTCGTAATGGAAAACGTAGAATTGCAGTTGCCCTGGTTTGCATTGGTTTCGCTCGTTATCTTAACACTTTTCCAAAATACAACACATCTGAAGCAGACGACTTTGAAAACAATCATGCAAAAATATGAAAAATCTCTTTAAATGAATGTATAATTACTGAAAAAAGATTGAAAAGAGAAATTGCTCGTTTTGAGCAATTTCTCTTTTTGTCAAAATGTTTTCAAAAGTCATCTGCTGCAGATGCGTGAGACAGCGTCTACAAGTGGGAAAGGATCAATACGTATGGGATGTAAATAATTCCCATTTTCAACGTGTACCTTGTCTCCAAAAACTGACTTCCCACCAACATTATCGAAACAATTTAGATGTAGGTTTATAATTCATATTCGAGAACCGGTTAAACGAGATGTAATTGAAATAAGGATGGATTATTTATTATCTGTCTATATAATGGGTCATACCGATGACTTTAAAACGGGTAGTAATGGCTTTCCCTCCTTGGCGTTCAGGGTTGTGGTTAGCATTACGACTGACTCGCTGGTGTCAGGATAAATGGACCGATAGTACTGGTAACTTACCCAGGAAATGCCATGATATAACTGAAACATTGTTGAAAACGGCGACGTAAAACACCATGCAAACTTTACAAACTAAAATATGAGCCGTCCTGCGAGAAAAACCAACATTGTGGACTCTGAGTAAAGTATCGACCCGGATCGACCTAAGCATGCCGCGCAGGCTTACCCGGAAAGACACTTTTCACCTCCTGTGCATTTTCTGTTTCAGGAATCATTACTCTATACCTCTATCCCCCTGAGACGGAATGTGTCGGCCCGGATCAGTCTGCGCGGATTGCGCAGGCTGATCTGGGTCGATACATTACGCAGATGCCATAATGTTGGCTTTCTCGCGGGACGGATCATATGTCTATACAATCCTTTCAGACAAATGTTTTAATGCAATATCTATTTCAAAGTTTCTCCTGACGACGTTTTAATGGAAACAGACGAGAAACCAAATAAATGTGCATAAATGTAGCTTTAATTTTCAGATAAGAAAAAATAACTACACGATGTTTTGCGTTAATGTTTATCGCCATTTTGATATAACTATCTTTCGAATCCACCGTAACAGAGTGGTTAGCGCAATGGCTTTAAACCCAGCCGTCCCGAGTTCGATTCATGCCTGGTTACGGTGGTGTAACTGGTTAACCATAATGCTTTACTCATATTATGGCGACCAGTTATCATACGCATTTGTTTCCAGGCTTTCTCTCCTCAGGACCTAACAAAACAGTATTTTGAAACACCTGTTTGCTTTTCCACAGAGACGGTTAGACGGTTAGACCATTGGTTGAAGATGAATGACGCCTGTCGGATTGAATTTTTTCAAACATCGGAAATTGTTTGCCTAACTGGGGTTCGAACTAAAAAACTCTGGATTGAGAGCCCGCGTTGTAACAGACTGAGGTACCAGGGCTCGGCCTACTTGCGATGGTACTGGTTCAGTGTCTTGAGGCAGGCCATATTGATCTAGTGTGGTACTGGGATAAGTTAACTGCTGTTTACACATTTCTGTAAAACAGTGTCTTTTTGGATCCTTAGTATGGATGCTGCATGCAAGTCCTTTTTTCTTCTGGTGATAACAATGCTAAATTGTACATCTTCCTTTTAGGCAAACATTTCCTGAATGCGATCTAGCGTACTTTATAAGTATTTTTATTATTATTAATGTTGTATGTGAATTCTTAAAGGAAAACGGTAGTCAAAAGGATCACACCATTTTCGTCATTTATAATCTTAGAAATCTTTGAAATTGGCAGAAATACGTCGAATGATAAATAAAATCGCTATTAAAAATATTTATCAACGTTACGTACATATAATAGAGGATCGGTTTAAAACTGGTTTAACCCGTTTATTACAAACAAAACTTGAATTATCACCCATTAAAAGTGTTTTGGTACTATATGTAAATGACTAACATTATATATTGGCTACTGATCAACATTAATCTACATTATCATTGTTATACAAACAGAAACGACATTTGAAACATTCCGGTCAAGGACATAACAACGATTTACAATTTAATTGTAATCCCTAAGTTATCTGTTTTAATCCTTTCCCTCATATAGACGCTTTCTGACGCCTCTGCAGCAGACAGCTTTTAGAAAACATGGCGGCAAAAGAAGAAATTGCTCAAAACGAGCAATTTCTCCTGTTTTCAACTCGATTCAATTATTGTTCTTTCATTTAAAGGGGTTTTCTGTGGTTTTGCCTAGATGTTTTCAGAGTCGTCTGCTGCACTTAGCTAAACTTAACACAGGCATGAACACACTTTACCTTATGATGATTAAATATTGAAAATTATTTCAAATTAAAGATTTAAACGGTCAGAATGTTTCAGCATAACTGATTTGAAAGCCGGAAAGGTGCATAACATATCAGTAAGTTGTTTTATTATATACCTGCACATTTTCCGACGCAAAAATATTCAAATGACCAAGCGCAGTTCAAACACAACGGATTAAAAATCCGTATTTGACTAGATTAAATACGGTACCAAAAACTGAAATGATACGTCACTGAAACATGATGTGACGTCATTGAAATATGACTAACCGTCATTGAAAATGTGGTATTTGGGAGTGATTCACATGCCAATCAAAAAAAAAGATTTAATGGGTAAATTATGTTATTTCTTTCTTTCTTCTATTCTGTCAGTTATAAATGTATATAATAAAAAGAAAATTATGTTGAAGTACAGGTTTTACCTTCGGTCTTGCGAGATATCAATTGTCCACGCCCCTCGAAGAACAATACTAACACCTGTATCGCTACTGCAACATACTATTCCCTATTTAAATACATTGACCACGTCATGCGATTCGTGGAGTTCTTAACTCTGCGAACAGTGAAGATCCGGTACACGAACACAGAATCCCTACAGCCTACATCCACTAGTTTTAAGCCAATGTAACTTTTTTAATTGATACCATACCAGAGCATCATGGTGGAGTGCCCCATGGGCAAGGCACAATTCCTAACCGAGTTCTTGTTTGTTTACCCATGGATCATAAATAAGTGAACCGTCGTTGTGATCAAACTGAAATAATGTTGAACACAGCGTAAAACCACTTATAGTGCACAGAGACTGACTACGACATCGGAGCCAATCATATATTTTATTTCAAAGCTTGGGATTTATTTCCTGTGATTCATAATTCAATAAATGTTATTATGTTCGAGTAAATCTTAGACTAGGGAGGCTGTCCTAAGATAACTTAATAATGTCTTTCTCTTGGGTTGGTTAAGATTTTAAGATTGAACGTTTCTAGAAATTCAGAATATGTTTTTTTTATACTTGAGCCGCGTCTAGCCAGTTGGGGGTATCATTAACATTCCAATTTGCTATCATTTTAAGTTTAATTGGCTTACCATTAGTTAAGCTACATGTATATTTGTTTTTACAATCGTTGCATCTCGGACTATGCAGCTTGTAGGAGGAATGTGAAGGCTCTGCTGAGACTGTTCGAAAGTACAGACTCGTCTAACTGAATCGTCACTATTGGAAACAAGATCCTTCCTTGGTGGAGGAGGCTCATTTCTTTTATTTTTTTTCAGCTTATAAATCTATTCATTTCTTTATGGAGACGATTTTACAGATAACCAGACCGACTGTCTCCGGGGAAAAGGGGACTTGCAATGTAGATAACACTGGTGCTCCGGGCAAGGGGCAGCAATGCCTCGTGTGAGTCAATAGATCAGTTGATACGTGATCAATCCCTATGCCGTAGGCACTCTTACGAATTGTCTCTTTGAGATAATCCAGATGCGTAACCACACCATATGGCTTAATCAGGACATAATGAGTCTAGCATGAAGAATGTCGCGATTATCTTAGACTGTGTCAACCAGAAAGAGATGGCAATCAGGAACAACGGGATCCGGTTCCGCAAGAAATCGTTGAAGACTAAGCCTTGACCATGCTGATGCACTAAGAAAATAATTAGTTTAAGATCCCCTTCTATATGAAAGTAATTTTGTTTTGATCCAGCCTGTATATTGGTGAAATCCCTCCCATGAATCTTGCCTGTCAAAAAGACTTGCTTGCCGATCAATCCTTGTTTTGTAATATTTTGTAATCACTGGGAAAGTCAATCTCGCCGGTCCGGTCTAAGTCACTTCTGTTGAGCGAACTTGATGAGATGTGAGAATTTAACAGAACTTCTCTTCCGCTAGATGAATTCGAAACGACGCCGTAATCACGAATCGTTAGTGTGGCGAAATAAGTCATGTACGATCAATTAAATGGACGAAACAATAGAGATGCACTCCGGTTCCATTCCGCGGTCCAATTCGATAGCGTAACCCTTTCCCTCGTAAAGACGCGTTCTGACGCCTCTGAAGCAGACGGGTTTTTTTAAAACATGGCGACAAATAGGGGAAATTACTCAAAACGAGCAATCTCTCCTTTTGCCACCATGTGTTCAACTCTATTCAATTATTGTACTTTCATTTTCAGAGATTTTCCATATTTTGTTATAGATGTTTTCAAAGTCGTCTGCTGCAGAATTGTTGTATGTGGGAAAGGATTACACCATCCCTGATACAAACGGCATTAAACACATCTTGAGTAGATGACACTTTTTTCAAATCAGACGACGATATACAAACCTTTTCAAATTAACGGTTAATTACAAAAAGCTGTTACATTATCTTCCTGCAAGTGTAAGATACTTTTTCTTTGATTGCATACCTTAATTAAAACTTTCTCACCTATCTATAGACGCATTTTGACGCAGCTGCAGCAGACGACGTTTGAAAACATGTCAACAAATGAAGAAATTACTCAAAACGAGCGATTTCTCCTTTTGTCACCACGTTTTCAACTCTATTCAATTATTGTACTTTCATTTTATATGAAAATGTGTAAATAAGACATGTATGCAAATAAGATACGTATAGCCATTGTTAAATTGTCTGTATGTGTCTTAGATGTTACCTTTAAAAGATATTATTATTATTATTATTATTATCATTTTAAGGATGTTTCTAATTTCGTTCGGGTATGTTTTCAAAGTCGTCTGCTGCAGATTAGTTGTATGTAAGAAAGTTAACCACATCCAGACGAACTTTACCGCATTTACAACAGGCGACTTTTAAAAACAGACTAGATGTTTACAAAGTCGTCTGCTGAAGGTTTGTGGTTTGTGAAAGGATGGAAATGATTCGCACGCGTCATACCGGAGCCGGGAGCCGGGAGCGTGGCGACTTTGATTTTTCATCTCTTTTATCAATTGTTTACTATTGATAACCTGTTAACAGCTCAATTTATTTTAACTTTGTTCCCATATACAACAAATCAACAGCAGACTACTTGAACCCTTTTCCATCATATAGACGCTTTCTGACGCTTCTGCAGCAGACGGCTCTTTGAAAACATGGCGACAAAAGAAGAAATTTCTCAAAACGAGCAATTTCTCCATTTGTCACCATGTTTTCAACTCTATGAAATCATTGTACTCTCATTTAAAGGGAGTTTCAAAACAATACAATCGGGTATGTTTTTCCAAGTTGTCTCCTGTATATATGTTGTATATGGTTGAACACAAAAAGGAAAAAGAGGGGAACATCCTATAAATTGGAAAATGAATATTGAATAAACGGTTGAAAAACGTTGTGGCAAAATGGTGAATTGCTCATTTTTAGCAATTTCTCGTTTGGTACAATGTTTTTAAAAGACATTTGCTGTAGAGGCGTCAGAAAGTGTCTGTTTGTAGAAAAGTGTTAAATATTAAAACCTGAAGGAAATGGTGTTATAGTGGGGAGGTTTCAACACATGTAGATAGCATAGAAAAACAGAGAATATTCTGATGGTAACATTCTGTTTTCTACATCGATAATATAGCAAGATACTCTACTTTTATAAATTACTCTTGGTGTCTTCATCTTGGATATTTAAGCACACAAACGGTGTAACAAAAAACAAGGGTTAATGCCGCTGATCACAGTGTTCGAACCTCGGACGTAGGGTACCGGAGCAAAGACCAATGATCTACTACTCTACCGTTGTATTTTTCTCTTACAAGAAATAATTTGAATGTCTGTTCCTATATACAAAAAGACCAGTATTTTTTTCATTAATTTATTACAAAATATACAGTCATTATGCATGTAACTACATGTATATCGCAAAATTAATACAACGGATCAATACATCATATAGATATTTCGCCCAAATATGGACAAATGTTTTCATATTTATATATTGGATTATGAATAAAATTAAATTTCAGGCATTTTAAATCCTAAAATGCCCAATTTCAACTTCAATTATACTTTTCCAAAATCCTAGTCCCGTTACCTACCCCTTGCCAGAATATATATCGAAACAATGGAACATAAATAGTTATTGTCTATCATATTAGGCTTCTGATCCTGTTTTCTATAAAAATAAAATAAATAAGTCGTCAAAACTCGAGTTAATTAATCTGAAAGGAGAAGATATTTAAGTAAGGGATTATATCATTAAGCAGATTGTGTCTTAAGCTATTTGCTTTTGTTTTAGAATGTTATAAACATTGTATAAGACATTTTATTTTAATTTGCTGAAAAGACAGACTAATACACAGACAAACACCTACATATATATAAACCTGTATTACGTATTTAGTCGAATGTCTGCACGTGCTCATGAATACAAGAAAGATAGTGACCATGACAGGAACGTGACCATCACTATCTTAATCGGTATTGAACTCTTTCATCCCACTATCAATTTTCGTCTTATATTTCAACTCGAATTTGTCCCAGACTTTGATCGAACGTTTAACCAATGGTCTGAATTTGGCCAAACATTTTTATTTTCATTCTGGTTCAGTCTCAAGTACAACATTACTTTGGATTCAGCTAATTCACATTAGGTCTGAGTTTTAGGAAAACCGGCAATGAAACATTTGCCTAAACATTACTTGATCTAATGCACTGTCAAGGTAACTTCCTAGATACCTTCTGACAAACAGTGTGGGGCCTACGATTGTGTTACCCAGACATATCTTTATCTTTACGTGTCAGTATTGTTATGAAGGTTATTCTATTCGCAATGACGTAATAAAGCTTGTTGTTGTTCCCTTACCTATTCTTACTGTGTATCTGTTTCATTTGATTTACCAAATATTATTTATCAAACATAGTGTATATAGAGGATCTTACATGAGTGCTTATTTGTTATTGTTTTTATGAAACGAGTCCACTGAAATAATATGACGCGAGGCTCTGCCGACGAGTTTCATAAAAACAATATCAAATAAGCACGAATGTAAGATTCTATTTATCACATAACACCATAAAAAGATTGTTTTCAATCTTTAAATCGATCTTTCTTCGTCCTCATATAAACAGTGACCGAAGTTCACCCCGAAGTTCTAATGCATACTTCCACTGTAAAAAGTGGTCCCTATCAATAACCTTTTGATTTTATACAAAATTAGCAACAAGGCACTTATAACATTTAATTTATCGAAATGTATTCTCTTTAAAGGCGTATGCTACAGTTATTTATCCAAATATTTCCAAATCATAGAATTTCATTATTCTTTGTATTTTGCTAGTAAATATAATAACTAGTTGAAATAAGAACAAGAAAAAATATGTTATCGATTTAAAAAAAATATATTGGCCTGTCAATTACATGACCAATTTCACCAAAGGCACAAATATAGGCATTTTGGCCGAAAACCTAAAACACACACACACAAAAAATGAAAACTACAAATCATATTAAAGTTCATATATAACTTATATATAGAATTTAAATTAATATGAAAAGAGAATTTGTGAGAATAATATGAAAAAATATTAAGCTGTTTTTAAGGTCACATGGTGTCACATTTTACGCCTGAAAAAGTTAAAATCATACAATTTTTCAAGAAATTTACCATTCCACATAATAGAATTTTCTGTAATTATCCATAAACACTGAACATGGTTCACTTTAATAAAAAATACCAAAAAAATGGATAGGTCACCGTACTCCTTTTCTGATAAATCGACCTTTTCCTTGAAGCACCACCGCCTGTTTTTTAAGCAAAACTGCTGTATTTCTAAGAAAACGCAAGAAAAAGCAAAGAAAAAGTCATTTTACTCTAAAAGGAGTACGGTGACCTATATTTATTTTTGCATTTTTAATTAGAATGAACGATGTTTAATGTTTATGGATAATTACAGAAAATTATATTATGTGGAATGGAAAATGTAGTTTTCCCACAACGATTTCTAATGTATTCTAAAATGAAACCCATGAGTGAGTATTCCGAAACTATTTGTTTCCAGTACCGTTTTCTTATTTAAGATAAATCGGTATTTAATTTTTAATCATTTCAATATCTGTCTATATGATGTTTTCAGGTAAAGATTGCTTTACAATGGAATGGAGTTAGATACTTTGAAAACATTTTTCAGATCGATTTATAAGAATGCCTGAATGTCCGATCACGATATTATGTATATAGTGAAATGTATATGTGTATGATATAGTGAAATGTATATTTGTATGATATAGTGAAATGTATATTTGTATGATATAGTGAAATGTATATTTGTATGATATAGTGAAATGTATATTTTGAAGTGACTCATAGGCCAATGTTAATTATCAAATAATAATTGTTTTAAAGTATAACGTATATCTTAACTTTTGCATGGTGAGGGTAAATAACAACAAAACCTTTCTCACCATGGGACTGTTCAATTCACACGGTCCATAAGTTAACCTCTTTCCCATATGAGCCGTTCCACGAAAGAACCATCATTGTGGACTCTGCGTAAAGTATCGACCAGGATCAGCCTAAGCATGCCGCGCAGGCTAACACGTACAAACAATTTTCGCCTCCTGTGGATTTTCTGTTTCAGGAAACATTACTCTATAGCTCTTTCCCTGCGCGGACTGTTTGTTTTCTCAAGGAACAGTTCATTCTGACGCAGCTTCAGCAGTCGCCTTTAGAAAAGTACAAATTTCTTCCTTTGTCCCAATTTCACAAAGTGGACTCTTTCCATGTTGAAAATTGGACCATTCCATTTGCTGTTCAATAGGAAACTTGGTAAAGTTTATTGTCTAAGTCTAAAACAATGCAATGAAACTATGTAAAGAGCCGTCTAACCTAAATCTGCATTGTTTGCAAAAGCCTTTAATTGCCTTTGGCTGCGAAAGGGATATGGAAAAGGGGTTTAATTTGTTGTCCTCGAGCTTGGCTCTGATTGACTCTTTTTGGATTCATTGATTGTTAAGTGTTTTTCGCCACTTTCAACAAAATTCCAGTTATATCACAGCATTTTTCGGCGAAGTTTCAATATTACTACTGGTCCATTTATCCCGACACCAGTCAGTCAGTCATTATGCTAACCCCACAACCCTGAGCGCCAGGGATGGCAGCCATTATTACCATTGTTAAGGTCTTTGGTACCACTACACCACCGAGGCGGTCTGACTCTTACTGAATCATGTATCATAACAGTATAGTGATAGGCCTACCTTTCTTTCTTAAACGTTTTCAAAAGTCGACGAATGCCATCTGTATATTAAGGAAGGGGAATCTTATCTTTTCCTTTTTTGTTTCTTTGTATGGAGATTTAGATTTGACTTTCGTTGTTGATATTCTGTTCGATTAAACTGAGTGTAGATACTAATCGTATGAGAGGAGATGTATGCCTTAGTCCATCGTAAAATGACAAAGCCGCGTTTGGACATTTCTCTAACCAAGCGGAAGGAATTGCACGTTATCTCACATCTAAGAGATTGGTTCGTCTCTCTAGTTACGCGCATGCGTGGTGGCATTTGTTATATTGTGTGACAGTTCTTGATGTGCCATATTTCAACGTTATCCCTGATAGAACGAACTCTACAGCGAAAGACTGTGAAACATTATTGAAAAGGGAATACAATTATCATTTCTTTACTGCTCTATGCAAACACTTTACGTTTATATATTGATTCCACTTTTACTACCTGTTTTTTCAGTTGGTTGCTTTATTCTGGTTTAACGCCGTTTCAACAATATACCTGTAATATCACGATGGCTATTCATTTAACCCACGTGTTGCCTAGCGTTCTGTCACCAGAACTCCACACAACAGTCTATCCGGGCGAACTGGCTGTATTTCCACATTGACCGTTAGCAAATTGGTGGAAGACGAAGACGCTTGTCGCATTGACTTTTGTCAAACGTCGAAAGGAATGTCGGCCGAACTCACAACCCCTAGATTGACAGCCAGCTGCGCTACCGACAAATTGACAGGGGGATTGGTATAGCACTACCAGTGACGATCCAAAAATAAGATAATTGAACGTATACACGTTGTAGCAAGAAGACTACAGGCAATGGGCATGATTTATTTTTCTATGACGTTTTCGGAGAAATACTCTGAGATGTTGGATATTTTTTTAATTCATCAACACTACACATTAACGCTTTGAAATTCATGTCCCGAAACTCTGAAACGGTATATGTGCTCAGAAAGGAACTCTAATCTCCAAAATAAGTCTTCTGGTTAGTCAATTGAGGGAATGAATATGCTTCTGACCAATCTGATATTCGAGCAAAAATTCTGGGCACATTGTAAAATATTCCAGTTTTGGAGCCTGATTACTCTGCGCCTTCGGGAATCGTGGAAATTTGTTTACTATATGTACATGTAGTTGCATACGTTTTGCGTGAAACCGATGACCTGTAAGTAACGCGATGAAGTAACGCATGTATGGGATTCTTCGATCGCGTTCAATGTACCCGGTGTATATTGAAATACATCAACGATCTTTTTTATTTTAGTTTTGGTAATTCTTGTTTGCATTTTATGCGTTGATTTCACTAATCCAGGATTAGAAACACAAGTAATTCGTTTCCCATTGTCTTGGTAATTTTAGATATGCGAGGCTGATGGGTTACTAAAAGTGTTTTTCTCTCACTTGAAAACATCTTCATGTTTAAAACATGACCCCACGCTTTGCACCATGGATAGTCGTTTTTCATTGTACCCATGGTATTTTCTCCCAAAAATCGAAATAAAATTAAAAGAATGCTACAAGATAATACTTACATATTTATTCGTTAAAGCGCTATTGGGTGAAACGTTTTTTTGATTGATTACCATATACGATTTAATGGTATTAATGTTCATTTATGAAAATTACGATTTAGAGAATTAAATAACTGGCTTGTACTAAGGGATAATGGGAGGGCATGTTACTGTTTTTTTAGTTTCCGCTTTCCTCGTTCTCTTAACGAATCGTATATTTAAACATGAATGTTTATATAATCGTAATTCTGGCTAAAACCCCGCATGAAAAGACCACGTTAACGTCGGCTGAAACCAACATTTTAAATACAAACGAATTGAATTTAAAACGATCTACGGTGGACATATTTGTAGCTAGAATGCGGTGTGCCGTGAAAAACACACGTTCGTATTATAGCAACTAATTAGCTTATAACTGGCGATGTGTGTTGCACAGGAAGTTTGCGTGGTCTTTTCAAGAACTCTCTCTTTGATCACACTTTTCTCAAATCGCTTACAAATTGATGATTAAACTCGGTGGAAAGAGTCAGCATATCGCCCAAAAGAGTATCACGTGTCTCTTTATAATTGTCACAGAAATTATATTCTTAAAACATTTTGATAAAACACATTTGTATTTGCATGATATCGATCCATGTTTTCGGTCAAAAACTGATTTTCTCAAAAAAAGGCAACATGGTTGGAAAGGATTATATAAAAGAACGCTGGTAATCCGATCCTGTTTTCTTTAGATGCATGTTAAGCCGACAAAGTGATAGTTCCGTTGTTCGTTGATGGCTTTAATGGTACTATAACACGCAAATACCACACTCGATACAGAGGAAGTAGGCATTAGGTTTTGACTTCGAAATGTTAGGAAAAAAATATTTTTTTGTTATGAACATTGTACCAATTCGTGAGAGGATCCATTTTAATAGTGTAACGTGTACCGGGTCCTTCACGGAGTTAAGCCATCGATGGTCACCCATCCAGGCACTAACCGCGCTGTATGTTGCTTAACTTTATGAACAAGCCAACCAATCTACCTACGTCGCTACAAAAGCCGGCTTCCTCGACAAGGCCGTAGAAGTGGTATTTGTACCTATACCCCATTCCCGTTTCATTAAATAAACTTGTATTTTGAGCATAGTTTAGTTAGTGCTGTTCAATCTTACCTTGGAATATGCACTTCCTCTCGTGAGCCTCTGTGCGTGTATGAAGTATCATTTGGATAGCATGTGTATTCGCAGATATCACATTTTGATATTTAGTAGATTTGCAGGCTCAAACACTATAAACGTGAAGTCTCTGTGCTCTGGATTTGTGCTCAAATATATAATTAGTAAGAAGCAAACTCATTCTCCAAATTGACCAATCAGAAGTCTTATTTGGAGCATAGAGATCATTTCTGAGCTCAAAGAACTATTTCAGAGCTTAACAGTTTCGGATTTTTTGACCGACAACCAATTGCATTCATTGTTCTTAATGCCCACAGACGACAGTCAACTCTTCCATGTTGATCATTTGACCATTTGTCGTCCAACAGGAAACAGGTAAAATGTAATGTGTAAGTGGTAAACAATGGAGATTTCAGGGGAGACAGCTCGATACAATCTGCATTGTTTACAAAAGCCTTATTCATTTCCTACATACAACGAATCTGCAACAGACGACTTTGAAAACACAGTGACACAAACCTGAAAAATCTTCATAAAAGATGGCTTAATTGTTAAATAAAGTTGCAAACATTGTTTTCAAAAGTCGTCTGCTGCTATTGCAGATGGCAGAGGGTTAAATTGCCATTGGTAGGTAGCGAATTAATTAAAACGACTTGTGCACTCGTAAAGCGGGAGGAATCGAGAAAGTCCACATTCATGCGATATAACGTTCATCCTGCTGTATGAAACACATTTCACCGTCTTTATTTTAGCATGTTCGATGTAGTTTTGCCTTAGTCTGGTACCCGGCATAGTATAGCAAATAAGTACGTCTAGCATGAACCAACAATGGCGACTAGTCTGGTACCCGGCGTAGTACAGCAAATTAGTGGGACTGCCATGAACCAACAATGGAGACTGATTGGTACCCTCCCCTTTAATATCTCGCAATAGAATATTATAGTAGTATGTATTTTCGCAAACTATTTAGCGGACCAATACAACATGATGTTTGGAATCAATATATGAATAGTGAAGCCAACTTTATCACATGACAATGCTTGTATCCGATGTAATATACCCATTGCGTATTTCTTTATATATGACACGTGTAATATGACATGACCGAATCACTATTTGTGTATTCATCCGCGAATGTTTACAAAATGGCTGATAAGTAAACACACATGTCACGATAGATGGACAAGGTAGAGGGACCATTATCGGTCAAAAAAATATGTTTTTGTCTGATTAGTTAACAGTCTATTACGTATTATATGTTGGGACTATTTTCTGACAGCGATTTTCTTTCTGTGTTTCGTCATGTGATGAAAAGAATCTGACATTCGTTGTCATTTCATAAAGTCCAAGAAATTTGTTATTAAGCTCACCAAAGGCGCGCTTAATAACACATTTCTTGAACTCGTTTAATAAAACTTTATATAAAATGACAACTCATGTCAGATCCATTATATACACTTTCGGAGTTTAAATGTTTAACCGGTGTAACATGACATTTCGTATCTCTGTGAGGATGTGTTTGTCTACTACAATTGCGCATGCGCACCGGAAGTGTAACACAACCGGCATGTAGCCATGACATTTACGAGACGGCAGAACATTTGTGCAACTACATCGGTTTTGTCCACAATCATGTTGTCTCTATAGTCATTTGCTTGCTAAACAATGTGCAAAGATCGCCGTCAATATAATGTATGCCTTATTCAATAATGTAATGGTAGGGTGGTAGGGGCATTTAACTCAAGACTCGTTTGCCATTGAATAAGCAATTGGCTGAGGCTATCGTAGAATGAGATCAGAATTGCACCGTGATCTATGAATACCAACAATAAGGCTTTGTGCGACCATTATATATCAAGATCAACCGCAACAGCAGTCAACACTATTCGATAACTTATCACGGAAGGTTTCAGAAATATTATATATCATTAGGATCATCTCTATCCATACGTGGAATGTAGGTTTGGTGACCTGTAGCCCTGCCAATATACACGATTGTACATAAAGTTCGGTGACCTGTAGCCCTGTCCATATACACGAATGTACATACTGATATCTATGAAACGCCTTTACTGTCTTAGTATGTTGTATTGTATTATATGCAGTACATTTTTACGTATATGAGGTACATATTTCATTTGACGTGGTACATTATTCATGATATGCAGTGCCTTTTCTATTATGTGTGGTGATTATTGAATAATATGCAGTGCAAAATAGTGTTTAAACAGTAGAATAACCATTATACGTTGTACAAACAACGTCATGTGCAATACAAACTTTATACTATGCAGTACAAATGACATTATATGTGGTGTATTTGTTTGTGTATGCAGTAGTTTTACATGTATACGTTGTATGTTGGTCAATATATGCGATGTATGTTTTAATATATGAAGTGCCTGCACGTATCTTTATACCTGGTGAATTATTATGTATGTGTTCATAAAAGATCATAGTAGGCAATGCATTTGGCAATATGTTCGGTCCATACTAATGTATACATGGTGTAAACAGCTTTATATGCGGTACATTTTTCATTAGGATGATCATACTTTCCGGCATTCTCCGTAATTATTTATCCGGAAAATACCGAGTCAGACAGATAGATATTAACATTTACACCGTTTACTCAATTTAAAAAAAAGCGCTTGAATAATCTATAAATAGATGTGTACACAAAATGTCGTCGTCTGCATTGAAATCCGCTCTAGACGAGATTGGTCTGTTAATTCGGCATGATTTGCAGTCTGATCAAAATCTAAAATCTAAAGTTTGAATATTACTAGTCCAATAATATATGACCTCTCACAAGCTCGAATGCTTATGTTATATGAGTAGATTATTACATGTACTTACATATGCTTATTAGAAGCTTCAGTCAACTTGTGCCGATTATGATAAGCAGAGCAAATATGCAGGCTGATTTGAACCTACACTGTTCAGAAAAAACCAAAGTTAGTCTTTTCTCAAAGACAAAATCAAATATATTATGTAAATCACCTTTCAAGTTATTTTTCTTATTTCCAGAAGCTGCTGAGGAATTTAAAGTTGTTTTTATGAGGAAACATTACCATAAAGTGGTAACCTAAACACATTTTTAAATCTTTTCCGTAATACAACAAGTATGCATCAGATGACTTTAAGGCAAAACTATAGAAAATCTTAATAAATGAAAGTATGATTATTGAAGAGAGGATGGTTGAACGCATCGTGACAAATGGAGAAATGTCTCAAGATGAGCAATTTATCCTTTGACCATAATGATTTCAAGAGTTGTCTGCTTCAGGAATTAGAGATCGTCTGCATAGACGACATTCTGCATCTCGTCTATTTAGAAAATGTGTACACTTTTCATAAAGATTGTTCCACCAGGCCTTTTTAAAATGGATTAGACGGTGTTAATGTTCAAACCTATCTGTCATGCTCGGTAATTTCCGGAAATAATTCCGGAGAATGCCGGAAAGTATGATCATCCCCAAGGTTAATGCACCGCGTATAAAGTTTAAACCACCGCATATAATCAAAGTACCACCACACGTATTGAAGAATAGTATGGAAGGGTATTAACGCATAAATTACATCTTTCCTTCGTACATTACAACTTGCATTCGTACATTTACATCTTGCATTCGTACATTCACATCTTGCTTTGTGACATTCACATCTTGCTTTGTGACTTGCACATCATGCTTTGTACATCTTGCGTTGTGACATGCACATCTTGCTTTGTACATCTTGCGTTGTGACATGCACATCTTGCTTTGTGACATTCTCATCTTGCTTTGTGACTTGCACATCTTGCTTTGTGACTTGCACATCATGCTTTGTACATCTTGCGTTGTGACATTCACATCTTGTACAATTTGCGTTGTGACATGCACATCTTGCTTTGTACATCTTGCATTGTGACATGCACATCTTGCTTTGTGACATTCACATCTTGCTTTGTGACTTGCACATCTTGCTTTGTGACTTGCACATCATGCTTTGTACATCTTGCGTTGTGACATGCACATCTTGCTTCCGTACAATTACATTTTGCGTTCATACATTCAATATTACATTCGGTTATCATCCTTGAACATTTTGCTTGATGGCATGATGCATTTTTTTATTTAATGTTTTAGCCTTATTTCAAATTCTTCGCTAGATAGGCTATTCATCGTCTAACTGTAAACAAATAATAGAACATGTCACAGAACAGAACATAAAAAACATATAACAAAATTTACTCATTATGGCCTCCTTTGAATTAGAGGGGGTATATTGTTTTGCACTTGTAGGTCAGCCGGCCCATCTGTCGGTAGATCAAAGCATGTCCAGGTGATAACTTGAAAAACAAGAGGGCCAAGATGGCCCTGGATCGCTCACCTTAGGGCTAGTTGATTTTATTCATTAGTAGACTTGCATTAATGAATATAAATATAGGAAAACTAGCCCCGCCCCTGGCAGTCATGTTTTTTTACGGATCCAAATAATTTGAACAATCTTGGTAGAGGGTCACCCAAGGAATGAATGAATGAATGTATATTGTTTTATGGCGCATCGACAGCTAAGGTCATTTAGCGCGCAATTAAATTTAATTATTCATGATCCCTGGGTAAACAAACCAGCACTAGGCTAGAAAATGTGCCTTGCCCAAGGGCACTCCACCATGACCATAGAGCCGCGACTGGGGATCGAACCCGGGACACCCGGTTTCGAAATCCCCGACGCTTACCACTCGACCACAGCGGATTCCGTAGGGTCACTAAAGGAAAATCTATGCCAAAACATTTTGAAATTCAGCCAGTTGTTTTGAAGAAGAAGATTTTTTAAGTTTTCAATTTAGACATATAAGGAAAACTAGCCCCGCCCTTGGCAGCCATGTTTTTTCACGGATCCAAAAAAATTGAACAATCTTGGTAGAGGGTCTCCTAAGGAACATTTGCGCCAAAATATTTTGAAATACAACCAATAGTTTTGGGGCAGAAGATTTTTTTAAGTTTTCACTATAGACATATAAGGAAAACTAGCCCCGCCCTTGGCAGCCATGTTTTTTCACGGATCCAAACAATTTGAACAATCTTGGTAGAGGGTCTCCTAAGGAACATCTGCGCCAAAATATTTTGAAATACAACCAATAGTTTTGGGGAAGAAGATTTTTTAAGTTTTCACTATAGACATATAAGGAAAACTAGCCCCGCCCTTGGCAGCCATGTCTTTTCAAGGATCCAAGAAAATTGAACAATCTTGGTAGAGGAACATCTGCGCCAAAATATTTTGAAATACAACCAATAGTTTTGGGGAAGAAGATTTTTTAAGTTTTCACTATAGACATATAAGGAAAACTAGCCCCGCCCTTGGCAGCCATGCTTTTTTACGGATCCAAAAAAAATGAACAATCTTGGTAGAGGGTCACCTAAGGAACATCTGTGCCAAAATATTTTGAAATACAACAAGTAGTTTTGGAGAAGAAGATTTTTTAAGTTTTCACTATAAACATATAAGGAAAACTAGCCCCGCCCCTAGCAGCCATGTTTTTTCACGGATCCAAAAAAAATGAACAATCTTGGTAGAGGGTCACCTAAGGAACATCTGTGCCAAAATATTTTGAAATACAACAAGTAGTTTTGGAGAAGAAGATTTTTTAAGTTTTCACTATAAACATATAAGGAAAACTAGCCCCGCCCCTAGCAGCCATGTTTTTTCACGGATCCAAATAATTTGAACAATCTTGGTAGAAGGTTTCCCAAGGAACATCTGTACCAAAACATTTTGAAAATCAGCCAGTAGTTTTGGAGAAGAAGATTTTTTAAGTTTTCAATATAGACATAGTAGGAAAATTAGCCCCGCCCCTGGCAGCCATGTTTTTTGCGGATCAAAATCATTTGAACAATCTTGGTAGACAGGCACCCAAGGAACATCTGTGCCAAAACATTTTGAAATTCATCGAGCAGTTTTGGAGAAGAAGATTTTTTAAGTTTTTCCTCTCCGTTGCCATGGCAACCATAATTCCAACTGAAATCCAATTCTTTGAACAACTTTAAAAGGGGACCACGCAAGGAACATCCCTGTAAAGTTTTATCAAAATTGGCCAAGCGGTTAAGGAGGAGATGTCGTTTGAAGCAAAATGTTGACGGACGACGGACGAAGACCGGTCGTTGAGTGACCAAGTTGCGCTCCTCTAACGAGATAAAAAGTATAGTTATATGCTTTATATGCATAATACATTAGGCCTATATATGAATTTTTCTATAAAAAGCGTTACGATATAGTTTTTCATATTGTGTACTAACCTTCGATCCTCCGTAATTCTCCGTCCAGGAAAATGGAAAATTTATTATAAAGGGACGCAACTTATGTGTATCTTCAAAGTATATTTGAGAGTCATTTACGGAAATTGCCGACAACACACACATAGCGCGCCACCTGTTAGCATAATTTGGTTGTCGTGTCATTATTACACCAGGTGTCGTATCGTATTATGCCTTCTGTATTATGCTGTTTACATTCGGCTTTCTACATTCGGCTATTCGTCATTGTTACTGCTATGCACAATGACATTTGTCATTCGTAAAGAGGAAGGCGTTATTGAAATTAGAATATAAACATGAATTCATCTCATCAAATTAATATTAATTGATGGTGTTAAATAACGAGAATAACAGACAATATTTATTGCAATATGTGCATATCACATAGCAAGACATAAAGCAAGATGTGCATGTCACAAAGCAAGATGTACAAAGCAAGATGTGCATGTCACAACGCAAGATGTACAAAGCATGATGTGCAAGTCACAAAGCAAGATGTGAATGTCACAAAGCAAGATGTGCATGTCACAACGCAAGATGTACAAATCAAGATGTGCAAGTCACAACGCAAGATGTACAAAGCATGATGTGCAAGTCACAAAGCAAGATGTGAATGTCACAAAGCAAGATGTGAATGTACGAATGCAAGATGTAATTGTACGAATGCAAGTTGTAATGTACGAAGGAAAGATGCAATTAATGCGTTAATACCCTTCCATAGTATCTTCATACTTATGCACTTCATATTATTAAATAACCACTATATATTATATAAAATGCACTGCATATCATGCAAAATGTACCACGTCAAATGAAATATGTACCTCGTATACATGAAAATGTACTGCGTATAATAAAATACAACATAGTAAGACAGTAAAGGCGTTCCATAGATATCGGTCTGCATTGTGGACCAATTTTGCCGTTTACACTATCGCATAGAAAGACGCGGATATTTTACAGGTGCTTAATTCCAGATGGAGATCAACATTTGGTAATGCCGAAAATCCAGTTTATACTGATAGTGACAACAAAATAAGTAATAAATAGTTTAAAACTAGTTTGGAAATCAAGAAAATGTACACAATCTGCCTTACTGGGTATATTTACCCAGTAAAAATGAAGCATAAACGATCAATATTTAGATGTTTATGGTACTGGAAAGGGAAATTATCTTTATAATTTTATATCAGAATTATGATTCTTATAATTCAAGACAACTTTTGAACAGTTTTAAAACTTTAACTATAATATCTACTTACTTTAATTAATTCTTAGCAGAAAATACTTCTTCCACAAGTGTTTTTTGCTACCAGTACAATTCAGGAGCTTCCTTGAATGAGCGCTACATGGGAAATATTATTATCAGGCTTCGCGGAGACATAGGTTGATCTTTAGAGATGGAATTCCTGCTTGGGTTTTCCCTGAGGCTTAGGCCAAATAATAGATTTATAAAAGATATAATGTTAAGCCAGAGATTAAGGTAATTTTCTTGTCACTGACAAATGCGACCGTAAGGGAATTGGCATACTGCGAAATTGAACGATTGTTTGAAATATTCCCTGTGTAGAATCAAGACATAACAGAGCTCTAGATAAGGGGCGTTTTGCATGTTCTTAAATCATTAATTGATCCTCTAACCCTATGTTGTGGGTACTCAAAAGAATCGTCTCAGTGAGACGATTATTTTGAGTACCAAGAACATAGGGTTCGCTTTGATAATAAGAGAAAAATTGTGGGGAAAAGAGGCGAATATCCCTTTTTTATCTGGACCTCTGGAAAAGGGAGAGTATTTAGTGTTATGTTAAAACTGAACTTCCTTGTCTACTGAGTATTCAAACATGTACCAACATGTCTAATACATTGATATAACATATACAAATTTATTTATTGTATTTACATCTACGTTCAACGATATTTCGATATATCAGGACGTTTCTTAAATAGTTTGCCCTTTTCTACGGATGCAAGTTACCCTTTCCCACATACAACAGATCTGCAGCAGACGGTTTGTACATCTACGTAAAAGGTATGGAAACAGAGCGTTAAATAACATGCATATTTCACATTCAAACATCCTTATTAAACACTCATACCCTATGGTGTGGGTGCTCAAAAGAAGCGTCTCACTGAGACGATTCTTTTAAGAACCCAAAACATAGGGTTTAGTTGAGTCATAAGGAAGATTTTTGTTGGAAAATATTAGTTTTCTCACCTTTATCTAGTCCTCTTTGGAAATCTCTATAGACTTCAGTAAGATAACTAAAACATTTCGAAAACCTTGTGGTAAAATGACGGATTTCTGTATTTTTGTTTTTACTTTATTCATATATTTGCTTACATTCAAAATTACATAAATAAAATAAGGTCTATGTTACAATATACATGTACACACATAAACATTCCTATTATGAGCAATTGCTCCACTTGCCACAATTATTTCAAACGTCGTGAGATGCATACGCGTCATAATGCGTCTACATGTGGAAAGGTGTTTACCATATTCCGGCATTTCAATCGGAGCAATGACAATCATTGGCGGCGCCATGAAGAGAATGCAGTTCACACTTTGGTGTGACACAACTCGAACTCGAACTCGGACTCGCAGTAATCCGTTAAAGGGGTTGTCGTTGTAACCATAGCACTACCAAAGAGGTTCTAAGTAGATCAATTCCAATTCCACCAATCTTGCTTAGCGCTGAAGAAATACTTAAATACTTAAAGAGCGCATTTTCCTTATATTCTGTAAAACATGAATGATGGAATTTATTTAAGTAAATGACTAAGTTGACATAAATATTTACATTGCTTACTAAAAGATACTTGTTAAGAAATTAAAATATATTGGCATTCTTATAAGGTAAACAAAAAAGATGAAATAAGCTCTTAAGTATGTTTAAGCATTACATAGCGCTTAGTAATGTTGGTGGAATTGGACACAGAACATAACCAAAGACACTCGGTGATATGTACGAATACCCTCCGTGATCACCGACTATCTTTCAAACAAAATACACTCTTAATATGCTATATTAAAAAGGACAAGAAAACGGTACTTGTTAGACTCGTTAAAAAGAACCTGTAATCCGGCTGCCCAACTGTAATGCCTTCGTATGACGGGAACCTCACCCCTACGTAATGAGGGCGAGCTCGCATTGCAATTGGGAAGCTGGGTCAAATTTATTTGAAACCTGTCTACCACCCACTTCAGTTGGTTTAAAACATGGGGAGTTATTGGAATTTTCCTTTTTCACATTAAACACTTAATAATTTAAACTTATACAACATATTGAGATCAAATACTGACTTTAAACTTTAGATTGAAAGTTTTATAATGGCGTTTATCCGAGATTACAGAGGTTAGGAGTGCCTATGAACACATCGTGACCAACTCTTCTAAATACTGCCTCCTTTTCAATTGAACCCGTCCAGAAGTAAAGGTACAATATCAGTGTAGGTGCAGATCAGCCTGTACATCTGATTTTTTTCAGAATCTACACGAGATAAGCTTATAACAAGCTTATGTTAGTAATGTAGAAAAGCTTATGTTAGTAATATGTAAACAGCTTATGTAAGTAACATAGAAAAAGCTTATGCTAGTAATATATAAATAATATATAAAAAACTTATGTAAGTAATATATAAAAAGCTTATATAAGTCATATATGAGAAACTTATGTAAGTAATATATAAAAAGCTTATGTAAGTCATATATGAGAAACTTATGTAAGTAATATATAAAAAGCTTATATAAGTCATATATGAGAAACTTATGTAAGTAATATATAAAAAGCTTATGTAAGTCATATATGAGAAACTTATGTAAGTAATATATAAAAAGCTTATGTAAGTCATATATAACAAGGGTATGTAAGTAATATAAATAAAAACTTATGTAAGTAAAATATGAAAAGTTTATGTGAGTAATATATAAAAGACTTATGTGAGTAATATATGAAAAGTATAGATAGCGACGCGGGCTGTCATTCCAGGGGTTGTGAGTTCGAACCCAATCTCGGCCATCATTCTTTCCGACGTTTTATAAAAGTCACTGTGACCTTCTTTAATCTTCTTCCACCAAACGGGCTAACAGTTTATGTTGAAAATTAGTCAGTTGCTTGGAAACTAATCCTGGAAACTCATGAGTGGGTGAACTGGCCGCCGTAATATGACTGAACAATTGTTGAAAACGGCGTTAGACTCCAATCTATCAATCAATCAATCTGTTTCTGCATTATTCACAAAAGTGAAAATGTACCTTTTCCCATGATATCTATTCTCGCGTGGCGGGATCCCTTGAATAATGTAATCGTCAACGCTTTTTGTTAGCGTTTAAAGTAGCATGATTCCTGATATGCAAAGCGAACGCTCTTCAATTCATACATCGACGAATCTGTCGAGTCTGCAACACATGTGAAATGGGAAAACAATATGCATATGCTGAACGTTTTCTTTCCCGTAATGTTTTCAACTTTGCTACATATTTGTTCTTTAATTGGCTCCTTTACAATTTATGTTACCTCTCCATCAGTATGTCTATCCATCTGGCTTATTAACTAAATTATGCAATAATTAAAGCAAAAAGTAAAAAGAGCAAGTTCATGAAATGTGGTACGTGCATAGAGGTCAATTCTGAAATCATACATGTCAACTGTTATGCTTCGTAATGCTTATCCCACAATGACCCGACAAACAATCGATCTCTGGTTAGCGCGGGGGACAAAAACGATGTCTACCAAACTTGTCTGTACGTTATAAGACAAAAACGATGTCTACCAAACCTTTCTGTAAGTTATAAGACAAAAACGATGTCTACCAAACCTTTCTGTCAGTTATAAGACAAAAACGATGTCTACCAAACTTTTCTGTCAGTTATAAGACAAAAACGATGTCTACCAATCCTTTCTATAAGTTACAAGACAAACACGATGTCTACCAAACTTTTCTGTCAGTTATAAGACAAAAACGATGTCTACCAATCCTTTCTATAAGTTATAAGACAAACACGATGTCTACCAAACTTTTCTGTAAGTTATAAGACAAAAACGATGTCTACCAAACCTTTCTGTATGTTATAATACAAATACGATGTCTATCAATCCTTTCTATAAGTTATAAGACAAAAACGATGTCTACCAAACGTTTCGGTACGTTATAAGACAAAAACGATGTCTACCAAACTTTTCTGTACGTTATAAGACAAAAATGATGTTTACCAAACTTTTCTGTACGTTATAAGACAACTACGATGTCTACCAATCCTTTCTGTAAGTTCTAAGATAAATTCGATGTCTACCGATCCTTTCTGTAAATTATAAGACAAAAACGATGTCTACCAAACCTTTCTGTAAGTTATAAGACAAAAACGATGTCTACCAAACTTTTCTGTACGTTATAAGACAACTACGATGTCTACCAAACTTTTCTGTACGTTATAAGACAACTACGATGTCTACCAAACTTTTCTGTAAGCTATAAGACAAAAACGATGTCTATCAATCCTTTCTATAAGTTATAAGACAAAAACGATGTCTAACAAACCTTTCTGTAAGTTATAAGACAAAAACGATGTCTACCAAACCTTTCTGTCAGTTATAAGACAAAAACGATGTCTACCAATCCTTTCTATAAGTTATAAGACAAACACGATGTCTACCAAACTTTTCTGTCAGTTATAAGACAAAAACGATGTCTACCAATCCTTTCTATAAGTTATAAGACAAACACGATGTCTACCAAACTTTTCTGTCAGTTATAAGACAAAAATGATGTCTACCAATCCTTTCTATAAGTTATAAGACAAACACGATGTCTACCAAACTTTTCTGTAAGTTATAAGACAAAAACGATGTCTACCAAACCTTTCTGTATGTTATAATACAAATACGATGTCTATCAATCCTTTCTATAAGTTATAAGACAAAAACGATGTCTACCAAACCTTTCTGTAAGTTATAAGACAAAAACGATGTCTACCAAATATTTCTGTAAGTTATAAGACAAATACGAAGTCTATTAATCCTTTCTGTAAGTTATAAGACAAAAACAAATGTATAAGAAAAAGACAACGTCTACCAAACATTTCTGTAAATTATAAGACAAAAACAATGTCTGCCAAACCTTTTTGTAAGTTATAAAACAAACACAATGTCTACAACACGATGTCTACCAACACTTTCTGTACGTTTTAAGACAAAATCGAAATATGTGTATCTACCAAACCTTTCTATAAGTTTTAAGACAAAAACGAAATATGTGTGTCTACCAAACCTTACTGTATTATAAGACACAAGCAATATTATACTTATACATTACATCTCGTTCAACCCTCTTGCGGGTGTCGATTTAATCTCTGTTTGTAATTGGAAACATGGCTAACACTCTCCTTGATCTACATTTAACCCTTGTGACGCTAAATTCATGCAAACCGTACCATCATCCCTGGGAGATATCAGACATGTTTCAGCACGGGTCCTTATACATTCATCCCATTGTTAGTGGATGGGTGTGGGTGGGGGTGGGGTCTGATACATTTATGACGGATCCTTACAAAAGGTTTGATAATTGTATAGCGAAAAAAGGTAGAACCAGATCTGACTGCACAACGTCTTTCGAAAATCATTGTGGAAAAAGAAGAAATTGCTCATCATTTTTGCCACAATGTTTTCAACTTCGTCAATAAGTGTTCTTACATTTATTGGGAGATTCCTTAATTTTGTTTAATTATTTTCAAAGCCGTCTGTTGCAGATTGTGGAAAGTATAAAAGTCGTGACGGCGGGATAATTATTTACCCTTGTTCTTAGTACACCGATCAGGAAATATTGGCCTACTCTTGATATAATTGTCTTACGACTTGGACATTTGTTCTGTTCACATATAGATAGATACCTGTTTGTATATACGGTCTTCCAAGGGAAAGACAGTCATTAAAACACTTTATATGAATAATCTTAATCAAGATACAAAAATAAAAACGACTTTATTACCAGAATGGACTGCACTTAACTTGTACTATTTGTATCTTGACCAAGTGGTCGAGAATTTGATAATTCAAGAGTTTTGTTTATCTAGAGTGTTGTATAGATACATGGTTTTCTCGTCTTTCCACGGAAATGTGAATACAAATCGTCATATTCATTCGACAGATAATGTAGCAAAATAATTACGGACGGGTGCACTGGACCGGTTTCTTTAAAACTCGTTTCTCAACGTCAATAATGGATGGATTCCGGAAATGTTTTGATCCGCCTGTGGAAACGAGTCAAATAAGAGCATGTTAATAGGAAACATAATGTTGCACCTCCTGTACTCAATATGACTGACTTTCCTAAATTTCTGGGTGGTTTATGTTCATCTAAATGATAAATATCTTAAAATGAAATTCTGTTTCAATGACTTCTAAATCGTAGTATATGTTATTATTTTCACTAATTTGTATAGACGTTGAGCACAATATTGACCCCCTTTTTAGCAATTAGAGAGAGAGAAGCAAAATAAAATAACGTGTGATTTATACTAATTGAATTTAGTTTTATAATTTAGGAATATTTCAATGGAATAAATGAATTGTGGTGAAACAATAATGTAGGTTGAAATCACAGAACTTGAAGATGCTACGATTTAGAAGTCACTGAAACAGGATCTCACTTTCAGATATGTTGTTCCATTTGTAGAAATTTACGACAAAACTCCATTAAAAACACGAATATCAAACAAATCATGTATTCGATCAAATTAATTCAACCGGAAACTGCAACAAAATAACAATTCTTATTGGACCAGAGTCTATTCAGATGATTAGAATTCGTCTGCCTTATAACACGTCCGACGAAAACTTTTTACTTGCATGAAAGCTAAAATGCTGATTTGGACTCATGTCTAAAAGGTATAATCATAGTTTAAAAAGGAGAAATTTATTGATTACATCATTTTTTTTTTTTTTTTCTAAAACATTTCAGAATGTCGTTTTTTGCAGTGGCGTCAAATGTCGGCTGTTTCACGTAAATAATTACATTAACCCTTTCCCACATATACACGCTTTATGACGCCTTTGCAGCAAAATAGTTTTGAAAACATTGTGGCAAAAGTAGAAATTGCTCATAATGAGCAATTTCCTCCATTTGCCACAATGATTTCAACTATATTCAGAAGTCAGACTATCATTTCTAGAGATTTACTGTATTCTTACTTTGATATATTTCGAAGGTTTAACTCTTTCCCTCATATAGACGCTTTCTGACGCCTCTGCAGCAGACGGCTTTTTGAAAACATAGTGACAAAAGAAGAAATTGCTCAAACGATTTTCTATTTTTGAAAAAAATATGTTCATAGTCGTCTTCTGCAGAATTGTCGTATGAGGGAAAGGGTTAACACCAACGTCACTGTACATGACGATCGCGAGACGATCGTAACATGCTTTGATCACAGTCAGGCGAAAACCGACATTCAGACAAATTGCATAAATTGAAGGCAATTACGAACAAAAATGAGCCGTCCCGCGAGAAAACCAACACTGTGAACTCTGCGTAATGTATCCACCCGGATCAGCCTAAGCATGCCGCACAGGCTAACCCGGATAGACACTTTTCGCCTCCTATGGATTTTCTGTTTCAGGACTGCGCAGGCTGATCTGGGTCGATACATTACGCAGATACCATAATGCCGTTTTTATCGCGGGACGGTTCAAATGCATTAATGTGAAGTCGTGTTTTAGGACGATCGTTCAATATACACACACAGAATGCTTATAATACTCGAATGCGAACATTGATGATCCGATCAGACGTCACAGATGCGTTCGTAAATGTTCGAGGGTCAATTTACTAATGACTCTATGTTCTAATTTAGTCTTTTTGAAAATCGAAACTTTTTTGTTAAGTTCTTCTATTCTTGTTTCAGAGTCCCCATTCTTTTCCACCCACAGGTGCGAAAATATTAGGAGAACGAAATAATATTCTATTAACTTGTTTTATCATTATTCTTTTCAAGTTAATCATAAAGTCTTTTTTGAATGGGACCCCCCTATCATAAATCATTTGTTAGTCATAATATTGCGAGCGGGGTATTAAAAAAAGGAACAGAGACGTCATAATGATTCCCTATCATACAATCAAACCATAAAACCCTTAAACCGCAAGATATAAATATATTTGTTTTATCTGGTCTGTATTGTTTCTTATTAATCAATCATTTTCAATCCGTCCATGTGTTTAAACAAATTTGTTGAGGGTGAGAAAACGCTGGAGAAGATCGCGATTGGACTACACGAATGATCCTGCTCTACACTTTTTGTAAATGACAACTTGAATTGTAATCACCGAATCAAGGGATTGATAGCAAGTACTAAATACAAATCTGAAATCGTTTTGCTCATAAATGGTGGAGCCTGAATCAGAAACTTTTAACAAATCTTTTAAGAAATCAGATACACTTGTAACGAACGTTTCACGGCCCGAAGCCCACGTAGCATCGCCCGTGACTTATTGATGTTTGAAATCAGAGCTTTTTTCTAATCCCATTTTCAATTATCACCGCTCTTTTCATGTGTTTTGACCAGGGGTCAGCTGGTCAGTTGGTGGACGTGTCTGGCCGAAATCGATTTTTTTTTTATCTCATACTTGTAAAACACAACTTTGTTTACATAGCTTTTCATCTCGTATTGTTGTACTCCTTTCTTAAAGCATTCACTATTTTATAAACGTCTTGGTGCCTGTGCGACAGACGGCTTTTGAAAACATTTTGTAAAGAGTTGTTTCTCTTTTTTCCGCACATCTCCGTCAAAATTATACTTGTTTTTTATTTCAAACGTAACTTTCATCTACCTTTAGTTGAAATTTGGCTGTAGTTTTTTCTTTCTTTTTTTTCAGGGGGTTGAGGGGGGTATTGAGGGGCCGGGTGTTCCGGTTATAAGGTAAACGGTTTTAGGTCAAATTACACCAAATACATCCACTGCCGTGCTGTCCTACGAATAGTCCATAAAACAACTGTGTTTGCGAAGAAATTAGTGTATACCATCCACAGAATGCATTGAACATATGACAATGAGTTTAAATTCATTGTAAATGTGTATAGGATGCACTGGAAATGATTAATTTGACCTTGTTTGGAAGTGAAAATAGACTATGCTAAAAAACGGTTTTGTCCAGATCTCAACTCGCACGCTCGTACAAAGATGTTGTTTTCAGAGTCGAAGAGGCTGTATATTTGTTGTATGTGGGGAATGGTAAATATAGTCGAACTATGACGAACCGATGATAAACGCATTACCTCTGTGTTGCCCAAAGTTCGAAGAGCATTAAACTATAATACCATAGTGGTGCATTAAAAATATCATTCGATAATGGTTCCCTTATTAAAACAAGCATTTATGTATTATAACTAATCGTTGCTCAACACCGTTCCGATACAGTTCATTATAACTCCAAGTTCATGAGCAACGTTCATTGAGATTAAATGATAACTAAATGTTAAAAAATATAATTCCAGATGTCTTCATTATAACTTAAAGATTTAAAAGAAATGTTCATGATGAAATAATGCATCATTATCATTCCGGGTTCAGACAATAGCATTCCATGTTGCTTCATTATGTATACATGAACAAAACAGAACTAAAATAAATTTTATTACACGTAAACTTTACAATTTTCTTTGTTACAATAAACATATTTTATGAACATATCTTCATAACAAACTGTTACACTATGTAGTGAGCGACATTCTTAAGAATATAAACTCATATTTTTATAAAGGATGAAGTTTTGTAAATCATCATAAACTAAAGTACAATATAATAATAATCAAATTGACTATTTATGAATTACTATCATTAGCGAATCCAATATATATATATATATATATATATGTATATAACAGAACAGAACAGGACATAACCTTTATTTACATGCGCACACAGAACATAGCATGTTGACCAGTGAGAATGATCTTCGTAACTGACATGTAACTTATGTTGTACACATACCAAAACGATTTATAATGATCTTCGTAACTGACATGTAACTTAAGTTGTACACATACCAAAACGGTTTATAATGATCTTCGTAACTGACATTTAACTTAAGTTGTACACATACCAAAACGATTTATAATGATCTTCGTAACTGACATGTAACTTAAGTTGTACACATACCAAAACAATTTATAATGATCTTCTTAACTGATATGTAACTTAAGTTGTACACATACCAAAACGATTTATATTGATCTTCGTAACTGACATGTAACTTAAGTTGTACACATACTAAAACGGTTTATAATGATCTAGTATTCGATTAAATGTCATTCTATAATTTCAGTGAGAAGAAAATGACGTGGAGATCAAATATTTCAATTACATCACGACCTTAACCCTTTCCCTCATATAGACGATTTCTGACGCCTCCGCAGCAGACGACTTTTTGAAAACATAGTGACAAAAGAAGAAATTGTTCAAAACGAGCAATCTCTCCTTTTGTCACCATGTTTTCAACACTATTCAATTATTGTACTTTCATTTAAGGGGAGTTTCCAAAAAAAAAAATCGGCTATGTTTTCAAAGACGTCTGCTGCAGATTTGCTGTATGTGGGAAGGGTTAAATTTACATTTTAAATTAAGAGATAGCAATGTTTATAACGTTCAGTTTAAACGTGACATAGCATCTATAGTTTTCAAATATAATAGATAGCAGCCCGTAGCTGAAATAGAAACACAATGGTCGGCTATATTTTCCTATTGTCTTATTATGTATGACTTATGTTGAAATTCACCCAACTTTTATAATCAACTACACAAATAACAATGAATGAACTAGCTATTTATATATCTTTGGCAACAAAACGTTGAAATAATGATATATAGCCATTATTTTATACATTTACCATAGTTATATTAGAAATTGTTCACCCTATGTAGTATAAAGTATAACAAAATAACATTCATACTAAATATTTATGTTTATATGTGGATGTATCCTTGTTTGAATTGCTATAACTTTCACATTTCAATTTCTTTATTTCTCCCAGTTTGTACACGAACAAAAACATGAGGTATATACAAATCAGCGTTACAAATGGTGAAACAGAATGACAAATATATATATATATATATATATATATATATATATACATAACAGAATATAGGACAATTAAGCCTCTTTTGTGTTTATTTTTACAAAAATATATTTTTTTAAATATATCTATAGATCTCTGAATTCTGAAATGTTTAGCTTAACATATTTTTCAACAATGTTCGTTTTGTTTCTGAATTAGTTTAGAATTAGACGTTTTAAATAATAGTAACTTAATTTAGATAGATAGATCTATTTTAATGGTTTCAAGATTCGTATGTCTATAAGACTCTAGTTTTAGTTGGTGTTTATATAAACCTATGATTGTTGAATTTACAATTGACCAATGATAACATGTGATTCTTCGAATATAAAATTATAACTCAAACCAATTCCTGGAACGGACTTGTCTTTTGAAAGCAGCGTAACAGCCTTTCCGATTAGAGGAATGTTTTTTCAAACATTACGACTTAGTAGAAATATTATTAATACATGACTTGTACATATATCTAAGCGCATAACAGGCTATTTCGGACATATTTTGTACATGAAAGTAGATTGAACATCGTAGAAATACCCCTATATAATCATACACCGTTCTTAACAACAATTCTACATTGAGTAGCCAAAACATCGAAGAAAAGCTATCAGTAAATGTCCGACCCAGAAATATCCCTTAGAATGCGATATTAAATCATAAAAGAAACAATGTATTACGGCTCTAAAAACCCGAATGATTTTAATGTGGTGTGAAATATTCTGACGAAAGTCAAAGGGAAATAACTCTTATAAACATTGTATCGATAGATGGATGACTCTTGATACTGATGCAGCTGTATACAAATGCTATTTCTAATTTAATTTACCCAACTTTGTGGTATTTTAATTCGAATCAAATACACTAACAATATTAAATGTGTGGCGCTTCCTGATCAAGTTATTATTTTGTCATTTATCACCAGTACGTAATACGACAAGCGATCTTCTTTTGACCTATTGCATGACTGATTGATTGGCACTTAACGCCATTTTCAACAACTTTCAGTCATACAACGTCGTACAGTTCACCTACGCATGTGTTTTCTAGCTTTATCACACAAGTACTGCACATAACATACTTTCTAAGCAACTGACTGCCTTTCCACATAGACAGTTAACCCATTAGTGAAAGACGAATAACGCTTGTCACAGTGACTTTTGTCAAACGTCGGACAGAATGTTGGCCGAGCTGGGATTCGAACTCACAACACCTGGTGTGATGCCCGAGTCGCTACCGACTGAGCTAACGGGGCTATCGTATGACGACATATCTTGAAGTCCAATGCTAGCCCTGACATAAAGCAAAGGCTCTGCTCAGACGTTACATCTGTGCAGCCTAATGAGGGCATGAGCTATTAACACGTGTTCTTGAAACGGGGTTTTCTAATGGTCCGACCGCCTCGGTGGTAGGGTGATAGAGCGTCCACCTCGGGAGCGGGATGTCGCAGGTTCGATCTCCGTCCGGGTCATACCAAAGACCTTAACAACCTTGGTGCATAAAGGTTGCTGGATTAGCGCTATATCTCTAGAGACGGGACAAAATGGAGTAGTGGTACTAGAATCTTACACAGCATACGCCGTGATATACCTGAAGATATGTTGAAATCGCTATATCTAACTCTCTAGAGACGGGACAAATGGAGTAGTGGTACTAGAATCTTACACAGCATACGTCGTGATATACCTGAAGATATGTTGAAATCGCTATATCTAACTCTCTAGAGACGGGACAAATGGAGTAGTGGTACTAGAATCTTACACAGCATACGCCGTGATATACCTGAAGATATGTTGAAATCGCTATATCTAACTCTCTAGAGACGGGACAAATGGAGTAGTGGTACTAGAATCTTACACAGCATACGCCGTGATATACCTGAAGATATGTTGAAATCGCTATATCTAACTCTCTAGAGACGGGACAAATGGAGTAGTGGTACTAGAATCTTACACAGCATACGCCGTGATATACCTGAAGATATGTTGAAATCGCTATATCTAACTCTCTAGAGACGGGACAAATGGAGTAGTGGTACTAGAATTTACACAGCATACGCCGTGATATACCTGAAGATATGTTGAAATCGCTATATCTAACTCTCTAGAGACGGGACAAATGGAGTAGTGGTACTAGAATCTTACACAGCATACACCGTGATATACCTGAAGATATGTTGAAATCGCTATATCTAACTCTCTAAAGACGGGACAAATGGAGTAGTGGTCCTAGAATCTTACACAGCATACGCCGTGATATACCTGAAGATATGTTGAAATCGCTATATCTAACTCTCTAGAGACGGGACAAATGGAGTAGTGGTACTAGAATCTTACACAGCATACGCCGTGATATACTTGAAGATATGTTGAAATCGCTATATCTAACTCTCTAAAGACGGGACAAATGGAGTAGTGGTACTAGAATCTTACACAGCATACGCCGTGATATACCTGAAGATATGTTGAAATCGCTATATCTAACTCTCTAGAGACGGGACAAATGGAGTAGTGGTACTAGAATCTTACACAGCATACGCCGTGATATACCTGAAGATATGTTGAAATCGCTATATCTAACTCTCTAGAGACGGGACAAATGGAGTAGTGGTACTAGAATCTTACACAGCATACGCCGTGATATACCTGAAGATATGTTGAAATCGCTATATCTAACTCTCTAGAGACGGGACAAATGGAGTAGTGGTACTAGAATCTTACACAGCATACGCCGTGATATACCTGAAGATATGTTGAAATCGCTATATCTAACTCTCTAGAGACGGGACAAATGGAGTAGTGGTACTAGAATCTTACACAGCATACGCCGTGATATACCTGAAGATATGTTGAAATCGCTATATCTAACTCTCTAGAGACGGGACAAATGGAGTAGTGGTACTAGAATCTTACACAGCATACGCCGTGATATACCTGAAGATATGTTGAAATCGGCGTTAAACACCATATAAGAAATATATTAAAAATTAAATAAACTTGACCGGCACAAAATATTTTATAAAAAATATAAACATACAGGAAATTAATCAGAATATTATTCGATAGATTTTATTCATCCTAGTTTTGGATTTTTAAAAATGTTAAACAGCGTATCGCGAACTGAATATAAAATCTGGACAAATCTAATAAGCCTTTCTAAAGAGGGAGATAACATATTTGGAACAGAAGAAACTGCTCACCCACTATTATCTCTATTAACCCTTTCCCTTACACGACGAATTATGCAGCAGACGACTTTGTAAATATTTTGTCAAAATTTAGAAAACTTTCTATAATTGAATGGATAACCTCTGACTAAAAGTAGAAAACATTGTGGCAAATGGAGAAATTGCTCGTTTTGATCAATTTCTTCTGTTGTCACTATGTTTTCAAAAAGTCGTCTGCTGCAAAGGCGTCAGAAAGCGTCTATATGGGGGAACTGGTTAACTCACTCCCACATACAACACATCTGATGAAAATACTTTGAAAACCACTTGAACTGGAAACATATGTGGAAAATATCTATAGATGATAGTATATCATCAAATATAATTGAAAGCTTTGTGGCATTATGAGAAATATCTCATTTTACCACAACGCTTTCAAAAGTTTTCTGCTGTAGAGGCATCAGAAAGGGTGTATATGTAGGAAAGGATTAATATATGGTTCAAATAAGTATTCACCAATTGTTTGATCCGTAAGTTCAAATGATTCATTTAAAATACCTTTCAATTTTGTGGCTAAAGCTTATCAAAGTGCACCCAGTCTATATGCCGTTAATAACGACCGTATTACATGCACTCCGAATGCATAATCAGTTAATTGGGGCCGCAATGCGCATCACATTACTACTGATCATGATGTAAGTATATCGCCTTCAATTATATGTACGAGGTAGTATAACAACCAAGATAAGCCAGCACACCCACCAACTCTTAATTAGTTATCGTTAATTAGATTATTGAAGCAAAGCGGTGACACTGAAAGTAATTGTTAACTCTTTCAGCGCCGAATTTCCTAAAGAAGACGCTTCCGTGTTCTGAATCGGGCGACTCAATTGTGTGTAATTAGAGTTTGAACATATTTTAATAATTAAAAAAGCAAACAAGTAAGACTGCTCGTTTCGAGCTGAATCATCTACATCTGTACTGTTTGCAGAGCCCAGGTAGCTCTGTCGGTTGCAATACGGGCTATCAATCCAGGGGTTGTGAGTTCGAATCCCAGCTCGGCCAACATTCTTTCCGACGTTTGGGAAAAGTCACTGTGACAAGCGTCATTCGTCTTCCTCTAATGGGATAATATACAATTATGGACTTTTCAGCTAATACATGATTTTTTTGGTACATATCAACATCATGTATAACAGCTGAAAAGTCCATAACTGCTTTATTATATAACCCTCAATGAATCATATTGTTTTGAGATTGATCAACTTAAAAGAAAACAGAGGACCACTCAAGTAACATTTCTGTACAGTTTGAGTTATATTGACCAAGCAGTTTAGGAGGAGACATTTTTAAAATGTTGAAACCGGACAGCAAAGATCACGAAAGCTCACCATGAGCACTTTATGCTATAGTGAGCTGAAAAAATCATGATCATCCGAACGAGCTTTGGAAGTTTCCGTGGTCATTCGGAACGCGCCTCGGAAAATTCCGTAGCGTACGGATAAAGGCGAAGGATATTAATAGGCGGCTCATGGGATTCGGTAAGGTGAAGTTGGTGTCTAGTGTCTAGTATCTAGTATCGTTTATCATAAACGATACTGGCAACCAGAATCTAGTATCGTTTATCATAAACGATACTGGCAACCAGACACTAGTGTCGTTTAAGGAACTAGATATATAACTTTAATTTTTTCAACACAGTTTACAGAATCAATTATCAGACTCCAGTGTCGTTTAACACTAAACGACGCTGGCAACCAGACACTATTATCGTTTAAGGAACTGGATATATAATTTTCATTTTTCAGAATCCGGTGTTGTTTAACACTAAACGACACTGGCAACTAGACACTAGTATCGTTTGAGGAACTAGATGTATAATTAATAAATTTTCAGACTCCAGTGTCGTTTAACACTAAACGACACTGGCAACCAGACACTAGTATCGTTTAAGAAACTAGATACAAATTTAATCAATTGTCAGACTCCAGTGTCGTTTAACACTAAACGACACTGGCAACCAGACAATAGTATCGTTTAAGGAACTGGATATATAATTTTAATTTTTCAGACCCCAGTGTCGCTTAACACTAAACAACACTGGCAACCAGACACTAGTATCGTTTGAGGAACTAGATGTATAATTAATACATTTTCAGACTCCAGTGTCGTTTAACACTAAACGACACTGGCAACCAGACACTAGTGTCGTTTAAGGATCTAGATATATAATTAATTAATTTTCAGACCCCAGTGTCGCTTAACACTAAACAACACTGGCAACCAGACACTAGTATCGTTTGAGGAACTAGATGTATAATTAATACATTTTCAGACTCCAGTGTCGTTTAACACTAAACGACACTGGCAACCAGACACTAGTGTCGTTTAAGGATCTAGATATATAATTAATTAATTTTCAGGGCCAGTGTCGTTTAACACTAAACGACACTGGCAACCAGACACTAGTATCGTTTAAGGAACTCGATATATAATTAATCAACTTTCAGATTCCAGTGTCGTTTAACACTAAACGACACTGGCAACCAGACACTAGTATCGTTTAAGGAACTGGAAAAAATATTATTCAACTTTAAGATTCCAGTGTCGTTTAACACTAAACGACACTGGCAACCAGACACTAGTGTCGTTTAAGAAACTAGATAACAAATTAATCAATTGTCAGACTCCAGTGTCGTTTAACACTAAACGACACTGGCATCCAGACACTAGTATCGTTTAAGGAACAGGATATATAATTTTCATTTTTCAGACTCCAGTGTCGTTTAACACTAAACGACACTGGCAACCAGACACTAGTGTCTTTTAAGGATCTAGATATATAATCAATTAATTGTCAGACTCCAGTGTCGTTTAACACTAAACGACACTGGCAACCAGACACTAGTATCGTTTAAGGAACTCGATATATAATTAATCAACTTTCAGATTCCAGTGTCGTTTAACACTAAACGACACTGGCAACCAGACACAAGTATCGTTTAAGGATCTGGAAAAAATAATATTCAACTTTCAAATTCCAGTGTCGTTTAACACGTAACGACACTGGCAACCAGACACTAGTGTCGTTTAAGAATTTAGATAAAAAATTAATCAATTGTCAGACTCCAGTGTCGTTTAACACTAAACGACACTGGCAACCAGACACTAGTATCGTTTAAGGAACTGGATATATTATTTTCATTTTTCAGACTCCAGTGTCGTTTAACACTAAACGACACTGGCAACCAGACACTAGTGTCGTTTAAGGAAATAGATATATAATTTTCAATTTTCAGGCTCCAGTGTCGTTTAACACTAAACGACACTGGCAACCAGACACTAGTGTCGTTTAAGGAACTAGATATATAATTTTCAATGTTCAGACTCCAGTGTCGTTTAACACTAAACGACACTGGCAACCAGATACTAGTGTTGTTTAAGGAACTAGATATATAATTTTCAATTTTCAGGCTCCTGTGTCGTTTAACACTAAACGACACTGGCAACCAGACACTAGTGTCGTTTAAGGAACTGGATATATAATTAATCACTTTTCAGGATCCAGTGTCGTTTAACACTTAACGACACTGGCAACCAGACAAGTTAGTATCGTTTAGGGATCTAGATTTATAATTAATAAATGTTCAGACTCCAGTGTCGTTTAACACTAAATGACACTGGCAACCAGACACTAGTGTCGTTTAAGGAACTATATATAATTAATCAATTTTCAGACTCCAGTGTCGTTTAACACTAAACGACACTGGCAACCAGACACTAGTGTCGTTTAAGGAAATAGATATATAATTTTCAATTTTCAGGCTCCAGTGTCGTTTAACACTAAACGACACTGGCAACCAGACACTAGTGTCGTTTAAGGAACTAGATATATAATTTTCAATTTTCAGGCTCCAGTGTCGTTTAACACTAAACGACACTGGCAACCAGACACTAGTGTCGTTTAAGGAACTGGATACATAATACTTAATCAATTTTCAGGATCCAGTGTCTTTTAACACTAAACGACACTGGCAACTGGACACTAGTATCGTTTAAGGAACTGGATATATAATTAATCAACTTTCAGATTCCAGTGTCGTTTAACACTAAACGACACTGGCAACCAGACACTAGTGTCGTTTAAGGAACTAGATATATAATTTTCAATGTTCAGACTCCAGTGTCGTTTAACTCTAAACGACACTTGAGTCTGAACATTGATTCTGGAAACTATTGATATGCTATGGTAGCATATAATATTGGAAAAAAAAATTAAATCCAACCTAAAAACCAAAAAACAAACATTTTGTAGGTCTACATATATATAGATAAAGGTCTGGGTCAATACTAGTTGAAGAAATTAAAAATGGTATATCCAGTTCCTTAAACGATACTATTGTCTGGTTGCCAGTGTCGTTTAGTGTTAAACGGTACTGGAGTCTGAAATTCGAAAGTTATATATCCAGTTTCTTAAAGGACACTAGTGTCTGGTTGCCAGTGTCGTTTAGTGCTAAACGACACTGCAGTCTGAAAGTTGATTAATTATATATCCAGTTCCTTAAACGATACTAGGGTCTGGTTGACAGTGTCGTTTAGTGTTAAACGACACTGCAATCTGAAAAATGAAAATTATATATCCAGTTCCTTAAACGATACTAGTGTCTGGTTGCCAGTGTCGTTTAGTGTTAAACGACAGTGGAGTCTGAAAGATGATTAATTATATATCCAGTTCATTAGACGATACAAGTGTCTGGTTGCCAGTGTCGTTTAGCGTTAATCGACACTGGAGTCTGAAAGTTGATTCTTGAAACTATGTTGAAGAAATTAAAGTTAGATATGTAGTTCCTTAAACGACACTATTTTCTAGTTGCCAGTGTCGTTTAGTGTTAGACATTGGACATTGAAACCTAAATATTGTCCGAGCTATACCACTCACCGTCAGCGCGGGTAGACTGCGCGACCCGCCCGATAGCATATGCGGCCATGGCTCACATTTCCCCTTCTAGCAGCGGAGTTCTAGCGTAAAACGAGGCTCAGCATTTTGCCGTCAACGCGGGTAGACTGCGGGACCTGCCGTTTAGCATATGCAGCCCCGGCTCACATTTCCCCTACTAGCAGCAGACGTAAAACAAGGCTCAGCACTTCGCCGTAAGCGCGGGTAGATTGCGGTACCTACCTTATAGCGTATGCTCACATTTCCCCGACTAACAGCGGAATTCTCCCCGTAAAACACGCAGCAGACTCGGGTAGACTCGGGTAGAAATCTGCCTTAACGCCGTTGTTCCACTTCCGAGAGAAAGAGAAAAGTGTTCCACTCGATTGTGAATTTTTGTTTTGTTCCATTCCCGTGACAAGGGCCTGTAGGCCCAAGTGCTCCCCGTAATACACGTGGCAGACTCGGGTAGAAATCCGCCTTAAGGCCGCTCTTCCACACCCATGAGAAAAAAAAGTGTTCCACTCCTTTGTGAATTTATTTTTTGTTCCACTCCCGTGGCAGGGGCCTTTAGGCCCGAGTACTCCCCGTAATACACGCAGCTGACTCGGGTAGAAATCCGGCTTAACGCCGTTGTTTCATTCCTGTCATATTTGAATGACCAATGTCGTGCCAGCACGATATTCAGTTTTGAATGTCCAATGTCGTGCCAGCAAGACATTCATTTCTAAATGTCCAATGTCCAGTGTCGTACCAGCAGGACATTTCTTTTTTAAATATCTACTGCCACGACATTCAATTTTTGAAAGTCCAATATCCAATGTCGTGCAAGCACGACATTCATTTCTGAATGTCCAATGTCCAATGTTCAATATCGTGCCACCACGACATTCATTTCTTGAATATCCAATGTCGTGCCAGCACGACATTCAACTTTTGAATGTTCATTTCCCCTAATGGCAGCCGAGTGCTCGCCTAAATCAAGGTTCAGCACTTCGCCGTAAGCGCGGGTAGACTGCGGGACCTGCCGTATAGCAAATGCGGCACCGGCTTAAATTTCCCCTACTAGCAGCGGAGTGCTAGCGTAAAACAAGGCTCAGGACTTCGCCGTAAGCGCGGGTAGACTGTTGACCAGCCATATAGCACATACGGCCCAGGCTCACATTTCCCTTACCAGCAGCGGAGTGCTAGCGCGAAACAAGGCCAGCACTTCGCCGGCAGCGCGGGTAGACTGCGGGTCCTGCCGTATAGCGTATGCGGCCCCGGCTCTCATTTCCCCTACTAGCAGCCGAGTTCTCGCGTAAAACAAGTCTCAGCACTTCGAGGTAAGCGCGGGTAGACTGCGGGACCTGCCATATAGCATATGCGGCCCCGGCGCACATTTCCCCTACTAGCAGCGGAGTGCTAGCGTAAGACAAGGCTCAGCACTTCGTCGTAAGCGCGAGTAGACTGCGGGACCTACCGTATAGCGTATGCAGCCCCGGCTCACTAGTGTCTGGTTGCCCGTGTCGTTAAGTGTTAAACAACAATGGAGTCTGAAAATTGTTTAATTATATAGCCAGTTCCTTAAACGATACTAGTGTCTGGTTGCCAGTGTCGTTTAGTGTCAAACGACACTGGAGTCTGAAAGTTGATTCATTATTTATACAGTTCCTTAAACGATACTAGTGTCTGGTTGCGAGTATTGTTTAGTGTTAAACGACAATCCAGTAATTATATATCCAGTTCCTTAAACGATACTAGTGTCTGGTTGCCAGTGTCGTTTAGTGTTAAACGACACTGGAGTCTGACAATTGATTAATTTTTTATCTAGTTTCTTAAACAATACTAGTGTCTGGTTGCCAGTGTCGTTTAGTGTTAAACGACACTGGAGTCTCAAAATTTATTAATTATATATCTAGATCCTTAAACGATACTAGTGTCTGGTTGCCAGTGTCGTTTAGTGTTAAACGACACTGGAGTCTGAAAAATGAAAATGATATATCCAGTTCCTTAAACGATACTAGTGTCTGTTGGCAGTGTCGTTTAGTGTTAAACGACACTGGAGTCTGACAATTGATTAAATTTGTATCTAGATTCTTAAACGATACTAGTGTCTGGTTGCCAGTGTCGTTTAGTGTTAAACGACACTGGAGTCTGAATTTTTTTTAATTATACACCTAGTTCCTTAAACGATACTAGTGTCTGGTTACCAGTGTCGTTTAGTGTTAAACGACACTGGAGTCTGAAAAATGAAAATCATATATCCAGTTCCTTAAACGATACTAGTGTCTGGTTGCCAGCGTCGTTTAGTGTTAAACGACACTGGAGTCTGATAATTGATTCTGTAAACTGTGTTGAAAAAATTAAATTTAGATATCTAGTTCCTTAAACGACACTAGTGTCTGGTTGCCAGTATCGTTTATGATAAACGATACTAGATTCTGGTTGCCAGTATCGTTTATGATAAACGATACTAGATACTAGACACTAGACACCAACTTACCATGGGATTCCCCGGTCTTCCCTTGTTACTATTTATAAAACTGGTGTATATCAGAAAAAAACGGTGCATATCGCAAGATATTTTTTCTAAAAAGTTACTTTTTAGCCAATGAAAAAGCGTCTATTTATAGGTTATATAATAACAGTCTAGGTGGAAATATCAGTCAGTTGCTTGGTAAAAATGTTGTGTGGAGTACTTGTGTGAGAAAGCCAGGAAACACATGAGTAGGTGGTGAACTGGCCGCCGTGATATGACTGATTTTTTTTTAAAACGGCGTTTAAACCCCTATCAATCAAATCTTTATTGTTTTCAAAAACCTAACTATTATCATTTGCGCTGAAAGAGATGCTAAGAGATAGATAACGCTTATCTACGATCTTCTCGCATTCCGACCAGCGAAATGAAAGATCAAACCTCGCTTCTCACGTAGACTGATCAGCGTCTTCTTTGATTAAACTTTTATAATCTACTATGAATCTACCGATTTAGGTATCGATGAATTAATCATATGACTCTTTATTTGTGTCAACAAAGTATAATCATTTCTTTTCCTGCATACAACGGAATTGTATTCAAATATCTTAAGATAAATCGGAAGTAACACAATCGAATAAAGATGAAAGCGTTGTGGCTAAACGAGATATGAGCCGTCCAGCGAAAACAAACAACATTATGGCCTCTGCGTAATATATCGGCCCAGATCAGTCCGCGCAAGCTTTTCAGGCCGACACATTCCGTCTCAGGGGGATATAGGTATAGAGTAAAGATTCCTGAAACAGAAAATCCACAGGAGGCGAAAAGTGTCTGTCCGGGTTAGCCTGCGCGGCATGCTTATGTTGATCCGGGTCGAGTCCACACTGTTGGTTTTCTCGAGGGACGACTCTTATCTGTTTTTCCAAAACTGTTTCCAAAGGTTGTCTGTGGCAGATGTGTCTGCAAGTTAGAATGTTTATTGACCTTCTGCGAAAGACGAAGTTGGAAAACAGTTTGGAAACATATGAAAACACTGAGAATTGTTTGACTGTTTCTTTTCGCAACTATATATAGATACTTGCAACATTAATGTCAGAAATGAACAGAACAAAGGTTTATTTACAACACAAGCATACATGCTCTGTGTGCATAACATACATAATTGACATGCATGATAATGCAATTAGTTGTCATACAACTGATGGTTTTCAAAGTGTGCAATTTTAGGTACCAATATGTATCTAAGGTGGCAAAATTAGAGAATTCATAATTAACATGCATGGATGACAACAAATTAACACATCACATAGTATGGATGCGCCAAAATTGATCGTTTTCAAAACTTGTCAAAAATACTCTTAACCCTTTCGCTGCAAAAGGCAATTAACGGCTTCTGCAAACAATGAAGATTCAGGTGAGAAAGCTCGAACGGAATCTGCATTGTTTCCCACTTAGACATTACATTTTACAAAGATTCCTGTTGGACGACAAATGGAGTGTTCAACATTTCAACATGGAAGAGTCCACTTTGTGAAATAGTTAAATCGGGTTTCCAGGAGCACCGTTGATTTATTCACGAACTCAAAGAAGACGTTTTACTCGGAATGTCCTCAACGTTAAATCTAAGAGATAGTGTGTTTGAGGGTTTTCATTTTTTGACTTCTATCTCAGGGGATATTTAAACGATAGAGTTTACAAACTCTTACCAACAACCTATATGAACTGGAAACGGCTATTCGCAGGGAAATGAGGAAAATCACTACAGGAACCTGTGAATTTCAGAGAACGTTTAAACGTTGTCATCTTTCGAAAAAGGACGTCATCTTGAAGATATACTATAGATATGATCTAGAAAATATGTTGACGTAATAGAAAAAACAAGTCATGGAAATTCCATGAAACCAGGTTTTCTATAATGGAAGGTGTTTGATTAAGAATTAACAGATCTGTCAAATGTTTCTGTTAATAGTTAATCAAAGCTAGTAATTCAAGTAACAGGGAATCAGTTCAACTGATGTCTATTTGTTGTCACTGTGACATTGACCTTGAAGCTACAGACAAAAGTTTTGCATGTGACACATCATATTGATATAGTTCATATGTGTGCCAAGTTATTTGAAAATATCTCTATGCATGACACAGTTATGGTCCGGAAAAGTTCAATTAAAGTCTATTTCTTATCACTGTGACATTGACCTTGAATCTACAGATTTCTTTTTTGCATTTGGCACATCGTCTTGATATGGTGCATGTTTGTGCCAAGTTATTTGAAAATATCTCTATGCATGACAAAGTTATGGTCCAGACAAGGAAAGTTGACGCCCGCCCGCCCAACCGCCCAATCGAATTTCGCCTATACATTTATGTTCGCATGTCTTATGAATATATTCGAACTAATTATAAATGATATCTGACCGTCTGTCTGTCAGTCTGTCCGTCTGTCATATCAAAAACGGTCTCTAACCGAAAATGCCACCAATCATCCTTACCTCTGAAAGCGGATTACAGAGTCGGAGTTCTGTTTTGGTACCGTTTCCTTTCAGACTTTTCCTTACTTTATATCAATATTTCCAGTCTCTACAGAATATTCTTCGTCCTCCAATATATAATATACCTAATAGCAGAGGACTAGATAAGGAGGAGTGAACTGGTCTTTTCCCATCCATATCTCTTCTTTGACTCCACTAAATCCTATGTTGTGGGTACTCAAAAGAATCGTCTCACAACATAGGGTTTGAGGAAGAAATAAGGATTTGGGGATGTGAAATACTCTTCTTATCTAGAGTTCTGCCTAATAGCATCCTCTGACATTACAATAGAAGCGTAGCCCCAATATGTTTATGTCAGTATAACATTGAATGATATGAAATCGTTAGAGGCCGCTCATTTATGGACAGGTGGATATTTCATTACACAATATATGTAACTATGTCATGTTAAACGATGCAGTTACGGCTGTTTGAAATCAACGTGTATTTATATCAATGATACGGCTAATAAGCGGATGCTAACTAAATCCCGGATAAAAAAAAAAAATCCCAAAGATAGTCGGAATTAATAACCGCTTATATAAATCAGACAAGCGAGTTTCCCTATTAACGACATGAGTTGTTGATTCGTTCTTTATTTCCACGAGTATTGAACACGGTGTCAAAATAATTTGCTGTAAAACCACCATCGCTAATTAATGACCCTATCAAATACAAGAACACGGTAGTGTTTTCCTTCGGCAACCATCACTAACTTCCAACGGGCAACAAATGCGTCGCGACAAATCTTAAAGGGTATTACGAGTATATACAAAGGTGTTGGCTCAAGCAGAACTATCCACAGTCATGTTTGAGCATTTCAAAAAGCATGCATATACTAACAACAAAGATCATTAACTTGAAGATAGGACGTAGGTGCAGCCCATTTAATCAGCAGCGCTTTGGCATTTCAGTGATGTTCGAAAATAGATATCGTGCGAGTCCTTTAGCAGTGACGATGGCCCAAACTAATACAGAGCCATAAATCTTTATGTGTTTTACGCGATTGCACAGCCCCCATTTGTTTCGGGAATATTTAAATTTTCTGACATATACGTCACCGCATTTTACAATTAATTTGTACAGCGATAGCACAGCTCTGTCACTTAGGATGGTCTAGCCGCTCAAGTGGAAACCGTCGGGTCAGGGGTTCCGGTTTAATGGCGAAACTTTCACGTTCTGACTGACTTATGCTCTCGCTGATTGCTCCTACGACGCCTTTTGTCTGTTTTCAGAGGAACTTTACACTGGTAATTACGCATAACAACCTTTCCATATTGCGGGTTTTGTTTATAAGCGGCAATAGCCAAATCAATTAGATGTCACAAACGCGTCCAGGAGATCGCGTTTATTGATCTCGCGGAGGATTTTTACATTTTAACGGAATAAAGTAAAACTATTTTCATATTTTATGACCCGTTATTGCGCCCTGGAAGTAGTCTCTGGTATTCCTCCGCGATTCGTTAAGACCTCGAATGGATTAGTACGATCGTAAATCAGCAATGATTACTCTTTTCTTGAATGGTCGATTTGAAATCCATCCGTTCTTACTAATAACTCTAGATAAGGGGAGTTTTGCATGTTCTAAAATCCTTACTTTATCTTCAAACCCTATGTTGTGGGTACTCGAAATAATCGTCTCAGTGAGACGATTCTTTTGAGTACCCACCTCATAGGCTTTGGTTGGATAATACGTAAGATATTTTGGAGGAAAGATCTGTAAACCCCTTCTTATCTCGACTCCTGTAATAGTGTTAGGTTTTATTGTTAAATAGGACAACGTAGGTAAGCATTCTTCGATGTAGGAATGAACATTGTTTAAGACACAGGTACATTTAAGACACATACCTACCATCTAGTTCTGCTTCGGCACCGATGAATTGTCTTCACCTGAATACGCGAAAGGCAATTCAGTGTCATTCCCCTTACATGAAAGGATGCCATGAAATTTAGAATTCCAAAACAGACGCTTGTTGTCATTTACGAACTAGTCGCTTCACGAGCAAATGAGAAACAGTCTCAAGCACGGACATACTAATATTATAGGGTCGCAGTTCAAACTGTGTCACGCTGGATTAACCTAATCTAACCTGTTTTATTTTACGGCTGATATATCAAAGCTCACATTTAAACCCCCTTTCCCCCATACAACAAATCTGCAGAAGACAGTAAAAACATCTTAACACGAAAAACATTCTTTATAGATGAGGATATTAACACTGAAATAATGTTGGAAACTTTGTTGCAAAAGGGGAAATTAGTCGTTTTGAGCAACTTCTCCTTTTTTCACAGTGTTTTCAAAAAATCGTCTGCTGCAGAGGCGTCAGAAAGCGTCTATGTGTGGGAAAAGGTTAAAGAACTGAAAATCATTTTAAAATACGTATATAGGGAAGTTGGGTCAAATTCTAACAATATTACTCGAATTACTTACATATAGTTTTAGGTCTCATCATATTCACGTTCATATTCCGTCTATAAAGAAATGCAAAATAACTGATTGATTATTTGGTATTTTACGGCTCTTTCAACAATTTCTCAGTTACTTCACGGCGTTTCCTGGCTAAGTTACCAGCCCTACTGGTCAATTTAATCGAAATGCAGATCCCTCTAAGCATAAAGTAGGAAAGTCATTATTTCCATTTTTAAAGTACTTGGTATGACCCGGCCGGGGTTCGAACCCGAGACCCGAGACCTCCCGCACAAATAAAAGCGTCTGAAAGTGGATGGGAAAAGGTTAATACAACCTAAGTTACAGATAAAATAATGCTTTACACTGCATTTCTGTTTCGCGTAATGCACGGTCTTTTACTACTTTTGTGTTTGCAGTAATGCACATAGGCACCATTGAACGGCGTGTTGGTGAATAGGTAATTGAGCAAGTTATACCGGGTTTATCCTATATTAGTGCATGCATAAACAAACATAAAATATCAGCATGGTTATATCTAAAAAATGCAACTCGTTAGCCATTTTATACAGTGAAACCTCTTCAGAGCGACATAGTGCAGAATTAGAAAAAAAATGCTCTTCTTGAGAGGTATGGCTCCGTAGAGGTTAATTTGTATTAAAAGGGGCGTTATTGGGTGTTGTTGTTGTTCAGAGGTTGTATTGTATTTGTATAAAAGAAGATACTGTGTCCTCTGACTTTCAAATCAACAAGGAACATTCAGTGAAATGTTGTCCTGTTAAAGCGACTGAAAGCCAAATTTTCTTAAAAAAAGAACATTTCTAATTTCCAATGACAGCTTGTTTGCTGAGTGCCTGGAATGACAAGTAAATGTGTTTCCATGCTGAGGACTTTCGCCATTTTGCATTCACGGTTATTTCACTGATCACGTGATAGTTGTATAGTGGCCGAAATACGGAATCTTCGGTATTTCTAAACAGGAAAAACGACCCGAGTTCCCCTTGAATCACATATGGAAAAGCAGTTAAGTGCGATCTCGAAGTTGTTTTTTATGCCATTTTTGGCCATCTGGATTGCTGTCGCTTTAAAGATACGTTAACCATTTACAGAACAATACAAGGGTCTCAGAAAATAAATGACTTTTGTTTTCAAAGTCAAATCTTCTTGTCTGTAATAACACCGTAAAGTGATACTGACTGATTTATAAATGCTTAACGGGCTTTCCTTTCATCGTGGAATTAACCCTTTCCCACATATAGACGCTTTCTGACGCCTCTGCAGTAGACGACTTTTAAAACAAATGTAGCAAATGGACAAATTGCTCATAATGAGCAAATTCTCCACTTGCCACAATATTTTCAACTCAATGTAATATTTATACTTCCCTTTATAGAGATTATCCTAATATATGTGGGTATGTTTTCCTAGTCGTCTTCAGCAATTTGCTGTATGTGGGAAAGGGTTACTGAAGACAGAGATTCGTTCAAATTGATAAAACCCTCATCGATAACGTCAAACAGTTTCAGGTTTAGTTCTTTTATTTATTGGCGCCGCGCCATTGTTGGAACCGCTCTAAACATGATCGGGCAACCTGTAGAGTACCTTGATTTATGTCAATATAACGTATACACGAGACCGCTTGATGAAGTACTCCGAATGCTAAACTCTCACCAATCAGTGCTCATGTTCAGGCTGATGTGTATTTCTGCAGTCCGCGGTCAAGAAGATTTTCCAAACATTGCAATTTGAGCCGTCCCGCGAGAAAACCAGCATTATGGCATCTGCGTAATGTCCCCGCTGACTGATCCGGGCTGACACATTCCGTCTCAGGGGGATATAAATATAAAGTAATGATTCCTGAAACAGAAAATCCACATGAGGCGAAAAGTGTCTATCCGGATAACCCTGCGCGGCATGCTTAGGCTGATCTGGATCGATACTTTACTCAGAGTCCACAATGGTTTGTTTTCTCGGGGGACGGCTCATGTATTCATGATTTCAAGATCTATCTCCATTTTAACATTAGGTCACTTAAATTATTAACATTTCTTAGTGAACCACATTGATAACTTCCATGCATATTATCTTGTGTGTAAATGAGATTGTTTCGGTTAGTGTGGTACCTTCAATCAGCAATCGTTTAATGTTTAATGACATCTCTTTTGAAGCTGTATTGTTTCTTTAATTGGGTGGTTTGGCGCTTAAATTGAGAAATGAGTCGTTCCACGAGAAAACCAACATTGTGGACTCTGCGTAAAGTATCGACCCGGATCTGCCTTAACAAGACGCGCAGGCTAACCCAGACAGACTCTTTTCGCCTCTTGTTGATTTTCTGTTTCAGGAATCTTTACTCTATATTTCTATCGCTCTGAGAGTGAATGTGTCGACCTGGCTGATCTGGGTCGATACATTACGCAGAGTCCATGCTATTGGTTTTCTCGTGAAATGGCTCAAATGACAACACTCGTGAATCCGCAATCGAGAACACGACCAGTTTTCGACAAACGCACCATCTTTATCAGGATCTCTCTAGCCGAGCCCCGGTAGCTCAGTCGGTAACGCGGGCTGTCAATTCAGGGGTTGTGAGTTCGAATCCCGGCTCGGCCAACTTTCTTTCCGACGTTTGACAAAAGTCACTGTGACAAGCGTTATTCGTCTTCCACCAATGGGCTTACAGTCTATGTGGAAAAGCAGCCAGTTGCTTGGAATGAATGTTGTGTGGAGTACTGGTGTGAGAAAGCCAGGATACACATAAGTAGGTGAACTGGCCGCCATGATATGACTGAGAAATTGTTAAAAACGGCGTTAAACTCCAATCAATCAATCAATTATCAGGATTTCCTTACAATATCGCCATTTGGTCGTAGTTTAGACGGATTTATTCCAGATAGATTAACCCATTTCAACATGAAGACACACGAGGAGAAATATCTACTTTTGCCACAATATTTTAAACACTTTTTAACTATATAACAAACATTATGTAGATCATTTCCATATTTTTCCAATATGAAAGGCTTCTGCTGCAGATTTGTTGTTTAATTATTTAACAAATATATGTCGAGAATTTCCATATTGTTTTCAATATGTCTTCAAAGGATTCTGTTGCAGAATTGTGGCATGTTGGAACAGTACATAATTGCCACCCTGCAATTGTTTAACTCTTCTAACTCTCGCTCGAAGCAGGGTTGCAAATAGTCGGGGTCAGAAGTTCATATGACGTCACTAGGGTTAAAACTATTGCAGTTCACGAGGAACCCGTGTAACTATAGTCGGAACTCGGGTTCGTCGTGAACTTAGCTATAGTGTAACAATAATTGTTATATATAATACAAAATAGAGTCTATTTATATTAACACGGTCTTGTTTGGGATTCCCCGAGTTTTCTCATACGATAACATTACGGTCGTAAAACCAGGTATTGTGGGGTTTTTTTTTTTGTAATTTTCTCAAAGGAAAGCTTGGAAGCCTATGGACACATCATGTATTGTTTAAATATTGGTGTCTCAAAGTTACCAGACAAATAGTACTCAGAATCCTAAAAACTATTATGGCAAGTTTGTAAACGAAATTCTGTTACCAAATTCGATTTTGAGGTAGCTAATTTAATCTTCAAGTTAACCCTTTCCCTCATATAGACGATTTCTGACGCCTCTGCATCAGACGGCTTTTTGAAAACATAGAGACAAAAGAAGAAATTGCACAAAACGTGCAATTTCTACTTTTGCCACAATGTTTTCCACTTTTTGTCATAGGTTATCCATTCAGTTTTAGAGATTTTCTATTTTTTGATACATCATGTTCAAAGTCGTCTGCTGAAGAATTGTCATATGTGGGAAAGGGTTAATGAATCAATGATTTAAAGAAACGACAACAAAGGCGGTAATGACACGTGTCACTTCTGTCAGAGTTCTAAAAACTGATAAAACAAACAAAACAAAATAAAAATCTGTTCTTTACATGCGCATTTCATCTATAAGCATGTTAATTCCTATTCTATTTTCAATTAACTTCAAGCAATCTTTTTTTGAACTTGTTGTATTTGACTTTTCCACGATGAGAGCATCCAGAGATATGAACAATGCATGTTGAATGTTTAATATTGAAAAATTAAAAAACTGATTGATTGATTGGGGTTTAACACCGTTTTCAACATTTTTTTTTTCAGTCATATCACGGCGGCCAGTTCATCTACTCATGTGTTTTATGGCTTTCTCACACCAGTTCTCAACACAACATACTTTGGTGGAAGACGAATGTAACGCTTGTCACAGTGACCTTAGTCAAACATCGGAGAGAATGTTGGCCGAGCTGGGGTTCTAACTAAGTGTAATGGAATAAAGAATGCTATTCATTCCGAGAGTTACATTATGTCATTACAGAACTTGGCCATTGTCCTCCTGTAATCGTACAAGGATACGTCTTTATCAGGGAAATGGTTAAATACTCGCCACAGACAGCAGTTTCACAACAATTAGTAAAACATTTATTTCACTGTCTAAGGGAGATTACTCATACAGTGTGTAGCGTTTTTGTTTAATATTGGAGTAGTCTCCCTTATTCACATCAATTCGATCATCACTGACTGCGGTTATTGAGGACTCGACCCATGAATGTCCGGACATCGCTGTGTTTCCGTATTTTCCGGATGTTTTGCTGGTGTTTAACGGTTCGGCATGAAGCAACGTATTTGTCACAGGAACACAATATCTAATTCACCCATTGTATATCTATCTATTGTTCACGTATGTACATGTATACTGTATTGTATTTATTTTGAACCATATGTGTTCAAGTCAAAGAATAAAACTTATTATCTGTTCTGTTCTGTTCTGTCATAGAAGGTTTCAAGAAACCTCTGTAAGACGATATTTAAAAATCATTTAACCATGGAAGCATGGTCTTTTTAACACGTATAATAATTACACTTAGATTGGTTTTCGTGGAGACAAACCTGTGTCTAAGACCACATTGGGAAAGCGACTCCTTTTCTATAGTCACCACACTTTTAGATTTCCATTTACTCATTTTTTGCACAAATGACTCTGCAGTTAAAGATCAGATGTGAACAAAGAATATAAGGTTGTGTTCCCATTGCTGGTCTTTATACACAGGTTCGACTGTATTTATAATCATGAACGCAGACAACCTTTGACCACCTTGGAAATGCAATTCGCTGTCAATAGCAACTACACTTTAAGTTTCCCAAGTACATACTCTGCATAAATGACCCTGTAATTAAAGACCACATGCGAATAAAGACCATAATGTTGTGTTTCAATGGGTGGTCTTGATGCACAGGTTGAACTGTATTTATAATCATGAACGCAGACAACCTTTGACCACCTTGGAATAGCGATTCGCTGTCAATAGCAACCACACTCTAAGTGTTCTCATTACTTTGCACAAATGACCTTGCAATTAAAGACCAACTGTGAACAAAGACCATAAGGTTATGTTTCAATGGGGGGGTCTTGATGCACAGGTTCGACTGTATTTATATGCATGGACGCAGACAACCTTTGACGCATACAGTTATATCCAGGATTAAAGCTATCCGAGTTTTCAACAACCGGACACAGACGGTATGTACGAACCGAATCCCCACCAGCATCTGTCCCACATTATTACCTTATATTAGCCCGTCAATGGGAGAAGGGGTATGTATAATCATACGTTGAACAACAGCCTGTACACCTGCCCCGTCTACACACGGTAACAGAAGCGTCTCATAAGGTTGTATAATGTTGTATATGTGATATATGGACTGTATACATCATGATCTGACTTTATATATGTACAGGCTGATCTGAATCTATACTAGTCACACACGTCGACTTGAACCTGTTCTCATTGATGGACGGTCTCATCTATCTTTAAACTTATTATTCATGCGAATGTAATTTATCTCAAAATGATTTCAGTCTAGATACATGAATGTCTAAAACTGGCAACCAGTTTAAATGCTAGTCTTTATGTTATCCGCATGAATCTCAAACTTTTCGTTACTGGTAATATAAGTTTAACTCTTTCGCAATTAAGGGCGTTTGCAAACAGTACAGATTCAGGTGGAGATAGCCTCTCCTGAAATATGCATTTTTTGCCGCTTATACATTACATTTTTTTCAAATGTTCTGTTGAACGAACAATGGATTGGTTCAATATGGAAGAGTCGACATTGTGAAATCGGCAGTGAAAGAGGTCAACTAAACTAACATTCTTATTATTTCACCAGGAAGCTATGTAACAACTGACAATAGGACTATCACGTGTACATCATATGTTTCTTTTCACACGATTCGAAACTGAAACTAGAATCAAAAGAAAATTATTACAAAAGAAAAAAACATTGCGAGAAGAAAACCGACACTGTAAGAGCATTTGGAATGACCAGATTGATTGATTGATTTATTCATTTCATCATGTTTAATTTACTTTATTATGTGACTTAAACAGTGGGTTGATTAAAAATAGAGACTAGTAACTTTCTCTAATAGAGACGAAACAGACCAAAACAACTTGTTAAGGATTAGGGATTTTCCGTAAACGAATGACAATGCATTACTATTTTATATGTTTTAGTATTGTCCCACATCCAACGATCTATTACTCAGACGAACTTTAGACCTTCACTCTTTGGCGCTAAGGATTATGCGGTTATCATTATAAATCGCCTGGATGTATTGGTAACTCACCCAGAAAACACCGTGATATAACTGAAAACTTGTTGTACGGGACATACAACATTATTTATATAAGCTTTATCCGCTGACATTGTCCAATTGAAGAGAGAAAGGTGTTGGTATATGAGGAAGCAGGACAAAGGATCGCATCCGGAATTTGGATGAATGATAATTGTGTATATATGAATACTCATAATCATTTTAATTTAGCTGTCAAGTTAATCAGTCCGGCGATTGGATTTATTACATTGAACTTCATTGACTTACACGAAACAATATGGCTTGCTGGCTGCGTACACGACTTTTATTCGGTAGGTTGATTTGTGTCTGTTTGTATTTTTTTCAAGATGTCTGACAGGTTGTTTGTCTATATGTCTGTCTGTCTGTCTGTCTGTCTGTCTGTCTGTCTGTCTGTATATGTGTTTGTGTATCTGAGCCTTCCAGTATGTACGGTGTTTGCAAATGTAGATATTAATTTGCACAAATTAATATAATTGTCATGATATGGTAAATAAACGACTGTGTAGAAATAATTCTTTCATCTTTAGAGTAATTTAGAGAAATTTGTTTGTTTGGTATTTAACGCTGTTTTTAAGAATATAATCAGTAATATCATGACGTTTTCCTGGGTCAGTTACCATAACAACTGCTTCATGTATATTGACACCACCAAGTCATTCGACATGCTAACCCAAAGCCTATGAGCAACAAGGAACGGAAGCAGTCACTACCAGTTGTGAGATAGTTTGTATGAGCAATTTTTACAATCCCTCCCATTGCGCTATGTCCTTACTTGGTCATTTGCTCATAATTTCAAATTTGTATTCATGTAATGAATTTAAGAGTCATCAAAGTTAGATGCAAGAAAAGTTATTGGGCATAACGCTGTTAACCCTTTCCCTCATACGACAATTCTGCAGCAAATCTCTATAACTGAATGAATAACCTATGACTAAAAGTGGAAAACATTGTGGCAAAAGAAGAAATTGCTCGTTCTGAGCAATTTCTTCTTTTGTCACTATGTTTTCAAAAAGCTGTCTGCTGCAGAGGTGTCAGAAAGCGTCTATATGAGGAAAAGGGTTAAATAATCGGTCAATACTTACGATACGATACGAAGTTCAAAATATGAATGTATCACACGTAACACGAACTTCTTTTTTATCAGGGGTAGTCTGTGTTGTACACTTGGTGGCGGCAAATGCTTGGACAACAACGACAGTAACTACATCAGCAGCGATACCATCGTCTACCACAACTAGAGCAAGCTCGAGTATTGCAACCAGCCCTACAGCGACAACAACAACGGGAGCAATTCCAACTTCAACACCAAGTACTACAACAACAACGGGAGCAATACCAACTTCAGCACCATCTACGTTAAAACCTACAAGCTCAACACCGTCTACAACACAGACAAGTAAAATTACTACGCAAACCAGTTCGAGTGCTGCACCAAGTACTACAACAACAGCAACTACTAAAACATCTGCAACCTCAACACCTTCTACAACGAAGAGTACTACAACAACAGCAACCACTAAAACATCTGCAACCTCAACACCTTCTACAACGAAGACAAGTCAAATTACTACACGAACTACTTCGAGTGCTGCACCAAGTACTTCAACAACAGCAACCACTAAAACATCTGCAACCTCAACACCATCTACAACGAAGACAAGTCCAATTACTACACAAACTACTTCGAGTGCTGCATCAAGTACTTCAACAACAGCAACCACTAAAACATCTGCAACCTCAACACCTTCTACCACAAAGAGTACTACAGCAACATCGGCTTCACCAAATATAACCACACCGTCTTCTAAAACAACTGGAACCACTTCGAACGCAACAGCCGTTACCATGACATCAGTAACTGGTAGCCAATCGACTTCCGGTTCAAATAGCACCACAACTGCAACAGTCACCACCAAAAGAACATCCTCGTCCAAGATCACGACTGTTCACACCACAAAGAAGCCAGTCAAACCTAAACCGAAACACCACAAAAAAACCTGGATTATAGTTATTGGCGTACTGTTTGGTATCATTGGCCTTCTTGTGATAGGTGCTATCAGTTATTGTATATATAAGCATTATAAGCGTGGCGAATATAGCTCAATCTAGTACTGAGATATTGAATTGTACTGAATCCTGGGGCCCGTTTTATCATTATGATCGGATTTATTGAGGACGTCCTAATTATGACGATTTTTATCACGGTCGTATCTTTGATGGTAGGACTGGTGATACGCTAAGCCGGCATTAGGACCTTTGATAAAACGGGCCTCTGAATTAAAAGGAAGATTTGTTTACATATATTGATAATCTAAATCTTTTGCATGGAGGAAATTGATACACTACTTTGAATGATGTATATGCATGGAAATGCGACTAATACATGTACTGAAATTTAAATGTCCTTATAAGCGAAATTAAACAGCATTTACGTAAGCCGTACTACAATACTTCAGACTGTATTTGCGTACAAGTTCTCCATATGTGTGCAGTCTTATCTATGTCTACATTGTTCGTTTGTCATAGATATCAATGTGTAGCATACACACGCGTAATAACTTAAAATGAGCCGTCACGCGAGAAAACCAACCTTATGGCATCTGCGTAATGTAACGACCCAGATCAGCCTGCGCATTCCGTCTCTGGGGAATAGAGGTATAGAGTAATTCCTGAAACAGAAAAGTGTCTATCCGGGTAAGCCTGCGCGGCATATTTAAGCTGATCCGGTGAATCTGGTTCTTCGCCGGTCACTATCAAGTCAAACACTTCCTGTAGACTGGCCTGGAATATAACCCCAAAGAGTAATGACATTGTATATGATCGTATTCAAATCCGAATGTTTAAAAATGTCAACAGATCGGTTTTCGAGGCGTGTGACTCGCTCTTTCAATATATGTTATATGTTTTGCCAGTTGTTACTGATGCGGATGGTGATCTTATTATGTAACCCTTTCCCCCATACGACAATTATGCAGCAGACGACTTTGAACGTATTTTGTCAAAACATAGAAAATCTCCATAATTGAATGACTAACCTATGACAAAAAGTGGAAAACATTGTGGCAAAAGGAGAAATTGCACGTTTTGTGCAATTTCTTCTTTTGTCACTATGTTTTCAAAAAGCCGTCTGCTGCAGAGGCGTCCGAAAGCCTCTATATGAGGGAAAGGGATAAAGACGTTTTCTGACGTTTTATAGCAGACGAGTTTTGAAAACAGCGTGACAAAAAAAGAAATTGCTCATCATGAGCAAGTTCGCCTTTTTTCACAGTGTTTACAACTCTTTTCAGTAAACACTGTTTCATTTTCCATATTATGGCCAAGATTATTTCAATGTCGTCTGCTGCAGATTTGTTATATGGGGGAAACGGGTTAAACATGTCACATGAATATCTAACTTTGATAAATTGACTGTTGAAATAAAACTGTGTGGATAAAACGTTTGATTGTTTTAGTGTTGTCTTACACCGTTTACAACATCATTTCAGTTATATCGCTGTATTCATGATCCCTTGGGAAACAAACCAGCACAAAGCTAGGAAATGTGCCTTGCCCATGGGCACTCCACCATGACCGTCGTGCCGCCACTGGGTGTCGAACCTGGGTTTCAAATCCCCGACGCTAACTACTCGAACAAGGCGGATTCTTCTGTGTGGATAAGTCCGGCACAAAGACACCTGGGTCAACCTGGGTCAACCTGGGTCAAATTCCACCAATGTTACTTTGCGTTAAGTAAAACTTAAATACTTAAACGTACATTTCATCATTTTTGTTTACCTAATAAAAGTATTTCATTTCTTAAATATAATCGTTAGCCAGGAAGGTAGCTATTTATGTCAATTTAGTCATATACTTAAACACATTCCACCATTCATGCATGACAAAATATTAGGGAAACATAATTTCGAAATATGCTTTTTTAACCCTTTCCCTCATATAAAAGCTTTCTGACGCCTCTGCAGCAGCGGCTTTTTGAAAACATAGTGACAAAGGAAGAAATTGCTTAAAACAATGTTTTCAACTTTTAGTCATTTTTAATCCATTCAATTAGAGATATATTTTTATTTTTTGACAAAATATGCTTAAAGTCATATACTGCAAAATTGTCGCATGAGGGAAAGGGTTAAGTATTTAAGTAGTACTTAGCACTAAGTATTGTTGGTGTAATTGGAGCCTGGTTCCCCATTTTAAGTTACATGTAAAATCAGTCTTATGTAGACCTAATACTAAAAAAAACCATGAATGGGTTTTTTCGCTTATAGTTAACGGGTGTGAGATTTTTTTTTTTTTTTTTTTTTTCAATAACCCATGAAGCTTTCTGAAATGAAACTGGAAAAATCCATGGGGGCCGCCATTTTTGATATGTATAAAAAGCAGACGTAAAACACAGATTGAAAATTATTGTCGGCTTTTTTTTTTTTTTTTTTAAATCGGTATTTTGGGTATGTATAAAATGAGCGGAAAAACACGGATTGAAAATTATTGTCGTCTTTTTAATCATTTTTTTAAAATCGATATTTAAGATCATTTAAGTGCTGTGTTATGTGGGAATTAACATTTGTACGAAAAGTTAAAAATAAATGGAAATCTGTAAGAAATATGTTTTCTCGTTTGTCAAAAAACCGACAGCATTAGCCTTCTACGCCCGAAACTAAATGTTGACTGTATCGTAGCCAAAGAAGGACGTGACGTCATTTCCGTTACACTTCATCTTGGCGTAACGTCAATGGAGCGACGTCGTTTCCCGCAAAAAAAGTGGTATCAACATGAAAGACCCCAAATTCCTATACATGAGCTATTGCCACACTCATTCAAAGTATAATTATTTATCAAACATTGTGGCAAAAGGATAACTTTCTCATAAGGAGCAATTGTTCTTTTGGTGACAATCTTTCCCTAAATCGTCTGTTGCATAGGCCTCAGAAACTGTCTCTAATAGGGAAAGGGTTTAGCAGAAATGTGACCCCTTACATAATTTGTTCCAGTCATATTGACTGGTTGAAAAAGGTAGTCGCCAGATGGCATCAGAAAAGGGCTAATCTATTTGCTTCTTTACCATAATGCAGGTGATCGATTAAGGATCATCTTGGCCCTCATGTTTTAACTTCGTTCATTATAAATGTATTCCTTGATTTTCTGAAAGTTTTTACTTTATTATTTTCTGTTCGTAATAATAGACGACAGCAATACGAATTCCAAATATGTTTTGATAATGCAAGAAACATGACATTAACATTATTATTGTCTAGTCAATTACTTATAAATCCTTTTTGTATGGCCAAAGTATGTTCTTTAATTTTTGTTTATAATTATCTTGCGTTTTTTTCGTAAATAGGTAGCACCTATAGATATATTAACTTTTATGTTATATAAATACAACATTACACATCCATTTAAACCTCCGGTTTGTGTTATGCAATTGACAGTGGAGTACGGGGATATCCTCATTATTGACCAAGTCGTATACAATGGGTCATTGGTCATTATTTTAACAACTGTAAACAGCATCATTTCCATTACAAACCCTTCCCTTCTCTAACCCTTCTCTGGTACAGATGACATGTACGCATCAGTAATTGACACAATGGAAAACCATATACGGAAACTCAATGGAAGGGGAGCTTGATCCAGATCCCCATTTCTTCGTTTTAACCCCTTTTCCACTTAAAGACGCCTTTTCTGGAGAGTTCGAGAAAAACTTGAGTAACGGAAACGGGATCTGGTCGAGTACTGATCGATAAGATCTTGACTGCCACTTACCACATTGTCCCGTAGGAAGATTAGCATATGTCGCGCCCTATTGGATGAGTTTATATCCTGCTATCTAATTGTTTTACCCTTTTCAATATACATGTATAGTCATATATTGACGCATTGTAGTAGTTGACTCGTGAAAACATTGTGGCAAAAAGTGAAATTGCTCATTTTTCATTTTTGTCACAATATTTCCAACTCCATTTAATAGGTAAACTGTCTGTTATAGACTTCTTTTCCTATTTTTACCAAGATGTTTTCATAGTAGACTGCTACAGATGGGCTGCATGTGGAAAGGGTTAACCCTTCTCTGGTACAGATGACATGTACGCATCAGTAATTGACACAATGGAAAACCATATACGGAAACTCAATGGAAGGGGAGCTTTATCCAGATCCCCATTTCTTCGTTTTAACCCCTTTTCCACTTAAAGACGCCTTTTGACGCATCGGCAGCAGACAACGTTTGTAAAAACATTGGGACCAAAGTAGAAATTTCTCATAATTAGCAGTTTCTCCCTTTGTCACACTGTTTTTCAACTCTTTTCGATTATTACCGTTACATTTTTAGAGGATTATCATCTTTTTAACCAGATGGCTTTAAAATCGTCTGCGGCACAATTGTTGTACGTCGGAAATGGTTATGACAGTTTTGTCAACTTTATTTCAAAAGCACGTGTATATTTTATATTCGTCCATGCATTTAGTTCGAATTTGTTTTTAAGGGTTATTAAATAAATACTTGTATCTTGTGATAGAGTATAATTACTCTTAAACAAGTCATTACGCGCAACTTGAATTACCGCTATATATATAAACAAGCAGATTAGCGATGCAATTAACCCTTTCCCACATTGAACACATCTGGAGCAAACGACTTTAAACACATATCTAGAGAGAAAATATAAACAAGAGGGCCATGATGACCCTGGATCGCTCACCTGATTTGTTTTCACTTTAGCCATATAAGCCCCGCCCCCTGGCGGCCATAGTTTCCAACCAATCAACTTGGCTTGAAGGAATCTGATAGAGGGTCACCTTAGAAACATTTCTACAAAATTATTTGAAAATCGGGCTAACAGTTTTGGTGGAGAAGATTTTTTAAGTTTTCACTATAGCCATATAAGGCAAAAAAGCCACGCCCACTGGCGGCCATGGTTTTCGACCAATCAACATGGCTTGAAGGAATCTGATAGTGGGTCACTTAAGGAACATTTCTACAACATTATTTGAAAATCGGCCTGACACTTTCGGAGGAGAAGATTTTCTAAGTTTTCACTATAGCCTAATAAGGCAAAAAAGCCCCGCCCCACTGGCGGCCATGTTTTTTGACCAATCAACATGGCTTGAAGGAATCTGATAGAGGGTCATCCAAGAAACATTTCTATACATTATTTGAAAATCTGCAACCAAGTTTGGGAGAAGAAGAATTTTGAAGTTTTTTTCATTTCGTTGCCATGGAAACTGCAGAATTCTGCATGGATCCCAAAGATTTGAAGGAATTCTGGTGAGGTTATTGAGAGGATGCTTTCTGTGAAGTTTCATCCCAATTGACCCACTGGTTACTGAGGAGAAGATGTTGAAGATTTTTTAAGTTTTCACTTTGGCCATATAAGGCAAAATAGCCCCGCCCCCTGGCGGCCATGTTTTTCGACCAATCAACATGGCTTGAAGGGATCTGGTAGAGGGTCACGCAAGAAACATTTCTACAAAACTATTTGAAAATCGGCCTTACACTTATGGAGGAGAAGATTTTTTAAGTTTTCACTATAGCCATAAAAGTCAAAATAGCCCCGCCCCCTGGCGGCCATGTTTTTTGACCAATTAACATGGCTTAAAGGAATCTGATAGAGGATCACCCAAGGAACATTTCTACAAAATTCTTTGAAAATCGGCCTGACACTTTTGGAGGAGAAGATTTTTTTAATTTGCACTATAGCCATATAAGGCAAAACAGCCCCGCCCCCGCCCCGCCCCCCTCCCCCCCCCCCCCTGGCGGCCATGTTTTTCGACCAATCAACAGGGCTTGAAGGAATCTGATAGAGGGTCACCCAAGGAACATTTCTAAAAAAATATTTGAAAATCGGCCTGACACTTTCGGAGGAAAAGATTTTTTAAGTTTTCTCTATAGCCATATAAGGCAAAATAGCCCCGACCCCTGGCGGCCATGTTTTTCGACCAATCAACATGGCTTGAAGGAATCTGATAGAGGGTCGTCCAAGGAACATTTCTACAAAATTATTTGAAAATCTGCCAACCAGTTTGGGAGAAGAAGAATTTTGAAGTTTTTTCGGTTTCGTTGCCAGAATTTTGAATGGATCCCAAACATTTGAAGGAATTCTGGTGAGGTCATTGAGAGGATGCTTTTTGTGAAGTTTCATCCAAATTGACCCTCTGGTTACTGAGGAGAAGAAGTTAACGCACGACGGAGCAAAGCTCAGGTGAGCTAAAAACAATTCTTAGAGAATTAAGAGTGTTATTTTGAGATATATTATATAAAATGAAAAGAAGAAATTTATTTTGTGTTGTTTTCAAGCTGGGTTTTTTTTTATCCCAAAAAGGACGCGTTAAAATGTGTCTCAATACTTACTTTTAATTTATTACAGAGATACACGTATAACACACTGATCAATATTTAAGAAACGTGGATAAACACAAAATATTACAGAAAAGGGAGTCTGACCACACACATCGATAGTGTGTGGTTTTTTTTTTTTAATTGACCACATGGGTTTTTTACTTTTCTGGCTTTAAGAAATAAACTTCTATATGAGCAGCAGTCCTAGATGTATATTTTGACAAAAGACTAATGGAGTAGCCCAACTAGCTTTACGACAATTTACCTTTATACGACCCCATTACAGAGAGTCAATAAGACCCAAAATGGCCCTGCGGCTCATTCGTGCAATAAATGTATTGCTTTTTTGACCTTGACCGTTGGCGTGATTGTTTTAGAAACAGTGGGTTCGATCGACTAGAGCCACAATATCTGACTGACACTATTTCCATCATGTCGAATGAGTATATCCATTGTTGGTTAATATACCCGTTCATTTAGTACTATGCACGATTGTTTTTAATTATACACCATTGTCTCTGATAAAAGCAAAACTAGGATACATTAACTACCGTTCTGATCAATCAATGACGTCACAGTAGAACTGCAAACCCAGTGTACATAGTGGAACGCCACCCAATGAATAAGCAAGTACACTCCACTCCCGGGGAACTCAACCCTTTCCCGCATATATTATAAAGAAAACTGCTGCTTACGACTTTGTAAATTATGAAAATTCTCTGGAAATGAAAGAATAATATTTGAATAGATCTGATAGCATTTTAGCAAAAATAGAAATTGATCATTATGAGCAATTTCTGCTTTTGCCACAATGTTTTCAAATGTGGTCTGCTGCAGATGCATCATAAAGCGTGTATATGTGGGAAATGGTTTATAGACACTGACACATACGGAGAGACATGTCGAACATGAAAAAATCAAATTTTGAAATGTTTGGAAATGGAGAAACTATATTTTGAAATATATGCCAATCAAATTAATCGAATCACACCGTTCTGTATCAACGGTTCTGGGACAGTATGTGTCGACATTATAGGCCGGTCAGGGATATAGTACTAATATATGTCCTTTTCCAATGCGGACTGATGGAATGGTTCATCAGTTATTAACCTGGTATGTTTAAGATGGGCTAACGTATCTGGAGTGAATATACAGGTTTTACACAATGTTTTCTGATTCTATTTTGCTGCAGTGGCGATGAAAGACATATGTATTAGCAGTAAACATTTAAGCAGGATTATAAAACCTTCGTCATTTAGATAAACACTATTTCAAATTGTGTCATCTATTAACCCTTATTCCCTCATATAGACGCTTTCTGACGACTCTGCATCAGACAGCTTTTTGAAAACATAGTGACAAAAGAAGAAATTGCTCAAAACGAGCAATTTCTCCTTTTGACACAATGTTTTCCACTTTTCGAAATGTAATCAACATACATGTATGTAGGTCACTTTTCGACGCATACCTTATAACAGAGCATTTTCTCCCCGACGAGGTTCTCTTTATTACCACAAACAAATTCGTGTCCTTTAAACGTGCTGAGAGCCCCTTAAAGTTCGGTAACATTCAACAACCATCCGGCTTTAACCGTTTCCCTTATAGGTCGAATTACGCCAAATACACCCGCGGTCATGCTGATATTTAGCCAAATAGTCCCTTAAAGATTTTGTTTGCGTAGAAGTGAGTGTGAAAGTGAAAGTGGAGAATGTGAAAAACCGGTTTTGTCCGGGCCCGTTTTGATCCAAAATGACGGTAACTATTTTCGCCGTGTTAATTCTTTCTTGCATAATGCACGACCCCCTCCCCCTCCCATTTTCTTTGGCTTGTTTAAAAGATTAGATGTAACTCTTTTTCAACGATATAGGGTGTTATACATGAAACACGCTTAGAAAGTTAGACAATTGAGTGCTGAAACTGGTCGATTTACATGGAAACAAAGAAGGAATTTATTTGGTTTATTGTGAGCTAAAACTGGCTTCTGTTTCATTTGAAGCTGATTTGCAACAAACAATTGGACTATTCAAAAACTTAGGTTGAATAAGACAAACACACAGACTACTATTACAGCTGGCTGTTCGTAATTCTCTTCCCACGATATGTCTCGAAAGATGCCCTACGTGCATTCATTCATTAATCGTAAACAAATGTATCTTTGGCCTTTCATTTTGGAAGACTTTTAGTAGCAGTATAGCAGGCAATGGTGTATACAACTGTTTACAAACATCGGGGCCGCGTCATGAGATTCGGTGTCTTGTTGCATTTTAATGTATTTGAGCCGTCCCGCGAGAAAACCAACTTTGTGGACGCTGCGTAAAGTATCTACCCGGATCAGATTAAGCATGCCGCGCAGACTTACCCGGATATACACTTTTCGCATCCTGTGGATTTTCTGTTTTAGAAATTATTACTCTATACCTCTATCCCCTTAAGACGAAATGTGTCGACCCGGATCAGTCTGCGCAGACTGCGCAGGCTGATCTGGGTCGATACATTTCGCAGAGGCCGTAATGTTGGTTTTCTCACGATACGGCTCATTTGGTGTATAGTGACCTTAGATTGAAAGGATCCCTACACTAGGAATCAGACCTACTGTGGAGGCAACCCTTAGTGATCGGCACAAGGAAAACCAGACCTACTGCGGAGCCAACATTATTGACAAGGCAGAACATACCGATATAACAAACTTACGCGGTCAAATGAGTAATTGGGAAATTAAAAGTGTGGTTGCTAAAGACAGTGGATTGCTATACAAAGGTTGTCTTTAGCAATTGTTAAACTGTATTCATATGAATGTTATGGATGTCTATTGGTTCGTTCATCAATGCAATTTAATCCAAATGTAAAATCTGTGTCAGGGGTTACTAGAATCATTTCTAATTGACAATCAGTTAAAATGGTTCAATGAAACAAAATCACTTTTCTCGCATGTTGCTCAGGACCTTCGCTAGCGCTAAAACCCATAACTCATATAACAGTCTGGAATGCGTGATTTCTAACACATGTTATGGGATGTCTATTGGTCCGTTCATCAATGCAATTTAATCCAAATAGAAAATCTGTGTCAGGGGTTCCTAGAATCATTCTGTATCTAATTGACAATCAGTTAAAAAATCGGATTTTCGGGCTTTTTCGTAGTACATAACCCATGTAACAGTCTGGAATGCGTGATTCTCTGTATAATATACACTGTCCTGAACCATACTGCTATATACAGGGAATTGCTATACAACGGTGGTCATTAGCAAATGGTTAACTGTACTAATAACAAATGTTATGGATGACTATTGGTCCGTTCATCAATGCAATTTAATCCAAATAGAAAATATGTGTCGGGGGTTTTTATAATCATTCTGTATCTAATTGACAAGCTGTCAAATGAAACCAATTGAACTTTCTCGCATATTGGTCTGGATATACGCTAGTGCTTATATACCCCTACAAGTCATTGTCGTAGTAAATAACTGATGTAAACGACTGGAATGAATGACTGATTGATTGATTGATTGATAGGGGTTTAACGCCGTTTTTAACAATTTCTCAGTCATATCACGGCGGTCAGTTCACCTACTCATGTGTTACCTGGTTTTCTCACACCAGAACTCCACACAACAATCTTCCAAAGCAACTGGCTGCTTTTCCACATAGACTTAGCCCATTAGTGGAAGACGAATGAAGCATGTCGCAATGACTTTTGTCAAACGTCGGAAAGAAAGTTGGCCGAGCTGGGATTCGAACTCACAACCCCTGGATTAACAGCCCGCGTCGTTACCGACTGAGCTGCCGGGACTCGGCTGGAATGAGGGATTCTCTGTATAACATACCTTGTATTGAACTACACACTCATATAATGTCTTCGATGTTTGGAAATATTTAAAGCAACAGTTTTTCGTTTGTCGTGTGTTTAAGGTAACTTCATCGTAATTTACGATATACAAGTACAGTAGCGTCCGCGATATGACCACGATCGGTTGCTGTATTTGGAATCAAGTATGTCAATATGATGTGAACAAAGTCATACAACGTAACAACTGGCAACTTTCGCATGTTTATTACTTTAGTCAAGAAGCAGGGGCTGGGTATAAATACTCGTGTATAGCCAGTCCTCGTCGTCACTTCAAACACCAAGCAATTGAAGAAAGATGTTCTCCATCGTCGCATTCGTCGTACTGGTAACAGGTAAGATTTTATATGTTGTATATTAACAATTTTCTTTTGATGACTTTAAATTTGAAATGCATTCTGCATTTTCATTTCAATGTTATTAAAATAAATGAATGTTAAAAAACAGGTATTTTAGGTATTTTCTCCTATTTTCACCATGATTTTAAGAGCCTTTTATTTAGAGGTCTGACGTCATTTTGTCATGCTCGCACGTTAACAGTATAACAATCGAAATGTTATCCGATTGGGTCGACCTTTAACCTTTAACCTTCTTTAGACGATTTAAAGCGCCTCTACGGCATATTTGTTGTTTAATTAAAAATGGGAGTGCTTCAAACGAGCATTTTCTCCTCTTACAGAATGTTTTCAACAATACATTAATGTTGCATATAATACATAGTTATCTCAATAATGCTCATAAAGTCGACGGCACTACAACAAGCACATACGGTTAAAACCTCTAAAGAGCGGACTTATAACGGCATGTTCTATTTTAAACAGGTGTAACAGCCGCAAATGTCCCCAAGATTCGCCTGAATCCCGACATCTCCCAAACTGGCGACAGGACAAGGATCATTAACGGGGAAACAGCCGGTAGTGGAGAATTCCCTCATCAACTGACTCTCCTTCGGGGTGGTTACCACACCTGTGGGGCATCCGTCATTGCTGACAAATGGGTCTTAACAGCTGCTCACTGTGTCGATGGAGTGTATGTTAGATTTATGTTAGATTTATAATAGATTTGTGTTGGGTCATATAGTCCGTGTAAATTGAATTATCGCGTGATAAATACATACAACAGAGAAATCTATAGGAAACAGACATTATCATGTATCTATCATGCATCATTTCAATTTATAGGCACAACAGAATTGCTAGCGAGCCGCGTATCCCGTGGTTCGCTTGCATTTACAGTCGAACCTGTGCTATAGACCATATTGGAATAGCAATTAACTGTCTATAGCGATCATTCTTTTAGTTTCTCAAATACTTATTTTCTGTATAAATGACCCTGCAATTATAGACCACCTGTGATCAAAGATCTAGGTCCAGTCGTAGCTTCTGCTAAAGATAATTGTAGTCGCAAGAGTATTACCAAAGCTTATGCGATTCCATTACGGAGTTGCAATAATCATATGGCAATGTATTTTATTCACATATATTGCGATGAATAGTAGAATGCAAGCTTGAAATAAGACCAATCCACTTTCTTTTCTTTTGTAAATTGTAAAAAGATAATAAAGTCATGTTTCTAAATGGTTCTTAATTAACAGTTTTCCTTGGCAAATTCTATACATGACGACAACATAATAGAGTTGGGTTTCCGCCAATGTAAAGTCTCTTAAAACACTATTTTTTTTTACAAAACACCGAAACTGTTGAACGCAGATTTAAAGCGATAAGCAGTTATTGAAATATAATCACTTGCTCTGTAAAATAGCCAACATCTCGATCTTGAAAAAAACAACTGACGCCCTGCAATTTCGCTCCTTTCTAATGCGAATATCGCATCATGAATTCGTAAAAATAATGTTTTTACAGCACTGAAGCAATAACGTCACAGAGATTGACCAATATGTTACAGGGGGAGGGGAGTTCAATATACAATTAACGTTTACCGCTATGGGCGAAAATCCACTTCTATCCATCGAAACGAATGCAGTTTTAAAGGACAAAAACACTGGAACATACTGGGTGTTCGCGAAACATGTTTTCATTTCAAGCTCTATTGAACGCTTGGGCGGTAGATGAGTATGTTCTGCGGCGTTGTTTAAGCTAATTCGCGAACCAAAAAGAGGTATTAAACAGCTGTTTTAATTTGAACAATGGATGCGGTGCCGTTTAATTGATGTGCACTATTTGTTAGAAGATTCTTTGACTAGGCTACAGATTTGTAACTGTGATTTAATTGGTTGGTTCAGAATCGTGCAATGATGTGTATTTAAATGGTCCTCACACGCCGTGAACTCGGAACGTGTGCTGTTATTTAATGGGTGAGTTATTAATGTGTAATGACAATAAGAATACACACATGTATAATATTCAACTGAACGCAGGATGATATAGATCTCATTTGGTTGCAATTATATTTTTATAATTGATGTATGCATATATAATTTTGCTTTGTATCTATGCATTTTATGTTTTATTTATTTCGTGGGGTGAATGCTCTTAAGCTTCACAGTTATGTTTCACTTTAATTTTGTAGCATGGATCATACAACCAAGGTGCATGTTCCTTTCCAAATGACGTTGCTCTGTTACGACTTGTCACAGATGCGGATTTGATTAGTTATAGGGTAACAGTCGCTCGCGATCAAGGGGACTTTGCTGACGAAACATGTCAGATTTCTGGATGGGGCTTATTGGGTACGAATGTTAACATTGTTTTGTTCTTTGTTGGTTTTCCAAAGTGTCTTATTACTATTTAAATTCATTGACTATCGATACATTATCTATAGGAAAGAAATAAAAATTGTGCAATATATATACATTTATTTGTTTAAATGGTTTCTTATAGAGTTCAACGCTTCAAATAGTATTTCAGAAACATTATGTTTCCTTGGTTACGTACTAACACACTGACGTCACAGTCCGAATGATTTCCAGACAACCCTGAACGTTAAGGAATTTAGCCACTCTATCATTTGAAATGAGCTCGTGCGCTCCTTAAGTGGACGATCTTACCACTGCAGGTCAACATACCAGAGACACAGAGACAAATGATCACACAAACACTGCGGCCTAAGTCGACATGATAATTTTGAGTCGAGCCTGGTGTGACTTAAATAAATACTACGACCGGTGTTCGAAGAAAATATATACAGGCTGGTGCTGCAATTTTGCAGGTAATAAGATTGTTCAATTAACTTTGTGGAGTCTTTCGAAGTAATCTATTTTATTTTTATCTTCAAGAAACTGGTGCTTCGGCGGCCTTACTCATGAAGGCTGATGTTCGAGTTATGCCAAAGTCTGAATGCGCTAGTCACTGGGGAAGTAACAACATCCTAAACCAACATATCTGTGTCATTGGCGAAGGTGCCGCCTATCCAACCGGAGCTGGATCATGCAATGTGAGTAACATTGTTCTTAGATTAGTTCAAGGGACATTGAAGAATAAACATATTAGGCTACATTCAACACTAAGATCGACGTTCATGCACAAAATCCAACCCCAATCTACCGGTATGTAGTAGGTTTTCACGTAGAAACACTGAACCATTCTGGGTTTCCACGTAACATGTTTCGGTAATTTAGTCAGTGTAAATAGCTTAGGTAACGATCGTTCTCCAATGGCTTCCTGATTGGATGACGGGCAGTGCTTCAGAAAAGCCTGTCTTGGCATTTTTGTAACATGAGACGATCAATGTCTGTCCGTGCACTCCTGCTACAGAGACAAAAGGTACAATAAAAAACAATGAATAACAAAGATATCTTGATTACTCATGCGACTAATTCTCGAACAATGCAGATGCGGGTTAAAATATACAAGTCGCAAAAGCCTGACAAGTGGTGTTCCTATAGCTAGGCTCAGTTAAAAACATGTGCATGCTGGTCAGAGTCTTCTTTGTACGCCGATTTAAAAAGACCTCAACTAACTGGACTGCACCTCGAACATCCGATTTGTTGATATTTTGATTCTATACTTCAACTGAAAGTTTTATTTTGATTCAAGATTGATAATTATTTTATAGGGTGACAGTGGTGGTCCCTTAACATGTAGAGACGGCTCAGTGCTGGCTGGAGTGACTTCATGGGGAAGAAGTGGATGCCACGTTGATGGTGTAGTCACACATCCAAGTGTGTATGCACGTACCACCACCTTCTACGAATGGATAAATACAAATTGTGAAAATTGTCTTTAAACTGACCAAGAACACAGTCTACTCATGAACTGACCGCATTTCCTTTTATCGACCTTTACTGAATTAAAATATTTAAGCATTCATTCAAACTCGTGTTATTTCTTGGTTCAAACCAGTGGAAACCTTGTGAATCGTGTCCAGCAATGCGAGGTCTTATTGCAATTACGTTCGTTGAAGTTTTCCCTGCCTATATGTACAAGTTACCTTATTGCAAGTACGTACGGTGAAGTCCACCCTGACTATACGTACATGATACCTTTTTGCAAGTACATACGGTGAAGTCCATCTTGACTACATGTATAAGAGACCTTATTGCAATTACGTACGGTGAAGTCTTCCTTGATTATATGTACGTCATATCTTATAGCAATTACATACAGTGAAGTCTTCCCTGAATATATGTACCTCCTGAACAAAAGACTTGGGGCTCCAATAGCTATACCCCGATTTTACTTTAAATGATGCCAAATGCCAATTGTCATTACTATATATATATCAATAATCATATTAAATACAGAATGTCACTTTTTCTTTTGCTATAATGGTTTATTAAAACAAATCAGCTGCTGTAGATGCGTAACATGATATGTTTGCATTTGTAAAAGGGTTAAATGAATTCAAGTTGTATTGACTGGCAATACAGGTTCGTAAAGAGAAGCTTACACATTTTGTTTATCGCAATTGAATCAGCAATATATCGTTTTAAGAGCATCAGAGTCATAGAGGCGCTTTACGAGAAGTATTTGTGAACATTAGAACCGAAAGCTTGTCGCGATCTATTTCTAAGACCAGAACTACTTTTCCATGTTTATGTTTGAACCAGATAGAAGTCGTATCATGCCAGATCTATGCAAGAAGGAGGTAGTGATATCATCACAACAACTTTCTTTGGCTTCATAATGGTGTTACGTGGAAGCATTGACATGCAACATTCGTCTTTAACATGTGACTAGGTGACGTTCCTCTTATTTTTCTTTAAGTTTTATAATATCACACTAGTATCTCCCAGTCATACTTTGGCCCTGTGAAAAAAACCTTCTTTTCATAATATATTGCGTTTTGCAATTATGGGCCCTTATTTTGTTTCACAACACTGAAACAAATGTACCCAGGTTTCATCACCTATGACAACAAATGCAACAAGTTTTTAGCTGCAATTTTGGCAATTTTGACATGCACATTGTCTGGTCGTCCATCGAAAGAATGGCGAATCCACCTAACACATGTCTGCACACGACCATCACACTATTTGGGAATCCACCTAACACGCGTCTGCATACGACCATCAACATATTGGTGTATCCACCTAACACTTGTCTGCACACGACCATCAAAAGAGTAGGGTATTCACCTAACACGCGTCTGTATACGACCATCAACATACTGGGAAATCCACCGAACACGCTTCTGCATCACTATACAAATTCTCGATAGTAAAATACCAACAATAGTTACACGAGGATTGTAATACAAAACGGAGCAAATGTTTATCAAAACTGAATGCTCCGCGTTTAAAATCACTTTCAACACGTTTTTGTCAGTTTATCACGGTGACCAAAAAAGGCAAATCAAAACAAATCTACGCTGCTCATAATTCTTATACAATAATAGCCGTGTTTATTAACCAAATAAAGTGGCTTGAACAATATTTGTAGGTCATCAAAAGAGCATTTCTATGAAATTATTTTGTAATCCAATTATAAATTTCAAAGCAGAAGAATTTAAACGGTTCATTATACAGGTACATATAATGGAAACTAGCCACAACCTCAATGGCACTGTTTTATTTAGTAAAGAAGATGGCTTGAAAAATCGATGTAAAGGATCAACTAAGGAATGTAAGACAGTCAGGTAACAGGAGTTGTTAGTGGGGAGAAACTATAATTGCAGCTGAAAACATGAAATATAATTGATTGACTGTGATTTAAATTTCTGTTTTAGCTCATCTGAGAACAACATGCCCAATGTTAGCTTTTGTAGCAGTCCTGTGTCCATCCTACATTATCCCTCAGCCATCATGTCTTTAAATAACATCTGCTTTTAAACTGCTTGACCAATTTTGTTGTTATCCTCATTCAAATGTGTTCAAAGATTTCTAATTTGGCTAAAATCTAAGTGTTCCTTATGTTACCCCCCTTCTGCAAAAACATCGTGTGTCTTATTTCCAGATAATTTGGCAGAATTTGTCCTAGAGTGACAGTTTACATAAATTGTTCAATTAATATCGAGTAGTTAAATAAAGGGTTACATCAGAAATGATGTCAACTGGCATAAGTAAACATGTTCTACGCTGCAACAGCTTGTCTGTTTTCTAGATAAGTCGATTCATTTATCATGACTGCGGAATAATTCCCACTAGCTTCATGGTTATTATCCAAGCTACACTATTTTATATTACTAGTTAAATTTTTAAATTCACTGGAAAAGGTAGTCTTTAAATGTTGTCAATTAATGTATAAATGTTGATGTATAAATATAGCCCCTCCCTTTGTGGTCATGTATTTGGACAAATCAATAAGGGTTAAACACTAAAAGTAAAGAATGATCAATCAAATCGGACAAGAAGTTTATGAGAAGAAGATTTTCGAGGTTTGCAAAGTATATAATTAAGGGAACCAGTCTCGCATCCTGGTGACCATTACATTGGACTAATTAAAATTAAATTAACAAACTTTGGTCACCCATTTCTGCGAGATTATTTCAAAAATCAGACAAAGTTCTTTCGGAGGGTAATATGTTCAAAGTTGGCTCTACATGAGTAATAGGAAAATTGGAAGTAATCATAGTGTTGGTGTGACCAAGGTTTCTAATGATGAACTTAAGATACATTAACTACTTGTTTAAATTTCGACTGTATTAATACAGAATGATAAATACAAGCGCGGCCATGTTTTTCCAGACATATAGAAGTAAATTGATACATATTTGTAGATAGTCACCAACGGAAATTGTCTGTCAAAACATTTTTAAATCAGGCCAATTCTGTTGGACAAGCAGATATTTTAAGGGCTTTGTTTTTGTGTGTAAAGAGAACAACTATAGAAACATTCTTGTGAATATGTGTTGAAATGGACCCAGTGGTTTAAATGAGACGTTAATAGAAAGTGTTGACGATACATGTCACACGGACAGGCGTCTTACATGTGGTGTCACAATAGCGCTCACCTTGATCACTACGTGCTAAGCTGAGTTTAAAACAATAAAAATGAGCTCAAAGTTAACAACCCTTACAACCATTTTATTTTTACGTTTCTTATAAAACGTAATTGCGCAATATTATGGTTACAGACATTTTCTAATTTTCCTATGTCTAAATATGCTCCAAATATACAGTTAACATACTTGCATTCGAAGCAGTAAAAAGAATATCTTGTCATTAACTGTCAATTAACATTGGGCGATATGTATTATACAATAGACTAAATTGAAAAAAACGTTATATAAAAGGTTCAGATATAAAGTTAAGAAAAGTTTATTTAATTGCTTTAATGTCAATATGGTTGCACTAGGTCTAAGGTGGTTACATATGAATGCAGGACATTATTTACAAATTCTTAGCGACAAACATGAATCATGCACCATGCCAAATTTATTTTCAAGAGGGGTGACGGGCCTTGTAAACTTAAGTTTTCCGCCCAATAAATATATTAGCCGTTTAACGAGAAAACCAACATTTTGGACTCTGCGTAAAGGATCGATCCTGAACAGACTAAGCATACCGCGTAGGCTTACCCGGACGCACACTTTTCGGCTCCTGTGGATTTTCTGTTTCAGGAATCATTAATCTATATCTCTATGAATTTCCCTGGGACAGAATGTGTCGGCCCGGGTTAGCCTTTTTTCTCTAGATCGGTAGGTAGAGTGGTCGGGTCACCATTTACTTACAGACCGACCAGCTCATTCATTCTGTATATACAATAGGACTAAAATTCTTAGATATGTCCGAAAATGTGCTTATTATAAATATATTTGTAAACGTATTTGTATTGGTATTGAACCCGATATCAGGTCATTTGCTCTGAGTCGATTCGCCTCCAAAGGTGAAGATATTTGTAAAATATGATATTTATTTTATTTGTTGTTTTTGATTAAGTAATCATTAACCAAATTTGAGTATATAAGTATAAAATAGTTTGATGGCGTTGAATAAATATGTATTAATTTAATTAGCTTTAATTAAAATTGATGAAAACACATTATTAAACATATAGTTATTGAGAAGAGAGTATATGCCAAACGGAGGAATTTATCATGTTTACTTTGGAAACACCGCGGCAAAACTAAAAAAAATCTCACAATTTATTCTTTCTGTACAATGTTTTCAAAATTCTTCAAACGGCGATCTATGCATTGAATTGAACTGTATGTCATAAAACTAAAAGTTGTGGATTCACATATCAACCAGGCTTTGTTATTGAGATAAATATGGCCTACCTATCGTAACTTCGAATGAAAGAATGGTAAAATGGCGGAAAATGATGAATAATAAAGTACTATGCGAGTTGTTTTAGATTCGTTGTAAGCTGGTTCCTCGTTGAATATACATGTTGATAACGGGTAGAGGCTAGTCTATCCATTGTTTTGTTTTGATGTGCTGCAGCCAATCAAATTTAATATTATTGATAACGTTTTGCGTTATATCAAACTGCCAACAAAGTCAAACTACCTCAGAGTTGGAACTTTCTTTGAATGCATAGCTAGTTTTAGGGAATGTTAACATGTTTAGATAATTCAAACTATAACTGGTTAAAACCGTTTATATCTTCGTGTATAAAGAGCGCTTTGAATGCGGGTCGATAGCCGTTCAATAGATTCGGATTTAGATTATGTATTAACTCAAATATACAATTACATAGATACATGAGTAAATCAAAGAAACATAACATAATAGATAATATTTTCACGTGATAAGTGTTTTCGAATTAGTATTTATGGTTCACCTATTCAAGCCAGTTGTAAGCCAGTTGTGCTTTTACTTTTTATCTCTTTTGCTTATAATTCTGAGTGATGCATCATGACATGACCGGCCCGAATTTAATCGAAAGCCTTTCATGTTTTACATCCCTCAGCTTTTTTTCTAGAACAGAACGTTTATAGTTTGATATTGATCTAAATAAACATGATGTAAATATCTTTTCATTTTATATATACATGTATAACAAAAGACATTTAGCAAGTTATCAACATACACATTCATGAATATATCTAAGTTGTCAATCACTACAAATTGCAAATCATACAAGAAACCGCCAGATAAACAATACTTTCATATGGGTTAACGGGTTAATTATTTGATTGGTGAAACAGACTATAGTACTATTACATAGTTATTTTTCAGGCGTTAGTTACCGAACATTAGATCAAGATGACCTGCTTTGGATCTTAGAAAACAATGCCTAACTATGACAGAACAGGACTGATCTTTTGGCTTTGTGACTTGGATTACAACTTATGTGTGACCTATTTATTCATTTGTTTGTTGATCGGCAATAACCCTCAATAAGTGTAAATCACTTGCATACAGTATAGACACGATGCATCAAAGGTAGGGATCAATTCTGTATTTAAAAAATCAAAGTAAATTTTTGAACTGGTTTTATATTTTAAAAATTCAGTTTTAAATTAAGACTAAAATGACTCGTTGAAAAACTTGCATAGTTTTTGTAGACCATTACAGCACTTTAAATAATATTCATTAAATGATTGAATTATATGGTAATAGGTTTTGTATAGAAATACTTTTGAAGATAAATGATTCGGTGTTTATGGAAAATAAGAGCATTTAAGAGGTGTCATTTAGCGTGCAGAGTAATATATTTTCGTTCGCTGATATCAATAGTTTACCATGTACCTGTTTCTACTGGTAGTCTGTGGTTTGAGGTTCTAAATTTAAGCAAGTAAAAATAGTTATTCTTGTTAAGGGTGGTGCGGTATTGCTCAAACTGCAGCATTTACTTAGCTATACTATATTTAACTTTTATAATGATTCAGATTCTTGCCAATTCTGTTGGAACTGATCTTAAAAAATATTTTGAATTGTGAATTTTTTATTTCTTTTTTTTTCATTTTTAATGTTAATTAAAGTTTTGTTTAACCAAATGTCTATCCTACCTACCTCTTTTAAAATACTCTTTATTTTGCTGATCCCATTTTGATTCAAAATTTGGGGTGTTTAGCATAATTTGATATATTTTAGAAGCTTTTTTAGTTTCACTACCACTGATCGGACTTAACCAATGATTGATCATCCTCGATTTAATTGTAATCTGTAATGAGTATCTGCCTGTTCTGCATATAACATATATTATGGGGGTACTTTGTCTTAAGTTAAACAAATTATCATGAAGGCACAATGAACTTTTTCTAAATTGTTAGCATCATCTTACCCCCATATCTCTGAGGAAAATAATAATTTTGGACTGATTGTATTTTCAAATAACTCGAGAATAAGACCAACTGGTAAATTAAGGTTATTAGTTCTTTTAGAAGCGAGCTTTATTAGCTTGTTGTACCAAGTTGTATCAATTTGATAGAAACATTCCACAGTGTTTAAAGTAAGTACTAGGTATTTATAAGAGGTTTTGATATCGATTGGATTATTGTTTTTATTTGTTTTATTTATACATATTTGTATTTATCAACAGTCATGCATGAATTTAGAAGTTCATTATCATCTTCTATATTTATCTCGTTCATGGGGTTCGTTATTACTTGTCGCCTTAATATGTTCATATAGTGATTCTATGTCAGGGTTATCTCCTTTGACATGATCCTTTCGTGAAATAGTCTATTGGCTTTTTACTTTGAAGTGATCTTAATTTATTATTCTGTTTGTAATGCATATTTGTATATGATTTAATATATATGCATGATTCAATTGTTCTTATTTTCTATAGATTGGTGTTTTCATATCATTTCCTTGATGTATTGTATAGTTTATTTTGCCTGTTTGCATTCAGGTCCTTAACATGGTGTATGGTATTTTAAAAGTTTCATTTGCACTATTCATTAATGCTTTTGTTACATGGTCCACTATATATGCTATCTAGTTTACCTTGATATATTTCATGGGAGGGAGTACTATTTAGTTTCATATATATGCTAGCTGTTTAACTGTTGGATGTATTCTTATGTATTTCGATGTTATTGTCTCATCCCATTTTCTTTGTGCATTTATATTTCTATCAGTGTAATTGTGTATGATATAACAATGCAACATTACATGACCATCTGTGAAAATTGGGTCTAATTCATTCACACAAATACAGTAATAATACTGTAGTCTCTCGCAGGGAATATAAAATAATCATTTACTGACACATTTCTAAATGGTATCCTTCCAGGAATATTCTTGTTTGTTCCTGCATCAGTAAGAAATGTTGAAAAAAACAACATTTGGGTCAATCACTATGGAAAAGGGCCAATAATCGCAGAACACAATATAATTTGCAATGAATGATTACTAAAATGGTGCAAAGTATATGGAAAGTACATTTACATATTGTAAAAAAAATAATAATAGAGAAACGTCGCCCATTCACCGGTTTCATGTATGTTCGACTTTAGCATGTCAATGCTTCAGCACACACCTCTAGTAAAGTAACAACATTTTTAAAGTCAGAGCAAATTGCTGTGATACCATTACCTCCTTATTTTTAAGACCTTGCACGATCCGACTTCTGTCAGGTTAAAACATAAAAACAACTGTTCTGGTCATAGATATCGAGCTTTCGGTTCTAACGTTCATTAGTACTTCTTATATATCGTCTTTGCTTTTCAATCCTTTACACGTACCTGTATTGACAAGAACACGGTCAATACAATCTGAATGGGTTTAACCCTTTCACAATTGTAGACACACCTAACGCATTTATATCAGACGATTAAAATAGATAGTGTAGCGAAAGGAAAATTGCCACACTGTATTAAATCATTTTATTTCATTTGTATAAATGTCCCATAATGTGTGCTTATACTTGTTTAAAGTAGTCTGGTGTAGATGGCGGATTTTTTTGTGCTGTATATGGGACAGTGTCAGTAAGTTTCTAGTGTTTCATGAGACTCGGCAGCTGTAAATCTCCTAAATGAAGGTAGACTATATAAGTTTGTTATGAGACAAAAAATAACATCAGGGATGTAGATAAGAATTTTGTAACAAAATTAATAAAATTCAGACATCCCAATACCTGCGTCTTCTAAACCAGTCATTTTTCAAAATACAAAGACATTCCTGTTGTTCAATGTATCTCTAACTTAAGTTTACGTTTTAAGCTTTCAGAATATGTATGTTTTGTTTATTTGCCAAATGTGACTTCAAAGTTTTATTTACTACAAAAGGTGAAAATTTGAACAAACTTTTATTTCTCCATGTGATATTTTAACCAGATAATAGGTGTTCAGGTGGAGTTGCTTATCCCTCTTATTTACGTCTCTGTTATCTACGTCCCTGATAACATCCTTGTCATTCAAAACGATACTTCGATATATGAGCCGTCCCGCGAGAACACCAACATTGTGGACTCTGCGTAAAGTATCGACCTGGATAAACCTAAGCATGCCGTGAAGGCTAAGCTGGACAGACACTTTTTGCCTCCTGTGGATTTTCTGTTTCAGGAATCATTACTCTATACCACTATTCCTCTTAGACGAAATGTGTCGGCCCGGAACAGTCTTCGCGGACTGCGCAGGCTGATCTTATTCGATACATTACGCAGATGCCATAACGTTGGTTTTCTCGCGGGACGGCCCATGTTATGCATGTTAAATTTAGTATTGACAATTCGCATTTGGCATCATTTAAAGTAACATCGGCGTATAACTATTGGGACCCAAGATTTTTTTAGTTAGAAGATACGACTTCACCGTACGTAATTGCAGTAAGGCCTCTTGCACATATAGTCAGGGTAAACTTCAACGAACGTCATTTCAATAAGGTATCGTGTACATATAATCAGGGTAAACCTCACCGAACGTAATTGCAATAAGGTATATTGTACATATAGTCAGGGAAGACTTCACCGAACGTAATTGCAATAAGACCTCACATGGCTGGACACGTTTCTCCAGGTTTCCACTGGTTTGGACCAAGACATAACACGATTCTAAATGAATGCTTTAATATTTTAATTCGGATAAGGTCCATACAAAGGAAATGTGGTCAGTTCATGAGTAGATTGTTTAAAGACAATTTCCACAATTTGTATTTATCCATTCGTAGAAGGTGGTCGTACGTGCATACACACTTGGATGTGTGACTACACCATCAACGTGGCATCCACTTCTTCCCCATGAAGTCACTCCAGCCAGCACTGAGCCGTCTCTACATGTTAAGGGGCCACCACTGTCACCCTATAAAATAATTATCAAAACGTTAAACTTTCAGTTGAAGTATAGAATCAAAATATCAACTAGTCCGATGATAAAGATGCAGTTCAGTTAGTTGAGGTCTTTATGAATCGGCGTACAATGAAGACTCTGGCGAATATTCACACTCCCCCCCCCCCCCCCCCCCCCCCCCTCATTGAGCAGAGCTATAGGGACGCCTATAGGGACCCGCCATTTCTAACCTGCATCTACATTGTTCGATAATTAGTCACATGAGTAATCAGGATATCTTTGTTATTCATTGTTATTCATTGTACCTTTTGTCTCTGTAACAGGAGTGCGCAGGCAGACATTGATCGTCTCATGTTACAAAGATGCTAAGGCATGCTTTTCTAAAGCACTGCCCGTTTACCATATATATGCCACAACACTCTGAAATAGACCGACGGTGCTTTACACTCAGTCTGATCAAGAAGACATTGGAGAACGAGTGTTACTTAAGCTATTTACACTGACTAAATTACCGAAACATGAAACGTGAAAACCCAGCATGGTTCAGTGTTTCTCCGTGAAAACCCACAGCGAACCGCTAGATTGGAGTTGGATTTTGAGCATGAACGTCAATCTTAGTCTTGAATGCAGCCCGAACATGTTTCGTATTCAATGTCCCTTGAACTCATCTTAGGACAATGTTACTCACATTGCACGATCCAGCTCCGATTGGATATGCGGCACCTTCGCCAATGACACAGATATGTTGGTCTTGGATGTTTTTAGTTCCCCAGTGAATAACGCATTCAGCCTTTGGCATAACTCGAACATTAGCCTTCATGAGTTCGGTCGCAATAGCACCAGTTTCTTGAAGATAAAAATAGAATGGATTACTTTGAGAGACTCCACAAATCTCATTACCTAAATAATTGCAGCACCAGCCTGGGTATATTTTCTTCGAACACCGGTCGTAGTATTTACTTAAGTCACTCCAGGCTCGAACCAAAACTTTTATGTCGACTAAGGCTGCAGTGTTTGTGTGATAATTTGTCTCTGCTTCTCTGGTATGTTGACATGCAGTGGTTCGATCGTCCACTTAAGGAGCGCACGATCTCATTTCAAATGATAGAATGGCTAAATTCCTTGACGTTCAGTGTTGTCGGGTTATCATTCGAACTGTGACATCAGTGTTATAGTACGTAACCAAGGAAACATAATGTTTCTGAAATACTGATGGAAGCGTTGAACACTATACGAAACGATTTGAACAGACAAATATATATATAAGTACATATCCTTTGATTTTGCACACTTTTAGTTTCTTTCCTTTAGATAATGTATCGATAGTCAATGAATCTATATAGTAATAAGATACTTTGGAAAACCAACACAGAACTAATTAATGTAAACGTTCTTACCCAATAAACCCCATCCGGAAATCTGACATGTTTCGTTAGCAAATAATTCATCTAGATCCTGAGCGACTGTTACCCTATAACTACTCAAATTCACATTTGTGTCAAGTTGTAACAGAGCAACGTCATTTGGGAAGGAACCTGCACCTTGGTTGTACGATTCATGCTACAAAATTAAAATGAAAAAATAAAAGAGCCTTCACCCCACGAAATAAATAAAAATAAAATGCACCGATACAAAGCAAAATTATATATGAATACATCAAGTATAAAAATATAATTGCAACCAAATGAGATCTATATCATCCTGCGTTCAGTTGAATATTATACATGTGTGTATTCTTATTGTCATTACACATTGATAACTTACCGAATAATTAACAGCACACGTTCGAGTTTTAGGCGTGTTAGGACCATTTAAATACACATCATTGCACGATTCTGAACCAACCAATTAAATCACAGTTACAAAACTGTAGCCTAGTCAAAGAAACTTCTAACAAATAGTGCACATCAATTTAACGCTCTTTTTGATTTGCGAAGCCGCAGAATAAACTTGTCTACTGACCATGCGTTCAATAGAGCCTGTAACAAATAATAATAATAATAATAATAATATACTTTATTTAAAGAGGGTAACACAGTTAGTAAGACTAATCTTCCCTGTGGCCCTCAACAATGAACATCAAAACAAGTAATACAGTGAAACAATTTTTCTATAGTAAAACATTAAGCAGTTATGGTAAGTAAATAACATGAAAGTTTATTTTTGAAAGTGTATAAATTCAAGGAAGATCGAATTTCAACTGGCAGATCATTCCATAGGAGAGATCCAGAATAATGAAATGATTTTTTGTAAAGCTCTGTTTTGGGCTTTTGAACATATAAATTACCATTTACAACAGTTCTTAGGTGATAGGGGTTATTACTTCCTACATACTTAAGATTATCTGACAAGTATGCAGGTGCCTGGCCATTTAAACATTTATACATAAGTAATAATTTGTGATATTGAATCCTTATCTTGATTGGCATCCAATTTAGTTCTTTGAACAAGGGCTCTGACGGTGAAAAAGGATCTGTATCAAGGATTATTCTTGCTGCTCTTTGTTGTAGTTTAAGTATTCTGTTTAGCCCATCTTCAGAACATTTACCCCAAACAGTACAACAGTAATCAATTAGTGGTAAGATATACCCATTATAAAATAATTTTCTTGCTTGAAGATGTAAATATTTTTTTGTTTTGGACAAAAGGTATATACGTGATGAAATGGCAGAGCATATTTGGTCAATTTGCTTTTGACCAGTTTAAATGAGGGTCAATTTTTACACCCAAAAGTTTCTCACATTCTGATTTTTTCAAGACGTTTGAATTAATTTCAAGATTTAAACACATTTCCTGACTTGATAGTTTTTGCCTTGTTCCTATTGTCATACACTTAGTTTTTTCTATATTAATATACATCATATTGTCAGAGCACCATTTAGTTATAGAGGTCATGTCAGTTTGAAGTATTTGCTGAATTTCCATGGTGTTTTTTCCTGAAGTGTAAAAAGTAGAGTCATCTGCATACATATCAGCTGTGCTTTTTCCTACTTGTAATGGAAGATCATTAATGTACAATATGAAAAGTAATGGACCAAGTATAGATCCTTGAGGAACTCCATAAGAAATAGGTGCAGATTTAGACTTTACATTCCCTATCATTACTTGCTGTGTTCTGTAATTTAAATATGATTCAAATAACTTATGGGACTGTTTATCACAACCATAAATATGAAGTTTTTTACATAAGAGACTGTGATCAACCACATCAAAAGCCTTTTTCAAATCTAAGAAAATTACTCCGTTTATGTTTCCTTCATTCATTTCTTGTAACCATTTGTCAGTTATATTGGTAAGGGCTGTTTGACAAGAGTGAATTGGTCTGAATCTAGATTGAGATGGATGTAAAAGGTTGAACTCTGATAAGTATTTATAAAATTGTTTAGAAACATGTTTCTCTATCAGCTTTGACAAAGTTGGTAATACGGATATGGGTCTGTAATTAGTTGCCTCCATTTTATCTCCCTTTTTGTATATTGGAGTTACCTTAGCATTTTTGAAGAGTGTAGGGAACTTACCACTATCAATAATTCTATTAAAAATATATGTCAGTGAAGAAACTATGGCAGGTGCACTTATTCGCAAAATTCTTGGGATTATGGTATCTATGCCAGAAGATTTGTTTACATTAAGACTGCACAGTTCTCCATAAAGTGCATTCATGTTAACTGGCTGTATCTTAAAATTCATATCATGGGGTAGTTTACTCTCCACAAATGACCTCAATGTTTTAAAATTTGCAGGTTTGTCAGTGGATTTACCTCTTAGATTTTCAACACATGAAGTAAAGAAATCATTAAATTTGTTTGCAACATCACTGGGATCTGTGAGTGTTGTTCCATCATCTTTCTTAAGTGAATATGGACTAGCAAAGTATTTGGGATTCAATGTGTTTATACATTTCCATAGTGTCTTGGGGTCTTTGGAGTTTTTAACTGCCTCAGAAAAATAATTATATTTTGCCTTTTTAGTTATGAGTATTGTTTTATTTCTCCATGTTTTAAATTCTTGCTACATACCTAATTTATGACACCTATCTCTGGTTTGCCTAGCTTCGGTTATCTCGCTGTTATACCATTCAGGTTGATGATATTTTTTAATACGTTTAGTTATCAAAGGTGCATGTTTATCGAGTACTGAGTTGAAAATACTGTACCATTGTTGTAGACAAAGATCTGGATCATTTTCAGACTCAACATTGCAAAAGGGGGCATCTTTTAAATCTTGTAAAAAAGCATTTTCATTTAGATTTTTACAATTTCTGTAAGTAATGGTTTTATGTGTGTTATTTTTATTGTAAGTCACTTTACTGTATCTTGTCATACAGATGGGATAGTGATCGCTTACAGAATAATGAACAACATGAGATTCATAAACTTGTTCGCGAACACCCAGTATGCTCCAGTGTTTAGTACGAACGTTAATTGTATATTGAACTTCCCTTCACCCCGATACATATTGGTCTGTCTCTGTGACGTGATTGCTTCAGTGCTGTAAAAACATTATTTTTACGAATTGATGATGCGGTATTCGCATCATCTTCGCTAGCCAAGGCTACTTCGTACATTACCATTCCCATAATGTAATGAACAAATTACCCTTGGCTTGCGAAGATGTATTCGCATTAGAAAGGGGCAATTTGAAATTGCAGGACGTCAGTTGTTATTTTCAAGATCGAGATGTAGGTTATTTCACAGAAAAAGTGATTATATTTCAATAACTGCTTATCGCTTTAAATCTGCGTTCATCATTTTCGATGTTTTGTAAAGTTTTTTAGTGTTTAAATTGACTAAATTTACATTGGTGGAAACCCAAATCGCTGTTGATAAAGACTGCGTTATATATAAAGTAATTTATCATGGTTGTGTTCAGAACCACATACAGAAAGTAATCATAGATAACCCCACCCCCACACACCCCCACCCCCACCCACACACACACACACACACATAAAGTAATCATAAATAACACCGCCATATACAGAAAGTACTCATAAAGATACCCGCCGAAATAAAGAAAGTATTAAGAAAGAAATTACTCATAATTAACCCCACACACATGCAGAAAGTACTTATAAATGAACCCGTCGAGAGACAGAAAATATTTATAAATAACCCCGTTCACACAAAGAAAATATTAATAAATAACCCAGCCCTCATACAGAAAGTACTTATAATAACCCCACCCACGGACAGAAAGTTCTACTAAATAATCCTGTCCACACAGAGAAAGTTCTCATACAAAACAAGCTATTTACGTACAAGACAAAGATTTAGATACCGTTGTGATATGTTCATGCTGAAATCATTGAAACTGAACGTTTTTTATTGGCATCCTATTTGCGAAATGACGTCACGTAGTGTCTCTCTCCATAATCATCAGCGTTAAGAATAAAATACGAGATTTCATTCAAATATTCATGATTTCTTTTAACTGTACCATAAGCTTCTGAAAGGTTTTGGGGAAATCGATAAATCACTAAAGCCATTACAGCCTTTGATCTGCTTGTGAATCTGAATGAACTTATCCGAGCCTTCACAGATCTCGACAAGTTATATAACGAGTTGTGTCATAAACATACCTGTATTTTTTTCACAACGTCGTAGATGAAATAGCCGTCCGGATTGTTGAAATCGAGGAAGTTTCCGGCAACAGAAAGGCTGGTAGCAACCCTGAAATTAACATTTCTTGTTCGTTATAATGTTTAAGTAAGGTTATACAAAGGCAATTCGGATGTATTGACTTATTGATTCTGCGTTACATAAGTATACGCGGAAGTGAACCTGGTGGCGATACATACCAAGATAACAGAAATAATATGTCAAGCTATAACACAGATGTATTGACCACATAGACCCACCGGAGAAATAGCCGTAGTCAAAGTTTCTGTTTTTGCCCCCAAGCGGTTCAAAATTATTGTTAGTGCGACTAATGTGAATTTGTTAACTTATACAACATCTTCACGGACTGTGACAGCCTCTGGTGAGACTATGTATGTTGGCGTCTATTTGTAGGCCTTTTTAACATTTAACTGGTGTCATACCAGAAAGGAAACGAACTCACACATTCCTAGGCACGATTCGCATTGCTTAAAGACTTCACATAGCATCGATATTGAGCCATTATATACCTGTTACAATATCACGAAACTACTCACTCAGGCCTAATTCATTAACATCTTTCTCTTAAAGAATACAAATACAAGACAAGAGAAAGTTGATGCAACGCATCAATGTCGCCGGAAATCCATACTGCAGTTATGCATAACACCAATATTATAGTAGTTGAATAAACAGTTATCAACTGAGGGGCATATTGGAACATCAGAGGTGGGGTCAAGTGAAAATGTATCATAACTTGCATTGTTTTGTCAACGAAGTGAATGATAATTGAAGCCTTTCATTGTTTATGATCAATCTCCATTCCAAAGTAGGTTGACCATACACACAACCAACTAATTATTGATCATAAACAGTAATGGAAATGAGTAATCTTGCCAATCATTAGTCTTAGTATGTATACAGTGCTTTCATTAAGGAATAATTATAAGATGTGTGAATTCCACATACACTTTTCAAGATGTTTGTCAGAATATTTGAATTTTATTATTTTTCAATAAAACCACAAAACAGACAATTTAGGATTTGCATGCAATAGCACGTCATTTTACCTTTCCTCTATTAAAGTTAACAGTGGACACCTTTGCAGCAATCTACTTTAAAACAATGAGATAAGGGTTAAATCGCTGAAGACATGAGTTTTCTCTTTTTCTCAAGATGATATTAGCTTGGCATCCTAATTATATCATACTTTAACAAATGTTGAAATGTAGTTCAATATTTATAAATTAGACCACCTTCGAAATATAATATCAACTAAACAGTTAAATCTCATTGAAATTGTTGTATAATTTAAACTTAATTTCGAACATAAACTGAGACCTACAACATGTTAATTTAATTTAATTCTTTCCTTCCTTTTTCATAATGAAAATAACAAACTACTCATGTTTTAAAATTATATTATGATGAGCGCCCTTCAATGATGCATAACAATATGCAGATCGGAAGCAATATGCCTTTAGGGAATTAAATGACACATTTAAAATTGTCAAGGACGAAATAATTTTGTACGAAAGACCCGATTCTTTCTTATTCGCAGAGGTGTCGTTCTTGAAACTCTCTGTATAGGCAGAGAGTGTTCGTTCAAAGTAATTTTTCTATTAAAACCAGTTTTATCTCGGTTTGTTCTTTTCTTCATTTGTTTCGAACCAAATAAACATTTTAAATCGCATATGATTTACTATTTGTAAGTGAGTGTAAAGAGCGGCTCTCTGCAAAGGAGATTGATCTACGCAGTTGGTATTCGCGAGTCACGCGATCAACAGTTTTAGCTTAGAAACAGTTCATATTTTAGATATACATGGATAAACATTATAAAATGCCTTCTTCACAAATCAAGACATCTCTTTGAACATTAAAATAACATTCAGTAAGTTAAAATTGCCATTAGAAGGAGAATATTCGACGTCATTTTCATCAGCAGGTGCGCGTATGTAAACGAATTAGACTGTGCGACGTAAAAGTTTATAGTTATAGCCTTTTTATTACATGTAGTATATAGTGTAAAATACAGTATTTCATTCTAGCAAATAGGGACTGTTTTGTCTTCGTAAATAAAACAAAAACACATAAATGCGAGTCAAAATAAAAAAACTGAAAATACCTAAAACATCGGAGTATTTATTTCATTTTAGATGTGTCATTACTTAGTGTTTTTAAACAAACACAATTGTAAAATGTTCAAGACATCTAAATGTGTTTCTTTCTAATAATAATCCCCCCTCCCATGTCATTTCCGAAAACCTATTCTGCCCGGCGACTAATAAATACGATGATGGTTTTTGACATTATTATTTATTGTCTTCATGTATAGGACTTGCATTGGAAAACTGTTAATTTAGAACCATTCAGAAACATGACTGTATGATCTTTTTACAATTTTCAAAACAAAAGAAAGTAGATTAGTCTAATTTCAATATACTTAATGATACTCATCGTAATGTATGTCAATACATTGCAGTGTCATATGATTATTACAACTCCGTAATGGAATCACATAAAAAGCTTTGATAATACTCGATAGACTACAATTAATTTTATCAGAAGCTACAACTTGGCCTATATACAGTCAAACCTGTGTTTAAAGACCGCCCATGTGAAGTGAAGAAGCTTGTCTTTGATGGTATTTAATTGCAGGTCCTTTATACAATAAAAGTATGTATTTGAGAAACTAACATTATGGTCGCTATAGACAGGTAATTGCTATTCCAATAGTGTCAATAGCACAGGTTCGACTGTACATGCAAGCGAACCACGAGATGTTCACATGTGCACTATCAGGTCTATGCGGCTCGCCAGCCAGTCTATTGTCACTGTAAACTGAAATGTTGCATGATAGATTCCTTATCATGTCTGTTTCCTATAAATTCCTCTGTTGTATGTATTTATCACGCGACAATTCAATTCACACGGACTATATGACCAACACAAATATAACATAAATCTAACATACACTCCATCGACACAGTGAGCAGCTGTTAAAACCCAACGGGCAGCAATGACGGAGGCCCCACATCTGTGGGAATTACCCAGAATGAGAGACAGTTGATGAGGGAATTCCCCACTACCGGCTGTTTCCCCGTTAATGATCCTTGTCCTGTCGCCAGTGTGGTGGATGTCGGGATTCAGGCGAATCGTTGGGAAATTTGCGGCTGTTACACCTGTTTAAAATAGAACACGCCGTTATAAGATACACCGTCAGACGTTTGGACCGTTAACCTTATGTGCTAGTTGTATTGCCGTCGGCTTAAACAAGTGTTATGTGATAACTATGTTATATCTGCAAAATTATAAGAATACTGTAAATTCAGTTTTATCAACATTGCGTACTAGGATAATTTAAGCGCTATAAGCGCTCTCTTTCCAAAATTTATTTCCAAAACAACTCTGCTATATGTATAGAAGCGCCTTAAGTCGTCTGTAAAAGGTTAAAGGTCGACCCAATCTGATCAAAGTTCGATCGTATACTGTTAACGTGCGACTGCCCCTTCGTATACAGAAGCCCAATCGATGTGTGAATGACAATATGACGCCAACCTCTAAATTATAGGCATAAATCATACTCTTAACTTTTTATTTCAACTCAAAATTCTATATTGTTGGTTTTCGAAAATATCGACGCAGCACTCGTTTAACTGACACTATTCTTTCGAAAACCCACATTTTAGGGTTTGACTGTTTATTAAGAGAGATATTCCGGACATATGGACTCATCTGTATATATGCATGTGCGATGTACAGTGGAGCCCCTGCCAAGACGTGTTAGCGTGAAGTCCTAAAGATGGTGTTATCTTCATATCTACACTTTGTCATAGATATGAGCGGCTCTTCGATATTTGGAATCAAAATGACATTCCAATTTTGCAACGTTTAATTTTATATGGCATAATTATTGTGGGGCTACACATGTGCAGCCATATAATTTCCTGCGACTTGTATCATATGATAAGCTCCTGATACCATATTTTAGAGACGCACGCTTGTTTAACCATTTCCTTTTATGTTGACACATCCTCTGCAAACAACTTGTAATAACATGGCGGAAAATGAAGAAATTGCCTAAAATGATCAATTTCTCCTGTTTTCATAGGTATTTTTTTTTAACATTCTTTAATTTAAATAACATTAAAATAAACAATGAATTTCATGTTTAAAAAAGGCACCAAATGAAATGTTTATTAGAAACAAAATAAACAAAAAACTGAAAATATAAAATCTTACCGGTTACCAGTACGACGAATGCGACGATGGAGAACATCTTACTTCAATTGCTTGGCTTTTAAAGTGACGATGAGGACTGGCAATACAAGAGTATTTATACCCAGCCCCTGCTTCTTGACTAAAGTAATAAACATGCGAAAAGTGTCATGTGTTACAGCATATGATTAGGTTCACATTATAATTACATACTTGATTCCAAATACAGCCACCAATCGTGGTAATATTGCGGACGGTTATTACACGTGTCCATCGTAAATTATTTTGAAGTTTCTTTTGCACACAATACAAATAAAATCATAAGCTTAACATAGTTCCGAGATATTACATCAGTGTGTGGTTCGGGACCGTGTTTGCCATACAGGTAGGCAATCACGCATTTAAGAAGTTTACTTTACGATCCCCTATGGTATTAGCGCTAGCGTAGACCCAGACCAGCATGCTCTTTAACTGAAATGCTTTATTACCTGTATGACATTCAGAGTCCTAATCCACTTAGTGGTATAATGTCGTCAATAAGTTATAGAAGGACTACATCTTCGATCAAAGTGCATGGTTGAGTAGACAGTTTGATATATCCATTAGTAAAGAAAAACGATAGAAAATGTGTATTACAATTGATTTATTGAATGAGGTTTTACGCCGTTTCAACAATTTTTCAGTCGTATCACGGTGGCCAGTGGAAGACGATTGACGCTTGTCACATTGGCATTTATCAAACGTCGGTAAGAATATAGGCCGAGCTGAGATTCAAACTCACAACCCCTGGATTGACAGCCTGTGTCGCAATTCGTATTCAGTGTGTTGCTCGGGATCGTGTTTGCCATAGAGGTAGGCAATCACGCATTTCAGAAGTTTACTTTACGATCCCCTATGGTATTGGCGCTAGCGTAGACCTAGACCAGCATGCTCTTTAACTGAAATGCCTCATTGCCTATGTGACATACAAAGTCATATCCACTTAGTGTGGACTCTGCGTAAGGTATCGACCCGGATCAGCCTAAGCTTGCCGCGCAGGCTTGCCCGGATATACACTTTTCGCATCCTGTAAATTTTCTGTTTCAGAAATTATTACTCTATACCTCTATCCCCTATCTGCGCAGGCTGATCTGGGTCGATACATTACGCAGAGGCCGTAATGTTGGTTTTCTCACGATACGGCTCATTTGGTGTATAGTGACCTTAGATTGAAAGGATCCCTACACTAGGAATCAGACCTACAGTGGAGGCAACATTATGTACAAGGCAGAACATACCGATATAACAAACTTACGCGGTCAAAACAGACGTCGATAAAAAAAAAACTTCTTAAGATACAGTCCAACAAGTGTATAAAGATCACCTATGGAAAGAGAACAGTCTGGTTTTCGTTCACAGGTGGTGTTTAATTACAGGGTCATTTATGCAGAAAATGAGTAATTGGGAAATTAAAAGTGTGGTTGCTAAAGACAGTGGTTTGCTATACAAAGGTTGTCTTTAGCAAATGTTAAACTGTATTCATAACAAATGTTATGGATGTCTATTGGTCCGTTCATCAATGCAATTTAATCCAAAAAGAAAATATGTGTCAGGGGTTCTTAGAATCATTTTGTATCTAATTGACAATCAGTCAAAATGTAGGAATGAAACTAATCGAACTTTCGGGCTTTTTCGTAGTACATAACCCATGTAACAGTCTGGCATGCGTGATTCTCTGTATAATATACACTGTCCTGAACCATACTGCTATATACAGGGAATTGCTATACAACGGTGGTCATTAGCAAATGGTTAACTGTACTAATAACAAATGTTATGGATGTCTATTGGTCCGTTCATCGATGCAATTTAATCCAAATAGAAATATGTGTCAGGGGTTCCTAGAATCATTCTGTATCTAATTGACCATCAGTCAAAATGTAGGAATGAAACTAATCGAACTTTCGGGCTTTTTCGTAGTACATAACCCATGTAACAGTCTGGCATGCGTGATTCTCTGTATAATATACACTGTCCTGAACCATACTGCTATATACAGGGAATTGCTATACAACGGTGGTCATTAGCAAATGGTTAACTGTACTAATAACAAATGTTATGGATGTCTATTGGTCCGTTCATCGATGCAATTTAATCCAAATAGAAATATGTGTCAGGGGTTCCTAGAATCATTCTGTATCTAATTGACCATCAGTCAAAATGTAGGAATGAAACTAATCGAACTTTCGGGCTTTTTCGTAGTACATAACCCATGTAACAGTCTGGCATGCGTGATTCTCTGTATAATATACACTGTCCTGAACCATACTGCTATACACAGGGAATTGCTATACAAAGGTGGTCATTAGCAAATGGTTAACTGTACTAATAACAAATGTTATGGATGACTATTGGTCCGTTCATCAATTAAATTCAATCCAAATAGAAAATATGTGTCAGGGGTTCCTAGAATCATTCTGTATCTAATTGACAATCAGTCAAAATGTAGGAATGAAACTAATCGAACTTTCGGGCTTTTTCGTAGTACATAACCCATGTAACAGTCTGGAATGTGTGATTCTCTGTATAATATACAATGTCCTGAACCATACTGCTATATACAGGGAATTGCTATACATAGGTGGTCATTAGCAAATGGTTAACTGTACTAATAACAAATGTTATGGATGTCTATTGGTCCGTTCATCAATTCAATTTAATCCAAATAGAAAATATGTGTCAGGGGTTCCTAGAATCATTCAGTATCTAATTGACAATCAGTTAAAATGTAGGAATGAAACTAATCGAACTTTCGGGCTTTTTCGTAGTACATAACCCATGTAACAGTCTGGAATGCGTGATTCTCTGTATAATATACACTGTCCTGAACCACACTGCTATATACAGGCATTTGCTATACAACGGTGGTCATTAGCAAATGTTAAACTGTATTTATAATAAATGTTATGGATGTCTATTGGTCCGTTCATCAATGCAATTTAATCCAAATAGAAAATATGTGTCAGGGGTTCCTAGAATCATTCTGTATCTAATTGACAATCAGTCAAAATGTAGGAATGAAACTAATCGAACCTTCGGGCTTTTTCGTAGTACATAACCCATGTAACAGTCTGGAATGCGTGATTCTCTGTATAGCATACACTGTCCTGAACCACACTGCTATATACAGGGATTTGCTATACAAAGGTGTCTTTAGCAAATGTTTAACTGTATTTATAACAAATGTTATGGATGTCAATTGATCTGTTCATCGATGCAATTTAATCCAAATGGAAAGGTTTTTATAATAATTTTATATCTAATTGAAAAGCTATCAAATGAAACCAATTGAACTTTCTCGCATGTTGGTCTGGCTCTACGCTAGTGCTTATATACCTCTACAAGTCTTTTCTGTAGTAAACAAGAAAAAGTTGATGCAACGCATCAATGTCGCCGGATATCCATACTGCAGTTATGCATAACACTAACATTATAGTAGTTGAATAAACAGTTATCAACTGAGGGGCATATTGGAACATCAGGGATGGGGTCAAGTGAAAATGTATCATAACTTGCATTGTGTTGTCAACGAAGTGAATGATAATTGAAGTCTTTCATTGTTTATGATCAATCTCCATTCCAAAGTAGGTTGACCATACACACAACCAACTAATTATTGATCATGAACAGTAATGGAAATGAGAAATCTTGCCAATCATTAGTCTTAGTATGTATACAGTGCTTTCATTAAGGAATAATTATAAGATTTGTGAATTCCACATACACTTTTCAAGATGTTTGTCAGAATATTTGAATTTTATTATCTTTCAATAAAACCACAAAACAGACAATTTAGGATTTGCATGCAATAGCACGTCATTTTACCTTTCCTCTATTAAAGTCAACAGTGGACACCTTTGCAGCAATCTACTTTTAAAACAATGAGATAAGGGTTAAATCGCTGAAGACATGAGCTTTCTTTTTTCTCAAAATGATATTAGTTTGGCATCCTTATTATATCATACTTTAACAAATGTTGAAATGTAGTCCAATATTTATAAATTAGACCACCTTCGAAATATAATATCAACTAAACAGTTAAATCTCATTATAGGCAGAGAGTGTTCGTTTAAAGTAATTTTTCTATTAAAACTAGTTTGATCTCGGTTTGTTCTTTTCTTCATTTGTTTTGAACCAAATAAACATTTTAAATCACCTACGATTTACTATTTGTAAGTAAGTGTAAAGAGCGGCTCTCTGCAACAGTTTTAGCTTAGAAACATTTCATATTTTAGATATACATGGATAAACATTATAAAATGCCTTCTTCACAAATCAAGACATCTCTTTGAACATAAAAATAACATTCAGTAAGTTAAAATTGCCATTAAAAGGAGAATATTCGAGGTCATTTTCATCTCGATATTTACACATAACAAACAGTCTGCTTCAAGCAGGTGCGCGTATGTAAACAAATTAGACTGTGCGACGTAAAGGTTTGTAGTTATCGCCTTTTGAGTACATGTAGTATATAGTGTAACATAAAATATACCAGTCTAGCTAATAGGGACTGTTTTGTCTTCGTAAATAAAACAAAAAAGCATAAATGCGAGTCAAAATAAAGAAACTGAAAATACCTAAAACATCGGAGTATTTATTTCATTTTAGATGTGTCATTACTTAGTGTTTTTAAACAAACACAATTGTAATATGTTCAAGACATCTAAATGTATTTCTTTCTAATAATAATCCCCCCCCCCCCCCCCCCCCCCCCCCTCCCATGTGATTTCCGGAAACCTATTAAAAATAGAAGTCGCGGGCTTCTGCCCGGCGACTCATAACTGATGTAAACGACTGGAATGATTGATTGATTGATTGATTGATAGGGGTTTAACGCCGTTTTCAACAATTTCTCAGTCATATCACGGCAGTCAGTTCACATATTCATGTGTTACCAGAACTCCACACAACAATCTTCCCAAGCAACCGGCAGCCGGCTGCTTTTCCACATAGACTTAGCCCATTGGTGGAAGACCAATGACGCATGTCGCAATGACTTTTGTCAAACGTCGGAAAGAAAGTTGGCCGAGTCGGGATTCGAACTCACAACCCCTGGATTAACAGCCCGCGTCGTTACCGACTGAGCTGCCGGGACTCGGCTGGAATGAGGGATTCCCTATATAACATACCCTGTATTGAACTACACACTCATATAATGTCTTCGATGTTTGGAAATATTTAAAGCAACAGTTTTTCGTTTGTCGTGTGTTTAAGGTAACTTCATCGTAATTTACGATATACAAGTACAGTAACGTCCGCGATATGACCACGATCGGTTACTGTATTTGGAATCAAGTATGTCAATATGATGTGAACAAAGTCATACAACGTAACAACTGGCAACTTTCGCATGTTTATTAATTTAGTCAAGAAGCAGGGGCTGGGTATAAATACTCGTGTATAGCCAGTCCTCGTCGTCACTTCGAACACCAAGCAATTGAAGAAAGATGTTCTCCATCGTCGCATTCGTCGTACTGGTAACAGGTAAGATTTTATATGTTGTATTTACTGTTAACAATTTTCATTTGATGACTTTAAATTTGAAATGCATTCTGTATTTTCATTTCAATGTTATTAAACTAAATGATTGTTAAAATACAGGTATTTTAGGTATTTTCTCCTATTTTCACCATGATTTTAAGAGCCTATTATTTATAGGTCTGACGTCATTTTGTCATTCAGACATCGGTTGGGCTTCTGCACATGAAGTGGCATACTCGCACGTTAACAGTATAAAATCGAAATTTTATCCGATTGGGTCGACCTTTAACCTTTAACCTTCTATAGACGACTTAAAGCGCCTCTACGGCAGATTTGTTGTTTAATTAAAATTGGGAGTGCTTCAAACGAGCATTTTCTCCTCTTACAGAATGTTTTCAACACTTCATTTACAGTATTCTTACAATGTTGCATATAATACATAGTTATCTTAATAATGCTCATAAAGTCGACGGCACTACAACAAGCACATACGGTTAAAACCTCTAAAGAGCGGACTTATAACGGCATGTTCTATTTTAAACAGGTGTAACAGCCGCAAATGTCCCCAAGATTCGCCTGAATCCCGACATCTCCCAAACTGGCGACAGGACAAGGATCATTAACGGGGAAACAGCCGGTAGTGGAGAATTCCCTCATCAACTGACTCTCCTTCGGGGTGGTTACCACACCTGTGGGGCATCCGTCATTGCTGACAAATGGGTCTTAACAGCTGCTCACTGTGTCGATGGAGTGTATGTTAGATTTATGTTAGATTTATAATAGATTTGTGTTGGGTCATATAGTCCGTGTAAATTGAATTATCGCGTGATAAATACATACAACAGAGAAATCTATAGGAAACAGACATTATCATGTATCTATCATGCATCATTTCAATTTATAGGCACAACAGAATTGCTAGCGAGCCGCGTATCCCGTGGTTCGCTTGCATTTACAGTCGAACCAGTGCTATAGACCATATTGGAATAGCAATTAACTGTCTATAGCGATCATTCTTTTAGTTTCTCAAATACTTATTTTCTGTATAAATGACCCTGCAATTATAGACCACCTGTGATCAATTCACTTCCCAAGGGTCATCTTTAAACACAGGTTTGACTGTATATAGGCCCAGTTGTAGCTTCAGCTAAAGATGATTGTAGTCCAACGAGTATTACCAAAGCTTATGCGATTCCATTACGGAGTTGCAATACTCATATAGCAATGTATTTTATTCACATATATTGCGATGAATAGTAGAATGCAAGCTTGAAATAAGACCAATCCACTTTCTTTTCTTTTGTAAATTGTAAAAAGATAATAAAGTCATGTTTCTAAATGGTTCTAAATTGACATAATAGAATGTCAAAAACCATCATCGTATTTATCTGGTATTGGTATTCTTTAAGAGAAAGATGTAAATGTTTTAGGCTGAGCGAATTTCGTGATAATTTCATAGGTATCTAATAACTCTTTATCGATTCTATGTGACGTATTCAAGCAATGCGAATCGTGCCTAGGAATGTGTGGGTTTGTTACCTCTCCGTTATGGCACAATTTATATGTTACACAGGCCTACAACTTGTTTAATGATTTCGTAAGAGGATGTATTTAGGTTTATAAAGTATAAGCAATACTTAATACGTATATGTGGAGAGTGACGACTCCGATGAGACTAAATCATAGGAACATGTTCATTTGAGTCTTCGTTGTGAGCTGATACAGTAAGACGCTAAATCACCAAAAGAGGTTCACACACACATAATTATGTTAACCGTGTCCGGAGGATTGGGGGGTGTCTTATATCGTATCTTTGTACAAGGATTATTCTCGGGTTAGTCTTTCCACATATACAGTCTCACCAGAGGCTGTCACAGTCCGTGAAGATGTTGTATAGGTTAACCAATTCACATTTGTCTCACTAACAATAATTTCTGACCCGCTTGGGGGCAAAAACAGAAACTTTGACTAAGGCGAATTCTCCACTGGGTCTATGTGGTCAATACATCTGTGTTATAGCTTGACATATTATTTCTGTTATCTTGGTATGTATCGCCACCAGGTTCACTTCCATGTATACTTATGTCATGCAAAATCAATATAAGTCAAAACATCCGAATTGTCTTTGTATAACCTTACGAACAAGAAATGTTCATTTCAGGAATGCTTCCAGCCTTTCTGTTGCCGGAAACTTCCTCGATTTCAACAATCCAGACGGCTATTTCATCTACGACGTTCAGGAAATAATAATGGTATGCTTATGACACATTTCGTAATATATCATGTCGAGACTTGTGAAGGCTCGGATCGGTTCATTCTGATTCACAAGCAGATAAACAACTGTAATGTTTTTAGTGATTTATCGATTTCCCCCAAACCTTTTAGAAGCTTATGGGAGAGTTATAAGAAATCATGAATATTTGAATGAAATCTCGTATTTTATTTTAAACGCTGATGACTATGGAGAGAGACACTACATGACGTCATTCCGCAAAATGATGTCAATACAACTTTCAGTTTCAATAATTTCAGCATGAAAATAACACAACGGTATCTAAACTTTTGTCTTGAACGTAAATAGTGATCATTATACTTATTGCTTAGGAAGGTCTGTATGAGTACTTTCTCTGTTTGGAAAGGATTATTTAGTAGTACTTATGAGTACTTTCTTTGTGTGAACGGGGTTATTTAGTAGTACTTTCTGTTCGTGGGTGGGGTTATTATAAGTACTTTTTGTCTGTGGTGGGGTTCAATGATTATAAGTAATTTCTATCCGTGGGTGGGGTTATTATAATTACTTTCTGTATGTGGCGGGGTTATTTATGATTACTTTATGTGTGTGTGGGTGGGTTATATATGATTTCTTTCTGTATGTGGTTGGAGTTATTTATGATAACTTTACGTTTTTTGGCAGGGTTATTTTAGCTATTGCAGTACCCATCAATTCTACGTAATCTAAACACAATCATTATCAATCATTATATATATCGCTGTCTTTATCAATAATGAGTTGGGTTTCCGCCAATGTAAAGTCACTTTAAACACTAACAAACTTTACAAAACACCGAAACTGTTGAACGCAGATTTTACTGCGATAAGCAGTTATTGAAATATAATCACTTGCTCTGTAAAATAGCCAACATCTCGATCTTGAAAAAAACAACTGACGCCCTGCAATTTCGCTCCTTTCCAATGCGAATACCGCATCATGAATTCGTAAAAATAATGTTTTTACAGCACTGAAGCAATCACGTCACAGAGACAGACCAATATGTTACAGGGGGAGGGGAGTTCAATATACAATTAACGTTTACCGCTATGGGCAAAAATCCACTTCTATCCATCGAAACGAATGCAGTTTTTAAGGACAAAAACACTGGAACATACTGGGTGTTCGCGAAACATGTTTTCATTTCAAGCTCTATTGAACGCTTTGGCGGTAGATGAGTATGTTCTGCGGCGTTGATTAAGCTAATTCGCAAACCAAAAAGAGGTATTAAACAGCTGTTTTAATTTGAACAATGGATGCGGTGCCGTTTAATTGATGTGCACTATTTGTTAGAAGATTCTTTGACTAGGCTACAGTTTTGTAACTGTGATTTAATTGGTTGGTTCAGAATCGTGCAATGTTGTGTATTTAAATGGTCCTCACACGCCGTGAACTCGGAACGTGTGCTGTTATTTAATATGTGAGTTATCAATGTGTAATGACAATAAGAATACACACATGTATAATATTCAACTGAACGCAGGATGATATAGATCTCATTTGGTTGCAATTATATTTTTAACGAATTATTTTTTCTCAAAAAATAATGCGGTTAACGCGATCGTGCACATGTTGCTTTGCGGAAGTCACGGTTAAACTACACTTCCGCTTAGAATACACATTAGCTGCACCTAAATAGTCCTAGTATTTTTTCGATATTAAAATGACTTCTATGTGTTTTTTCAATACAGTGAAGTCATATTTATACTATCGAATCAACATAGATAATCAATTCTCTAGAAAATATCAAATTAACAGTAAATGCATATATATATCATTTGTCGGCAAGCGTATGAATTTTTAGTTATATGCCCATTCACTAGTGAGTGACGTAGTTAACGGAAGTCGAACCCATGCTGAAGAACCATGTAATATGCCGAATCAACACAGAGAATCAATTCTCAAGAGAATATCAATTTAATAATAAAGGCATATATTTCATGTGTCTGCAGGCATGTATGAATTTTGAGTTGTACGCCCATTGACTAGTGAGTGACATAGTTAACAGGTGCCCATTATGTAACGCTAGCAAACCTGACCTTCGACCCAACGTTGTAGAGCAATGTATCTGCAGAGCTCCAGATAACGAATATAGAACATTTTCTGTGCGTCGTTTTAATCATAAGACAAAATGAAAGTGACGTATTTTCCAGAGAAATCCCGATCGTTAAATATAATCGCGGTCGAATAACACCCTAACACCGTATGTAATTCGCCTACTTCACCGGTATGTGCAGTTTTTACGGAACAACGAGTTCTCACGCTTCGGAATTTATACACAAATAATGTCTGCTCCAAGCGAAAAAGATCCGTCTGCACAACCAATTAAACCTGGTTCGTTATTAAAATATATCAAAATGGAAGAACTGCTGAGTTCTGCAATAGCAGAATACGTTTTTGGCCGGATTGCTTAAGCAATTCCGGTCTATAGATTGGCGATGTCCGTCTGTCCGTCTGTCTGTCTGTCTGTCTGTCTGTCCGTCAACATTTTGGTTAAAGTTTTAGGTTAGGCAAAATGGTTAAAGTTTCTGGTTAAGCAAAATCTCAGCACAAGAAAGGGTTGCAAACTTGAAACTTTGCCTGAAGGTAACCAGTAACAAGTTCTATTGATTTCTATTGTTACTTTGACCTTGACCTTAGTTTGTCGATTTTCAAGGTCAAATTGCCGACAATCCGGCCTTACCGTCTTCAGCGGTTTCTTGTTAATAATTTAATCGATGACATGGTAAATAAACAACGGCCGATTTAAAGAAAAAACATCATGCAAAAGTTCCCCCCAAAACAATCGATCTTTGCATACGGGAGTTCCCGTGGATGATTTTGACTGATGCAGTGATGTATTTTGTTTTTTTCTCCCCTAGTTATACACAATGTGTCCCTCAAATAATAAAGTTCATCAAGATTAAGTGATTTACCAATATTATTTAATATTTAATTCGCATACCGATGAATCATTCTGGAGACCTGACTTTAATCCATCGGAAGGGTTAAATGTGTTCAAGTAAGAATAGACAATACTGTAATGGTATGAATACCCTGATAAATCAAATGCATCATGACAAACATGTTGCAGATGGTAACAAAAATAGATAATGACAAGCATACTTAACTCTTTCCAACACATAGACGCTTTTCTTGATAAAACAAGCATTTTGACGCGCACCTTTGCCCGTATGGCTGATAAATATAAATTAATGGTCCATAATTAGAACATCGTTTTCAAGTTGGAAACGGAGACAAAACGGTGAGATTTCCCTGTGTGCGTTTAAGTGTTATTTGTCTTTTTATTTTTCTTCTATCATCTTAAGGAAACAAATAGAATTGCACAACGATACTTCCACAAATCTGTTGGCATCTCTGTGATACAGAGCTCCAGATAATTACTTGGGTCAAATATGTTTCAATCCCTAAAATAATTATTAAAGAGTGAATCACTGCAGGAAGCCCATCATCCCACAATAAGGAAGGTCAACATGCATGCACAACTCTAACTAAAATTTTAAGTTAGAAAAGGCGCATAATTGTGTCAAAATCTGATATAGAGTTATGGGACTTGTCCTGCAAGGTCATTTGATGATGTCCAATAAGTGAGTGAAGTTTCAAAATTTAACCAAAGTTGCAACGCCAACGCCGACGCTCAAGTGACTGTTATAGCTCTCATATTCTTCGAATAGTCGAGCTAAAAAAACTACTAAGTTTTAAAGCAAGTTTAAAACAAACAAAAAACATGATCAAATGCAATTATTAATTACATTTTCAAAATAATTCGTTACTACTAGTACTTTCAGTACTTTGATTATCCTAGTACTTTCAGTACTTTGATTATCATTGATGTATACATATATAATTTTGCTTTGTATCTGTACATTTTTTTTTTTATTTATTTCGTGGGGTGAAGGCTCTTAAGCTTCACAGTTATGTTTCACTTTAATTTTGTAGCATGGATCATACAACCAAGGTGCAGGTTCCTTTCCAAATGACGTTGCTCTGTTACGACTTGTCACAAATGCAGATTTGATTAGTTATAGGGTAACAGTCGCTCGCGATCAAGGGGACTTTGCTGACGAAACATGTCAGATTTCTGGATGGGGCTTATTGGGTACGCATGTTAACATTGTTTTGTTCTTTGTTGGTTTTCCAAAGTGTCTTATTACTATTTAAATTCATTGACTATCGATACATTCTCTATAGGAAAGAAATAAAAATGGTACAATATATATACATTTATTTGTTTAAATGGTTTCTTATAGAATTCAACGCTTCCAATAGTATTTCAGAAACATTATGTTTCCTTGGGTACGTACTAATACACTGACGTCACAGTCCGAATGATTTCCAGACAACCATGAACGTCAAGGAATTTAGCCACTCTATCATTTGAAATGAGCTCGTGCGCTCCTTAAGTGGACGATCTTACCACTGCAGGTCAACATACCAGAGAAACAGAGACAAATTATCACACAAACACTGCGGCCTAAGTCGACATGATAATTTTGAGTCGAGCCTGGTGTGACTTAAATAAATACTACGACCGGTGTTCGAAGAAAATATATCCAGGCTGGTGCTGCAATTGTGCAGGTAATAAGATTGTTCAATTAACTTTGTGGAGTCTTTCAAAGTAATCTATTTTATTTTTATCTTCAAGAAACTGGTGCTTCGGCGGCCGTACTCATGAAGGCTGATGTTCGAGTTATGCCAAAGTCTGAATGCGCTAGTCACTGGGGAAGTAACAACATCCTAAACCAACATATCTGTGTCATTGGCGAAGGTGCCGCCTATCCAACCGGAGCTGGATCATGCAATGTGAGTAATATTGTCCTAAGATAAGTTCAAGGGACTTTGAAGAATAAACATATTAGGGCTACATTCAACACTAAGATCGACGTTCATACACAAAATCCAACCCCAATCTACCGGTATGTAGTAGGTTTTCACGTAGAAACACTGAACAATGTTTCGGTAATTTAGTCAGTGTAAATAGCTTAGGTAACGATCGTTCCTCAATGGCCTCCTGATTGGAAGACGGGCAGTGCTTCAGAAAAGCCTGCCTTAGCATTTTTGTAACATGAGGCGATCAATGTCTGTCCGTGCACTCCTGTTACAGTGATCAAATGTACAATGAAAAACAATGAATAACAAAGATATCTTGATTACTCATGCGACTAATTCTCGAACAATGCAGAAGCGGGTTAAAATATACAAGTCGCAAAAGCCTGACAAGTGGTGTTCCTATAGCTAGGCTCAGTTGAAAACATGTGCATGCTGGTCAGAGTATTCTTTGTACGCCGATTTAAAAAGACCTCAACTAACTGGACTGCACCTCGAACATCCGACTTGTTGATATTTTGATTCTATACTTCAACTGAAAGTTTTATTTTGATTCAAGATTGATACTTATTTTATAGGGTGACAGTGGTGGCCCCTTAACATGTAGAGACGGCTCAGTGCTGGCTGGAGTGACTTCATGGGGAAGAAGTGGATGCCACGTTGATGGTGTAGTCACACATCCAAGTGTGTATGCACGTACCACCACCTTCTACGACTGGATAAATGAAAATTGTGAAAATTGTCTTTAAACCTGACCAAGAACACAGTCTACTCATGAACTGACCGCATTTCCTTTTATCGACCTTTACTGAATTAAAATATTTAAGCATTCATTCAAACTCGTGTTATTTCTTGGTTCAAACCAGTGGAAACCTTGTGAATCGTGTCCTGCAATGCGAGGTCTTATTGCAATTACGTTCGTTGAAGTTTTCCCTGCCTATATGTACAAGTTACCTTATTGCAAGTACGTACGGTAAAGTCCACCCTGACTATACGTACATGATACCTTTTTGCAAGTACATACGGTGAAGTCCATCCTGACTACATGTACAAGAGACCTTATTGCAATTACGTACGGTGAAGTCTTCCTTGATTATATGTACGTCATATCTTATAGCAATTACATACAGTGAAGTCTTCCCTGAATATATGTATCTCCTGACCAAAAAACTTGGGCCTCCAATAGCTATACCCCGATTTCACTTTAAATGATGCCAAATGCGAATTGTCAACACTATATATATATTCATAATCATATTAAATACAGAATGTCACTTTTTCTTTTGCTATAATGGTTTATTAAAACAAATCAGCTGCTGTAGATGAGGAAAATGATATGTTTGCATTTGTAAAAGGGTTAAATGAATTCAGGTTGTATTGACTGTCAATACAGGTTCGTAAAGAGAAGCTTAGACAATTTGTTTATCGCAATTGAATCAGCAATATATCGTTTTAATTAAGAGCATCAGAGTCATAGAGGCGCTTTACGAGAATAATGTGTGAACATTAGAACCGAAAGCTTGTCTATAGAGGGCTCCCAAAACTAGGTTACGTATCGTAGTAAATCATCGGTTACGTCCCCTGATTATGAATAATCCACTTCCGGGGACTACAAACAACAAAACAATGGCGGATGACAATAGAATTATTGATGCGTGCAGAGACATATTATATGTATCTGATGCGTGTAAGGATCAAAAAGAATGAAATTGTCTTAAATGGGTCTTATTCAAATCGTCGGAGGTATAAATTGTCAAATTGATTCAATTCAATTCAATTGTATTCGGCAAATTCAGCATTTACACGCCTTTTGCCAATATAAAATTAAACAGTGAACACACATGGCAATAAAAAAGAAAACATACAAAACATACAAACAATACGTACAAATATTTTTAAATATCATTTTGTTCTGATAAGAAGACAGACAAAAAGTTGAACATTCGGCCATGGTAATTTTCCAAAATAATTAGTTCAATTAGAGAAGAATAAAGGGGACAGCAAAGTAAAAAATGATATTCCGATTCCACTTAGTAACTATTACATACATTACAAATACAATTACATCTGTCAATACTAGAATATCTCCCCATTTCAATATTTAATAAATGCGAACATAATCTAAAAGAACTTAATTGTTTTCTTAGAGTATCATTTTGAATAAGATCAATGTATTTTTCAAAACCAAATATTGTTTTAAATTTCCTATAGTAATCCAATTTCGAAGAAGTATGCAAGGAAGTATTCAAACTTTGAAAAAATTAGCCTTTAAATCGCTGTTAAAATAAAGGTAGATAATTTACATTCTGTCAAACTGATTTCAAACATTACCAAAACCAAGATCATCTAATAGGGATTTTACTCTCATAGCCCAGTATTTCTCATTGTTACTATTGCATTGTTCATTAAATATATTAAACATAATAGAGTTGTCATTGTTCTTATCTTTAACCAGCATTTTAGTACTCTTTAACAGAACAAAGCAGGGGTCAATTATAGTTGTTTTAAGAATGAGCGTGCCGTCAATTAACCACACTTCACACATTGCTATTAAATTAGGAAGGTGTTAAAAATACATTGTATTATATGATAAAGGCAATCGCTGTTCTGTTTTATCAATTCGACGATAAATATATGATAACTTTTATTGTTCAGGTGTTATGGTGTCAAAGGGTCTATTTCGAGAAGAAAGAACACCACAATATTTAAAATATAAATTCAATTTATTATTTTCATTATAATCAACTTGTCATAAACGGGTCTTAGTCAAATCGTCGGAGGTATAAATCGTCAAATTGATATGAGAACAAAACAGGAGTCAATTATATTTGTTTAAAGAATGTTGTGCCGTCAATTAACCACACTTCACACATTGCTATTCAATTAAGAAGGTGTTAATAATACTTTGTGTTATTTCTTAACAATCTTCAAACAAATACTAATTGACAATTTTATCCAACAGTGGTCAAGTGATTTGAGAGAAAATAAGGTGCTTACTTTATATAAAGAAATTAAGCCTGACTTCGAATACGAGCACTACTTAGATTTGATAAGTTTGAAATCGGACAGGAAAGTAATTGTGCAAATTCGCCTATCTGCGCATAATCTACACATACAGACTGGTCGATATGGGGCAGGCAGGGTGGAGAGAAACCAACGACTTTGTAAAATATGTAATAATGGCGACATAGAAGATGAATTTCATTTTATTCTTACTTGTAATGTATATAAAGTAATTAGGAAAAGATATTTAAGTAACCATTTCATTGATAGACCTAGTGTACACAAACTGTGTGAATTGTTATGTTCTACGGACAAGTCAACGATCAATAACCTGATCAGTTATATTAAATGCGCTCTTGTGATAAGAAGAAACTACTTATATACATGAAATGTTTAATTATTCTCTCTTGCACTTACACATTCTGTAAATAAATGTATGTTGTAAAATGAGCAATACTAATATAATTATCAGTATTAGTATTTCTTTGTATATATGTGTGTGTGTGGGTTTGTGTGAGTGTATGTATATGTGTATGACATAATGTATGTATGTACATGTTTATATATTTATATATTTGTGTATAATTTAATGTAATATAGATGTTCTTATTATTATGACCTGAAAATAACTGGTAATCATGTATGGACGAGAAACATCTTGTTTAAGTCCAAATAAAATTTGTGTTCTGTTCTGTTCTATGATAAAGGCAATCGCTGTTCTGTTTTATCAATTCGACGATATATACGATTTGACTGTTATTCGTCTTAAGTTAAAATGGTAAATAATACGTAACATTTTGACTTGCAATTATGTAAATGAAAAAAATAGTTGTCGGGCGTTTTTCACCTCTAAATTTACAAGAAACATTCAAAGAAACAAACAATTTATACAAACATATACACACAACACGTTTAACATATCTACAATAACAGAACATAAAATAACTTTAGTATTTATCACTATTTAATGTACTGATGTATTCTTGTAAAGATTGACTATGGATACTCTAACTCCAGTCATGAATATCCATATTTAATCTACATGTATATAGGAATACAACGCCTTAGTATGTAATGTACTCATGTATTCTTGTATATATAATGATTGACTATGGATACTTTAACTCCATAGTCATGAATATCCATAGTCAATCTATACAGGAATACAACACCTTATGGCCAAATTCGAGCCGACACCTCATTGAGAAGTCATGGAAATTCAGGGAAACATCTATATTGGATAGTTGGTGTTCGTGATTAAAAGATGTCTCATCACTGTTCTGATGATCTTCCAAATATGTTGCTAGTGTGTAATAATGTTAAGGAACATCCAACCGTGTAGCGATGAATGTTTTATCTTGGAAACCAGTGTCATCTCAGTATGTGTCTGCTTCTTGTTCATTGTCATCCAGATCAAGTAGTCAATCGTGTGTGAAGATTTTAAAAGATAGTCCTCGGAAGTTAACAATATTTTTGCGCATGCGCATTAACAGCAAATAACGATAACTCGCCAAGGGAAATAACCTAGTTTTGGGAAAGGTCTATATCTAAGACCAGAACTACTTTTCCATGTTTATGTTTGAACCAGATAAAAGTCGTATCATGCCAGATCTATGCAAGAAGGAGGTAGTGGTATCACGGTAGTGGTATCACAACAACTTTCTTTGGCTCCAAAATGGTGTTACGTGGAAGCATTGACATGCAACATTCGAACATGTCTTTAACATGTGACTAGGTGACGTTCCTATTACTTTTCTTTAAGTTTTATAATATCACACTAGAATCTCCCAGTCATACTTTGGCCCTGTGAGAAAAACCTTCTTTTCATAATATATTGCGTTTTGCAATTATGGGCCCTTAATTTGTTTCACAACACTGAAACAAATGTACCCAGGTTTCATCACCTATGACAACAAATGTAACAAGTTTTTTAGCTGCACTTTTGGCAGTTTTGACATGCACATTGTCTGGTCGTCCATCGAAAGAATGGCGAATCCACCTAACACATGTCTGCACACGACCATCAAACTATTTGGGAATCCACCTAACACGCGTCTGCATACGACCATCAACATATTGGGGTATCCACCTAACACTTGTCTGCACACGACCATCAACAGAGTAGGGTATTCACCTAACACGCGTCTGTATACGACCCTCAACATACTGGGAAATCCACCGAACACGCTTCTGCATCACTTCAAAAATTCTCGATAGTAAAATACCAACAATAGTTACAGAAGGATTGTAATACAAAACGGAGCAAATGTTTATTAAAACTGAATACTCCACGTTTACAATCACTTTCAACACGTTTTTGTCAGTTTATCGCGGTGACCAAAAAAGGCAAATCAAAACAAATCTACGCTGCTCATAATTCTTATACAATAATAGCCGTGTTTATTAACCAAATAAAGTGGCTTGAACAATATGTGTAGGTCATCAAAAGAGCATTTCTATGAAATTATTTTGTAATCCAATTATAAATTTCAAAGCAGAAGAATTTAAACAGTTCATTATACAGGTACATATAATGGAAACTAGCCACAACCTCAATGGCACTGTTTTATTTAGTAAAGAAGATGGCTTGAAAAATCGATGTAAAGGATCAACTAAGGAATGTAAGACAGTCAGGTAACAGGAGTTGTTAGTGGGGAGAAACTATAATTGCAGCTGAAAACATGAAATATAATTGATTGACTGTGATTTAAATTTCTGTTTTAGCTCATCTGAGAACAACATGCCCAATGTTAGCTTTTGTAGCAGTCCTGTGTCCATCCTACATTATCCCTCAGCCATCATGTCTTTAAATAACATCTGCTTTTAAACTGCTTGACCAATTTTGTTGTTATCCTCATTCAAATATGTTCAAAGATTTCTAATTTGGCTAAAATCTAAGTGTTCCTTATGTTACCCCCTTCTGCAAAAACATCGTGTGTCTTATTTCCAGATAATTTGGCAGAATTTGTCCTAGAGTGACAGTTTACATAAATTGTTCAATTAATATCGAGTAGTTAAATAAAGAGTTACATCAGAAATGATGTCAACTGACAAAAGTAAACATGTTCTACGCTGCAACAGCTTGTCTGTTTTCAAGATATGTTGGCATAAATGTTACTTTTTAAATGTCGATTCATTTATCATGACTGCGGTATAATTCCCACTAGCTTCGTGGTTATTATCCAAGCTACACTATTTTATATTACTAGTTAAATTTTCAAATTCACTGGAAAAGGTAGTCTTTAAATGTTGTCAATTAATGTATAAATGTTGATGTATAAATATAGCCCCTCCCTTTGTGGTCATGTATTTGGACAAATCAATAAGGGTTAAAAACTCAAAGTAAAGAATGATCAATCAAATCGGACAAGAAGTTTATGAGAAGATTTTCGAGGTTTGCAAAGTATGTAATTAAGAGAACCAGTCTCGCATCCTGGTGACCATTACATTGGACTAATTAAAATTTAATTAACAAGCTTTGGTCACCCATTTCTGCGAGATTATTTCAAAATCAGACAAGTTCTTTCGAAGGGGAATATGTTCAAAGTTGGCTCTACATGAGTAATAGGAAAAAGATACAATAACTACTTGTTTAATTATTTCAAATTTAAAACAATTACACAAGATTATTTTTTTAAACTCGACTGTATTAATACAGAATGATAAATACAAGCGCCTTCTCCTGGCGGCCATGTTTTTCCAGACATACAGAAGTAAATTGATACATATTTGTAGAGAGTCACCAACGGAAATTTTCTGTCAAAACATTTTTAAATCAGGCCAATTCTGTTGGACAAGCAGATATGTTAAGGGCTTTGTTTTTGTGTGTAAAGAGAACAACTATAGGAACATTATTGTGAATATGTGTTGAAATGGACCCAGTGGTTTAAATGAGACGTTAATATGAAGTTTATTTATTTCAAATATAAATTCAATAGGCCACATGACCTGTGAGAAAAAAAAATTACACAAATAAACATTACAATTGACATAGCAAGCGGAGCACATTTACCAATTAACAAGTACAAAAATTCGCAAGAGGTAACATGTCGTGTCATAGACGGAGAAGGTGTTGTTCAAACGTAATATCATATCCTTATCACCACTTTATATATACATGCTTAACAGGCAATACAATTTAATATAACACAATATAATATAATACAATACAATGCAATACATTACAATACAATATCATATAACATAATACAAAATAATATGATACAATACAATACAATACATTGCAATACAATATCATATAAAATAACATAATACAAAATAATATGATACAATATGTCCATTACAGGCAAGGGGCATATTGACAAAAGTGTGACACATTCACAACACTAAATGAAAATTATATAAGTACATGAAATATAAAGACAACACAACATTTATATTTACAACTTATTTGTACATTTTACATTACCATTACAAACCATATCTTAGTTGAAAAGCTTTCATTACATATGTACATACATTTCTAAGTTTAGAAACATTAGTGCATTCGAAAAGTTGTTTTAGTTTATACATGCTAGGATTGGACCAATAATACTTAGAAATATATCTTTTACGGAGGTCAGAATATAAATTGCATTCAATCATAAAATGGTATTCGTCTTCGATCTTATTACATGTAATACATTTTCTATCTTCACGTGGGATACTGTTTGGGCGATGCCACCTACCAGTTTCAATGGAAAGATTATGTGATGAGAGTAGTAACTTTGACATTGCAGCAATTAAATTATTACTGAAATTACAATTTAGATAAAAATGAAAGTTGAAAGGGACAATGGATTTGAAGAAGGTACTGCGTGGTGAATTATCAATTCTTGCATTCCAGTTCTGTACATTATTATCACGCAATCGTTGTTTAAAATGACTCATGAAAGCAGTTACGTTACCAACACCCTGAGCTAACCAAACTTCATAAAAACCCAATGATGACAATAACTTCTTAAGTAAAGAAACCCACGACACTTAATTTGGATACAACTCTTCATCAGTTTTTAGAATTTCGTACATAATTTTACAATACTTTAAATCATCACTATTTTTTATTTTTAACCAATATTTTACAATTCGGGTATGTCTATTGTAGGCTAGGGGGAATCTACCTAGAACGCCGTAAACAAAATCATTTTGTTATCAACGTTTTACGTGTAAAATACGTTTGCAATATTGTGTGTGAATACTTTCGACACTATTTGCCTTATAGAAACCCCATACCTCACTTGAGTAGTTCAAAATGGGTAAAATCAACTTGTCAAAGAGATCAAGTCTATGTTTCACGCTGACATTAGGAAAATTATATAAGTATTTATTGAGTCTAAATATAGCTTTTTGGGCTTTATCAGCGAGATTTGCCTGTGTTGTATTAAACGAGCCACCTGAAGAAAAGACAACACCTAGATAAGAAAGAGACTTGACTATCTTAAGATTTTCCCCATTAAATGTAAACTTTAGATTCCTTGGCAAAGCACCGCCCTTTCTAAAGATAATTATTTTAGTTTTCTGTACATTTATTTTAAGTTTCCACCTACCACAATATGTATTCAAGCTTTTTAATCCATTTTGCAAACACTCCGCCGAGTTAGAAAATACAACAATGTCATCAGCGTAAAGTAAAATGAACATTTTTGTCATATACATATCTATAACGTTAAATCCATCTGATTCTAGGTGTTCTTCGATGTCATTAATGAACGTTGAAAACATAAATGGAGACAGAGATTCGCCTTGGCGTACGCCTAAAAAGCACGAAAACTCGTTACTTAATGTATTATTAAACTTAACAAGTGATTTAACACTACTGTACATACTTTTCAGAATTGTCATCATTTTACCGCGAATACCGAGTTTTATAAGTTTAGACCACAGACTATTGCGTTCAATATAATCAAAAGCTTTGCTGAAATCTATAAAGCTACAATATAGTTTTTTACCCTGATTTATCATATGCGTAATTATACCATGAAGTACGAAAATATTGTCAGTAGTGCTCATACCACTGCAAAAACCCGCCTGTGCCTCGATGTATATACATTGTAACGTTCAGCCCATGAAGTCAAGCGGTTATTTAAAATACGTGTGAAAAGTTTACCCTATACACTCAATAAAGTTATACCCCTATAGTTTTCAGGGTTACGAATGGACCCTTTCTTATGAAGAGGTATTATGTATCCTTCTGACCAAGTTTCTGGAAAATAACCAGTTTTGAAAATAACATTAAACAGTGATTGTAAATAAGGGGTTAGTACAGTATTTCCATATATAAAATATTCATTTAAGAAATTATCCGGACCTGCACTTTTACTGAGTTTTAGTTGTTTAATACCTTTATTAGAAAGTGTTGACGATACATGTCATACGGACAGGCGTCTTACATGTGGTGTCAAAATAGCTCAACTTGATCACTACGTGCTAAGCTGAGTTTAAAACAATAAAAATGAGCTCAAAGTTAACAACCCTTACAACCATTTTATTTTTACGTTTCTTATAAAACGTAATTGCGCAATATTATGGTTACAGATATTTTCTTATTTTCCTATGTCTAAATATGCTCCAAATATACAGTTAACATACTTGCATTCGAAGCAGTAAAAAGAATATCTTGTCATTAACTGTCAATTGGCATTGGGCGATATGTATTATACAATAGACTAAATTGAAAAAAACGTTATACAAAAGGTTCAGATATAAAGTTAAGAAAAGTTTATTTAATTGCTTTAATGTCAATATGGTTGCACTAGGTCTAAGGTGGTTACATATGAATGCAGGACATTATTTACAAATTCTTAGCGACAAACATGAATCATGCACCATGCCAAATTTATTTTCAAGAGGGGTGACGGGCCTTGTAAACTAAAGTTTTCCGCCCAATAAATATATTAGCCGTTTAACGAGAAAACCAACATTTTGGACTCTGCGTAAAGGATCGATCCTGAACAGACTAAGCATACCGCGTAGGCTTACCCGGAGGCACACTTTTCGGCTCCTGTGGATTTTCTGTTTCAGGAATCATTAATCTATACCTCTATGAATTTCCCTGGAACAGAATGTGTCGGCCCGGGTTAGCCTTTTTTCTCTAGATCGGTAGGTAGAGTGGTCGGGTCACCATTTACTTACAGTCCGACCAGCTCATTCATTCTGTATATACAATCGGACTAAAATACTTAGATATGTCCGAAAATGTGCTTATTATAAATATATTTGTAAACGTATTTGTATTGGTATTGAACCCAATATCAGGTCATTTGCTCTGGGTCGATTCGCCTCCAAAGGTGAAGATATTTGTAAAATATGATATTTATTTTATTTGTTGTTTTTGATTAAGTAATCATTAACCAAATTTGAGTATATAAGTACAAAATAGTTTGATTGGATTGAATAAATATGTATTAATTTAATTAGCTTTAATTAAAATTGATGAAAACACATTATTAAAAATATAGTTATTGAGTAGAGAGTATATGCCAAACGGAGGAATTTATCATGTTTACTTTGGAAACACCGCGGCAAAACTAAAAAAATCTCACAATTTATTCTTTCGGTACAATGTTTTCAAAATTCTTCAAACGGCGATCTATGCATACGAGTTGAACTGTATGTCATAAAACTAAAAGTTGTGGTTCACATATCAACAAGGCTTTGTTATTGAGATAAATATGGCCTACCTATCGTAACTTCGAATGAAAGAATGGTAAAATGGCGGAAAATGATGAATAATAAAGTACTATGCGAGTTATTTTAGATTCGTTGTAAGCTGGTTCCTCGTTGAATATACATGTTGATAACGGGTAGAGGCTAGTCTATCCCTTGTTTTGTTTTGACGTGCTGCAGCCAATCAAATTTAATATTATTGATAACGTTTTGCGTTATATCAAACTGCCAACAAAATCAAAATATCTTAGATTTGGAACTTTCTTTGAATGCATAGCTAGTTTTAGGGAATGTTAACATGTTTATAGATAATTCAAATTATAACTGGTTAAAACCGTTTATATCTTCGTGTATAAAGAGCGCTTTGAATGCGGGTCAATAGCCGTTCAATAGATTCAGATTTAGATTATTTATTAACTCAAATATACAATTAAATAGATACATGAGTAAATCAAAGAAACATAGCATAATAGATAATATTTTCACGTGATAAGTGTTTTCGTTGGCAAAGCAGATTATTATTTAAGCTATTGACATACTTTTTTTGAATTAGTATTCATGGTTCACCTATTCATGCCAGTTGTGCTTTTAATTTGTATCTATTTTGCTTATTATTCAGAGTGATGCATCATGACATGACCGGCCCGAATTTAATCGAAAGCCTTTCATGTTTTACATCCCTCAGCTTTTTTTCTAGAACAGAACGTTTTCAGTTTGATATTGATCTAAATAAACATGTTCTAAATATCTTTTCATTTTATATATACATGTATAACAAAACACATGCGCGCATGAACAAGTTATCAACATACACATTCATGAATATATCTGAGTTGTCAATCACTAAAAATTGCGAATCATACAAGAAACCGCCAGATAAACAATACTTTCTTATGGGTGAACGGGTTAATTATTTAATTGGTGAAACAGACTATAGTACTTTTACATAGTTATTTTTCAGGCGTTAGTTACCGAACATTAGATCAAGATGACCTTCTTTGGATCTTAGAAAACAATGCCTAACTATGACAGAACAGGATTGATCTTACAACTTATGTGTGACCTATTTATTCATTTGTTTGTTGATCGGCAATAACCCTCAATAAGTGTAAATCACTCGCATACAGTATAGACACGATGCATCAAAGGTAGGGATCAATTCTGTATTTAAAAAAAACAAAGTAAATTTTTGAACTGGTTTTATATTTTAAAAATTCAGTTTTAAATTAAGACTAAAATGACTCGTTGAAAAACTTGCATAGTTTTTGTAGACTATTAAAGCACTTAAAATAATATTCATTAAATGATTGAATTATATGGTACTAGGTTTTGTATAGAAATACTTTTGAAGATAAATGATTCGGTGTGTATGGAAAATAAATTAAGGTTATTAGTTCTTTTAGAAGAGAGCTTTATTAGCTTGTTGTACCAAGTTGTATCAACTTGATAGAAACATTCCACAGTGTTTAAAGTAAGTACTAGGTATTTATAAGAGGTTTTGATATCGATTGGATTATTGTTTTTATTTGTTTTATTTATACATATTTGTATTTATCAACAGTCATGCATGAATTTAGAAGTTCATTATCATCTTCTATATTTATCTCGTTCATGGGGTTCGTTATTACTTGTCGCCTTAATATGTTCATATAGTGATTCTATATCAGGGTTATCTCCTTTGACATGATCTTTTCGTGAAATAGTCTATTGGCTTTTTACTTTGAAGTGATCTTAATTTATTTTCATTCTGTTTGTAATGCATATTTTTATATATGATTTAATATATATGCATGATTCAATTGTTCTTATTTTCTATAGATGGGTGTTTTTCATATCATTTCCTTGATGTATTGTATAGTTTATTTCGCCTGTTTGCATTCAGGTCCTTAACATGGTGTATGGTATTTCTTTCTTATATGTTCATAATTCTTAGTGGGAAAAGTTTCATTTGCACTATTCATTAATGCTTTTGTTACATGGTCCACTATATATGCTATCTAGTTTACCTTGATATATTTCATGGGAGGGAGTACTATTTAGTTTCATATATATGTTAGCTGTTTAATTGTTGGATGTATTCTTATGTATTTCGATGTTATTGTCTCATCCCATTTTCTTTGTGCATTTATATTTCTATCAGTGTAATTTTGTATGATATAACAATGCAACATTACATGACCATCTGTGAAAATTGGGTCTAATTCATTCACAAAAATACAGTAATAATACTGTAGTCTCTCGCAGGGAATATACAATAATCATTTACTGACACATTTCTAAATGGTATCCTTCTAGGAATATTCCTGTTTGTTCTACCATTTACATTAATCAAATTAATGTTTTAAACATAGATCAATTAACTAAGAGCCATGATTGTTTTTCTTACAATATGTAAATTGTCTAGTTAATTTCACACCTTTATTCTAACGAAATTTCCTTATTTACAAAAGTAGTCAGATCATTGAACGATTATAAAAAATCCCCAAACATCGTCTGCAAATGTATAATCTTGTAAATGTCCTGTCTGGGCGTTAATCAGCAGCACATCAGTGGAATTATTCATACTTAGTACCCATATCAGTGGTCTCATTGACAAACATTTCATACAAGTCTTGAGTATCAAACTTTAACTTTACTGGAGGAGTGATATATACAATGCATATAATGATATCGTTAGTAGTTTTACATTTTTGCTGGATAGTTCTTATACTATACGTGGTACCCTTTCAATACTGTAATATAAACAGGCTATGATATGCTTTGACCTTCTGGATCGTGCGGGCGGTTTCTAATTGGAGTTCATTGTGGAAAAAGTGTTTTTTGGAAGTGATGAACAACTTTCATTTGATTGGAAGTCTTCTGTAATACCCCTGAATATTAGATTAAGGTGCGTTGCCCTTGCTACGTGGTTGCATATTTGGTATTCTAGTGATGTAAGGCGCTATCGCATTCTTTCTGATCCTGATTCAGTAGTTGTCTTAAGACTTTCTAGGTTAAGGGTACTCACTGTAAGGGTATTTGTATTTGTTAACATATCAAAAAACATAATGAGTTTTTCAACTTTATTCTGCTTTACAAAGTCATTTTATCAACTAGGGGAGTTAATTGGTGATACAGATGATCAGGGGTTATTGAGGTAGTAGTCCCACCTGTTGATTGTCGTTGTCTCTCCTTCGCGTTACTCGTCAATAATGAATGGTTGGCTATTCAAGTGCCGGCCAGTGTTTTTGACAATGGCATGGCTCTCTTCCTCACTCGCTTGGAAACAAACGTTTTGTTCGCTAATTTAATCTCCATTCTACCCATGGCAAATACCAACAAATAACTCGAGAAGGGGTTCTTATCGGTGAATAACCGGAAGAAATTAGAAAATTATGATCAATGTGCATGTCAAAACTGTTAAAGACGCTGCCTAAAACTTTCCAAAAATGTGACAAAAAATTTTTGTTGTCATAGGTGTTGAAACCTGGGTGTAATATCAGTTAGAAATGTTGAAAAAAACATTTGGGTCAATCACTATGAAAAAGTGCCAATAATACAAAATAATTTGCAATGAATGATTACTAACATGGTGCAAAGTATATATGAAAAGTACAACAGTGATATTGTAAAACAAAAAAATAGAGAAACGTCGCCCATTCACCGGTTTCATATATGTTCGACTTTAGCATGTCAATGCTTCAGCGCACACCTCTAGTAAAGTAACAACGTTTTAAAAGTCACAGAAAGTTGCTGTGATACCATTACCTCCTCATTTTTAAGACCTTGCACGATCCGACTTCTGTCAGGTTCAAACATAAAAAAAAACCTGTTCTGGTCATAGATATCGAGCTTTCGGTTCTAACGTTCATTAGTACTTCTTATATATCGTCTTTGCTTTTCAATCCTTTACACGAACCTGTATTGACAAGAACACGGTCAATATAATCTGAATGGACCCTTTCACAATTGTAGACACACCTAACGCATTTATATCAGACTATTAAAATAGATAGTGTAGCGAAAGGAAAATTGCCACACTGTATTAAATAATGTTATTTCATTTGTAGAAATGTCCCATATGTGTGCTTATACTTGTTTAAAGTAGTCTGCTGTATATGGGAACGTGTCAGTAAGTTTCTAGTGTTTCATTAGACTCGATAGCTGTAAATCTCCTAAATGAAGGTAGAATATGTAAGTTTTTTATGAGACAAAAAATAACATCAGGGATGTAGATAAGAATTTTGTAACAAAATTAATAAAACTAGACATCCCAATACCTGCGTCTTCTAAACCAGTCATTTTTCAAAATACAAAGACATTCCTGTTGTTCAATGTATCTCTAACTTAAGTTTACGTTTTAAGCTTTCAGAATATGTATGTTTTGTTTATTTGCCAAATGTGACTTCAAAGTTTTATTTGCTACAAAAGGTGAAAATTTGAACAAATATTTATTTCTCCATGTGATATTTTAACCAGATAATAGGTGTTCAGGTGGAGTTGCTTATCCCTCTTATCTACGTCCCTGATAACATCTTTGTCATTCAAAACGATACTTCGATATATGAGCCGTCCCGCGAGCACACCAACATTGTGGAATCTGCGTAAAGTATCGACCTGGATAAGCCTAAGCATGCCGTGAAGGCTAACCTGGACAGACACTTTTTGCCTCCTATGGATTTTCTGTTTCAGGAATCATTACTCTATACCACTATTCCTCTTAGACGGAATGTGTTTGCCCGGATCAGTCTGCGCGGACTGCGCAGGCTGATCTTATTCGATACATTACGCAGATGCCATAATGTTGGTTTTCTCGCGGGACGGCCCATGTTATGCATGTTAAATTTAGTATTGACAATTCGCATTTGGCATCATTTAAAGTAACATCGGCGTATAACTATTGGGACACAAGATTTTTTTTTGTTAGGAGATACGACTTCACCGTCCGTAATTGCAGTAAGGCCTCTTGCACATATAGTCAGGGTAAACTTCAACGAACGTCATTTCAATAAGGTATCGTGTACATATAATCAGGGTAAACTTCACCGAACGATATTGCAATAAGGTATATTGTACATATAGTCAGGGAAGACTTCACCGAACGTAATTGCAATAAGGTATATTGTACATATAGTCAGGGAAGACTTCACCGTACGTAATTGCAATAAGGTATATTGTACATATAGTCAGGGAAGACTTCACCGAACATAATTGCAATAAGACCTTACATTGCTGGACACGTTTCTCAAGGTTTCCACTGGTTTGGACCAAGTTATAACACGATTCTAAATGAATGCTTTAATATTTTAATTCGGATAAGGTCTATACAAAGGAAATGTGATCAGTTCATAAGTAGATTGTTTAAAGACAATTTCCACAATTTGTATTTATCCATTCGTAGAAGGTGGTGGTACGTGCATACACACTTGGATGTGTGACTACACCATCAACGTGGCATCCACTTCTTCCCCATGAAGTCACTCCAGCCAGCACTGAGCCGTCTCTACATGTTAAGGGACCACCACTGTCACCCTATAAAATAATTATCAATCTTGAATCAAAATAAAACTTTCAGTTGAAGTATAGAATCAAAATATCAACTAGTCCGATGTTAGAGGTGCAGCTCAGTTAGTTAGGGTCTTTATGAATCGGCGTACAATGAAGACTCTGGCGAATATTTCTAAAGCACTGCCCGTTTACCATATATATGCCACAACACTCTGAAATAGACCGAAGGTGCTTTACACTCAGTCTGATCAGGATCTTCATAAATCGCCATGTATTAATCAGGAAGCCATTGGAGAACGATTGTTACTTAAGCTATTTACACTGACTAAATTACCGAAACATGAAACGTGAAAACCCAGCATGATTCAGTGTTTCTCCGTGAAAACCCACAGCGTACCGCTAGATTGGAGTTGGATTTTGAGCATGAACGTCAATCTTAGTCTTGAATGCAGCCCGAACATGTTTCGTATTCAACGTCCCTTAAACTCATCTTAGGACAATGTTACTCACATTGCACGATCCAGCTCCGGTTGGATATGCGGCACCTTCGCCAATGACACAGATATGTTGGTCTTGGATGTTTTTAGTTCCCCAGTGAATAACGCATTCAGCCTTTGGCATAACTCGAACATTAGCCTTCATGAGTTCGGTCGCAATAGCACCAGTTTCTTGAAGATAAAAATAGAATGGATTACTTTGAGAGACTCCACAAATCTCATTATCTGCATAATTGCAGCACCAGCCTGGGTATATTTTCTTCGAACACCGGTCGTAGTATGTACTTAAGTCACTCCAGGCTCGAACCAAAATTATTATGTCGACTAAGGCTGCAGTGTTTGTGTGATAATTTGTCTCTGCTTCTCTGGTATGTTGACAATCGACCACTTAAGGAGCGCACGAGCTCATTTCAAATGATAGAATGGCTAAATTCCTTGACGTTCAGTGTTGTCGGGTTATCATTCGGACTGTGACTTCAGTGTTACAGTACGTAACCAAGGAAACATAATGTTTCTGAAATACTGATGGAAGCGTTGAACACTATAAGAAACGATTTGAACAGACAAATATATATATAAGTACATATCCTTTGATTTTGCACACTTTTAGTTTCTTTCCTTTAGATAATGTATCGATAGTCAATGAATCTATATAGTAATAAGATACTTTGGAAAACCAACACAGAACTAATTAATGTAAACGTTCTTACCCAATAAACCCCATCCGGAAATCTGACATGTTTCGTTAGCAAATAATTCATCTTGATCCTGAGCGACTGTTACCCTATAACTACTCAAATTCACATTTGTGTCAAGTTGTAACAGAGCAACGTCATTTGGGAAGGAGCCTGCACCTTGGTTGTACGATTCATGCTACAAAATTAAAATGAAACATAACTGTGAAGCTTAAGAGCCTTCATCCCACGAATATTTAAGGATTGACTGCTAGCGCTTCTTGGAAAATTTGCAAAATCGCGGCCGAGCGTTCATACTGCATGAACGCACGAAAAATAACAGTCTAGTTATATTTACATTTTTCCCTTTTCATTACTTTATTTTTTTCGACCTAAAAGTGTTCGCAAACAAGTCTTTAATAACAACAAAGAAATTTAACCGACAACATACGTTTGTTTAAATAAATAGCTGATATTTGTAACGTCGTATATCATTGGTTAAATGACGTCGCGCTATTGAAATAAACAATGACGTCATAAATCCTACAGAGGTCATGAAAGGTCGACCGGTTCATGCAAAATGAACGTCAAGTTCTTTCTATACAAAGGACTAGGCGAATGTAAATATATAAAAATAAAATGCACAGATACAAAGCAAAATTATATATGAATACATCAAGTATAAAAATATAATTGTAACCAAATGAGATCTATATCATCCTGCGTTCAGTTGAATATTATACATGTGTGTATTCTTATTGTCATTACACATTGATAACTTACCGAATAATTAACAGAACACGTTCGAGTTTTAGGCGTGTTAGGACCATTTAAATACACATCATTGCACGATTCTGAACCAACCAATTAAATCACAGTTACAAAACTGTAGCCTAGTCAAAGAAACTTCTAACAAATAATGCACATCAATTTAACGGCACCGCTTCCATTGTTCAAATTAAAACACTTGTTTTAATAGCTCTTTTTGATTTTCGAAGCCGCAGAATAAACTTGTCTACTGACCATGCGTTCAATAGAGCCTGTAACGGAAACATTGTTCGCGAACACCCAGTATGCTTCAGTGTTTAGTACGAACGTTAATTGTATATTGAACTCCCCTTCACCCCGATACATATTGGTCTGTCTCTGTGACGTGATTGCTTCAGTGCTGTAAAAACATTATTTTTACGAATTGATGATGCGGTATTCGCATTAGAAAGGGGCAAATTGAAATTGCAGGGCGTCAGTTGTTATTTTCAAGATCGAGATGTAGGCTATTTCACAGATAAAGTGATTATATTTTAATAACTGCTTATCGCTTTAAATCTGCGTTCATCATTTTCGATGTTTTGTAAAGTTTTTTAGTGTTTAAATTGTCTAAATTTACATTGGTGGAAACCCAAATCGCTGTTGATAAAGACTGCGTTATATATAAAGTGTGATATGTTCATGCTGAAATCATTGAAACTGAACGTTTTTTATTGACATCCTATTTGCGAAATGACGTCACGTAGTGTCTCTCTCCATAATCATCAGCGTTAAGAATAAAATACGAGATTTCATTCAAATAGTCATGATTTCTTTTAACTGTACCATAAGCTTCTGAAAGGTTTTGGGGAAATCGATAAATCACTTAAACCATTACAGCCTTTGATCTGCTTGTGAATCTGAATGAACTTATCCGAGCCATCACAGATCTCGACAAGTTATATAACGAGTTGTGTCATAAACATACCTGTATTTTTTTCACAACGTCGTAGATGAAATAGCCGTCCGGATTGTTGAAATCGAGGAAGTTTCCGGCAACAGAAAGGCTGGTAGCAACCCTGAAATTAACATTTCTTGTTCGTTATAATGTTTAAGGGCAATTCGGATGTACATGTATTGACTTATTGATTCTGCGTTACATAAGTAAACGCGTAAGTGAACCTGTTGGCGATAAATACCAAGATAACAGAAATAATATGTCAAGCCAGATGTATTGACCACATAGACCCACCGGAGAAATCACCTTAGTCAACATTTCTATTTTTGCCCCAATCGGTTCAAAATTGTTCTTAGTGAGACTAATGTGAGTTTGTTAAGTTATACAACATCTTCACGGATTGTGACAGCCTCTGTTGAGACTGAATTTGTGGAAGGACTAACCTGAGTCTTCTCTCTGTACAAAGATACGATATAAGACGACCCCGATCCGCCGGAAGCGTCTCATATATATGTGTGTGTGTGTGTGTGTGTGTGTGTGTGTGTGTGTGTGTGTGTGTGTGTGTGTGTGTGTGTGTGTGTGTGTGTGTGTGTGTGTGTGTGTGTGTGTGTGTGTGTGTGTGTGTGTGTGTGTGTGTGTGTGTGTGTGTGTGTGTGTGTGTGTGTGTGTGTGTGTGCCCCTTCTGGTGAGAAAGGAAATGAACTCACACATTCCTAGGTACGATTCGCATTGCTTAAAGACTTCACATAGCATCGATAAAGAGCTATAGGTACATATTAACATATCACGAAATTACTCGCTCAGCATAAACCATTTACATACAAGATAAATACGATGATGGTTTTTGACGTTATTATTTATTGTCGTCATGTATAGGACTTGCATTGGAAAACTGTTAATTTAGAACCATTTAGAAACATGACTGTATGATCTTTTTACAATTTACAAAACAAAAGAAAGTAGATTAGTCTAATTTCAATATACTTAATGATACTCATCGTAATGAATGTCAATACATTGCAGTGTCATATGATTATTACAACTCCATAATTGTATCGCATAAAAAGCTTTGATAATACTCGATGGACTACATTTAATTTTATCAGAAGCTACAACTTGGCCTATATACAGTCAACCCTGTGTTTAACTAACAGTATGGTCGCTATAGACAGGTAATTGCTATTCCAATAGTGTCAATAGCACAGGTTCGACTGTACATGCAAGCGAACCACGAGATGTTCACATGTGCACTATCAGGTCTATGCGGCTCGCCAGCCAGTCTATTGTCACTGTAAATTGAAATGTTGCATGATAGATTCCTGATAATGTCTGTTTCCTATAGATGTCTCTGTTGTATGTATTTATCACGCGACAATTCAATTTAAACGGACTATATGACCAACACAAATATAACATAAATATAACATAAATCTAACATACACTCCATCGACACAGTGAGCAGCTGTTAAGACCCAACGGGCAGCAATGACGGATGCCCCACATCTGTGGGAATTACCCAGGATGAGAGACAGTTGATGAGGGAATTCTCCACTACCGGCTGTTTCCCCGTTAATGATCCTTGTCCTGTCGTCAGTGTGGTAGATGTCGGGATTCAGGCGAATCGTGGGGAAATTTGCGGCTGTTACACCTGTTTAAAATAGAACACGACGTTATAAGATCAACCGTCAGACGTTTGGACCGTTCGCCTTATGGGCTAGTTGTAGTGCCGTCGGCTTAAACGAGTTTTATGGAGATAACTATGTTATAACTGCAAAACTGTAAGAATAATGTAAATCCAGTTTTATCAACATTGCGTAATAGAATAATTTAAGCGCTATAAGCGCTCGCTTTCCAAAATTTATTTCCAAAACAACTCTGCTATAGAGGCGCCTTAAGTCGTCCGTAAAAGGTTAAGGTTAAAGGTCGACCCAACCTAATCAAAGTTCGATCGTATACTGCTAACGTGCGACTGCCCCTTCGTATACAGAAGCCCAATCGATGCATGAATGACAATATGACGCCAACCTCTAAATTATAGGCATAAATCATACTCTTAACTTTTTATTTCAACTCAAAATTCAATACTGTTGGTATTCGAAAATATCGACGCAGCACTCGTTTAGCTGACTCGAATCTTTCGAAAACCCACATTTTAGGGTTTGACTGTTTATTAAGAGAGATATTCCGGACATATGGACTCATCCGTATATATGCATGTGCGATGAACAGTTGAGCCCTGCCAAGACGTGTTAGCGTGAAGTCCTAAAGATGGTGTTATCTTCATATCTACACTTTGTCATAGATATGAGCCGCTCTTCGATATTTGGAATCAAAATGACATTCCACGTTTAATGTTATCTGGCATAATTATTGTGAGGCTACACATGTGTACCTATATGATTTCCTGCTGCTTGTATCATATGATAAGCTCCTGAGACCATATTTTAGAGACGCCCGCTTGTTTAACCATTTCCATTTATGTTGACACATCCTCAGCAAACATCTTGTAAAAACATGGCGGAAAATGGAGAAATTGCCTAAAATGATCAATTTCTCCTGTTGTCATAGCTTTTTTTAACATTCTTTAATTTAAATAAAATTAAAATAAACGATGAATTTCAAGTTTAAATACATCAAATGAAATGTTTAATAGAAACAAAATAAATACAAAATATAAAATCTTACCGGTTACCAGTACGACGAATGCGACGATGGAGAACATCTTACTTCAATTGCTTGGCTTTTAAAGTGACGATGAGGACTGGCAATACAAGAGTATTTATACCCAGCCCCTGCTTCTTGACTAAAGTAATAAACATGTGAAAACTGTCATGTGTTACAGCATATGATTAGGTTCACATTATAATTACATACTTGATTCCAAATACAGCCACCGATCATGGTAATATTGCGGACGGTTATTACACGTGTCCATCGTAAATTATTTTGAAGTTTCTTTTGCACACAATGCAAATAAAATCATAAGCTTAAAATAGTTCGAGACATTACATCAGTGTGTGGTTCGGGACCGTGTTTGCCATACAGGTAGGCAATCACGCATTTAAAAATTTACTTTACGATCCCCTATCGTATTAGCGCTAGCGTAGACCCAGACCAGCATGCTCTTTAACTAACATGCTTGATTACCTGTATGACATTCAGCGTCCTAATCCATATAGTGATATAATGTCGTCAATAAGTTATAGAAGGACTACATCTGAGAAACAGTTTTCATTTCGATCAAAGTGCATGGTTGAGTAGACAGTTCGATATATCCATTAGTAAAGAAATACGATAGAACTCTAGATAAAATGTGTATTACAATTGATTTATTGATTGGGGTTTACGCCGTTTCAACAATTTTTCAGTCGTATCACGATGGCCAGTGGAAGACGATTGACGCTTGTCACATTGACATTTATCAAACGTCGGAAAGTACGATTCGTATGTAGGCCGAGCTGGGATTCGAACTCACATCCCCTGGATTAACAACCTGCGTCGCTACCCTTATTCAGTGTTTTGCTCGGGACCGTGCAATCACGCATTTCAAACGTTCACTTTATTATCCCTAATGCTATTAGCGCTAGCATAGACCCAGACCGGCATGCGCTTTAACTGAAATGCTTCATTGCCTATATGACATACAAAGTCCTATCCACTTAGTGTCAATGTGTTGTCAATAAATGTGTTATTGATTGATTGGGGTTTAACGCCGTTTTTAACAATTGTTTCAGTCATATCACGGCGGCCAGTTCACCTAATCGTGCGTTTCCTGGGTTTCTCACACCAGTAATCCACACAACAATATGTCCAAGCAAGTGCAAGACTGTTAGCCCATTGGTGAAAGATGAATGACGCTTGTCTCACTGACTTTTGTCATACGTTGGATAGAATATTGGCCGGGCTGTGATTCGAACTCACAACCCCTGGATTGACAGCTCGCGTCGCTACCCTCATTTGACACTCAGCCTCTATGTCGTGTGTACTCAAAAGAATCGCTTCACTGAGACAGCATAGGCTCAGCTTAACTCATAAGAAATATATTGATTGGAGCAGACCAGTTTACACCGAGCCCCGGTAGCTAAGTCGATAGCGACTTAGGCTGTCAATTAAGGGGTTTTGAATTCGAACCCCATCGCGGCCAACATTCTGTCCGGTGTTTTACAAAAGGCATTGTGACAAGCGTCAATCGTCTTCCACCTTCCAGCAATTGGCTAGCAGCCAGTTGCTTGGAATGTTCAGGAAACCGAGATATGACCGAAAAAATAATTAAAACGCCGTTAAACCCCAATCAATCGATCCTACTTCAATCTATTCATCTGTTTTTTTAATATTTATGTTCCTAGATATCTATTTTGACCGTACAAGTTAGCTATAGGTCCTGATTTGTCAATATTGCTGCATCCTTAGACGATGTGATTCCCTGTGCCGTGGTCCCGTCACTCAAAAGACAGTGTTGCAGTGGTACAGCATGTTATAATATAGGACGATAAAGCGTCAATAGTGCCGAAAGGGTTACATTATATCCATCATGCGTTCAATGGACAGTGATAGAAACATTGTTCGCGAACAAAAAGTATGCCGACAACGCTTCTCTGAAACTAAGTGAGTGTTAGTGCATAACGACATAGTCACTGTGAGTGTTGAACGCAGTCGTGGATATATTGGCAATACATGCGTAAGCCGAGTCTTTCTACATCCATAACATTGCAATATATCTTAACATGGACAATAGTGGAACCATGCATGTGTACGGTTCGTTTACAACTAATGACTCAAGTAGCAACTGTAAAAGATGAGTCGCGTTGTACGAAATTGGGACTTGTTACAACACTGAAGCGATATCACGTTAGCCCTTTTGCCACGTTCATTTTGACACATCTGCAGCTGATAGCTTTGGAAAATATCATTTTCAACTTTACTCAGAGTATATGTTTATATATATATATATATATTACATCAATCAATTTGCCGAAATGATTGTTTGAAATATCGTGAAGAGAATAGTTTATGTATACGGGACATATGTTTAAAGAGTAACAACTAACTAACACATCTACATTTTCGTCAGAAGTGTCTACACCATTAGTATGTTTAAGCGGATAGAGAAGGCTTTGGTTAGACTGTGTAAGAAGGTACACATGCTCGACTGAACCTTCACTTCTCGCAGATGCAATAAGACCTCAAATCGCATGACGCAGCTTAGATGTTGGTTAGTTTGTTTTGTGTTTCACGCCGCTTTCAACAATTGTTCAAGTTAATTCCTGGGTAATTTACCAGTACTACTGTACCACTTATCCTGACACCAGCGAGTACCACAACCCTGAGCGCCAATGAGAGAAAGACATTACTTCCATAGTTAAAGTTTTTGGAATGACGCAGCTTAGATGTGTGAACCATTACTTCCATAGTTAAAGTTTTTGGAATGACGCAGCTTAGATGTGTGAACCATTACTTCCATAGTTAAAGTTTTGGGAATGACGCAGCTTAGATGTGTGAACCATTACTTCCATAGTTAAAGTTTTTGGAATGACGCAGCTTAGATGTGTGAACCATTACTTCCATAGTTAAAGTTTTTTTTTGGAATGACGCAGCTTAGATGTGTGAACCATTACTTCCATAGTTAAAGTTTTGGGAATGACGCAGCTTAGATGTGTGAACCATTACTTCCATAGTTAAAGTTTTGGGAATGACGCAGCTTAGATGTGTGAACCATTACTTCCATAGTTAAAGTTTTGGGAATGACGCAGCTTATAGATGTGTGAACCATTACTTCCATAGTTAAAGTTTTTGGGAATGACGCAGCTTAGATGTGTGAACCATTACTTCCATAGTTAAAGTTTTTGGAATGACACAGCTTAGATACATGTGAACCATTACCTGCTATACTGCTACATAAAGTCTTACAAATAGGCAAAGGGGTACAGGTTTTTTTTAGGATTGATGAATAAATGTACATAATACAATTTACACCTTTTGAGACATAAGCGAAAAGATTGTGGGAAGAGAAATACGAACAGCCAGTTTTCACTGTATCTTGTTTGTTTGTCTTTTTCAAACTATATTTTAAAACAGTACATTCGGGAAATGGTTAAAACCGGACGGCCGTTCAATGTTATCGAACCTGAAGTGACACTCAACTCGTTTAAAGGGCACGACTTATTGTGTGGTAATAAACTTGTAATAAATAAATAAATTGAACCTCGTCTGGGAAAAAGGTGTTCACTTTATTATCCCTTTCCCACAGAAAAATGTGAAGCAGACGACTTTGAAAACATCTAAACAATATTATTGAAAATCTCCCTAAAAAAAGGCAGACTTATTGAATAGAGTTGAAAACATTTTATCAAAAGGAGAAATTGCTCGTTGTGATAATGTTATAACGCCTGCAGAGGCGTCAGAAAGCGTCTGTGTGCGGGAATGGGTTATTGTACAAAAGTATGCGTCACGCGAAAACAGACCTTCAGAATGTAGTAACATTTGCAATGCATTTCGGTAAATTGTATTTATTAATTACCTTTTCCCACATACAACAAGCTTGCAGCAGATGACTTTGAACATATGTAGGCATAAGAAGGGGGTTGGTTTCACTGTGAATGAAAGTAAAGTTGAATTGAAAACGCTGTAGCAATAAAGGAGAAATTGCTCATTATTTATTAAACTAATAAAGAAATGATTTTTTTATTTCGTTTATATTCCGCTTGTACAGACAATAATGATTAACCCTTTCTCACATAAAACACATAATTATGCTGCAGACGACTTAAAAAATAATATCAATCAATGTAAGGACAATTTCTATAAAATAAAAGTATATTATTGAAAACGTTGAAATCATAGCAACATGTACCTACTAAACGATAATATCGAATTGGATAACTCCAATTCGAATATTTAGAGAGCTCTTTAATTGTGTGTTGCTATCACTATATATTTTTGCTAGCAACAAAACCTTTGGGTTGTTTAACTTACTAAATAAGAGGATAGCTCTCTTTTTCAATTAATGAAGGCAAAGCATGATTTTAGAGATAACTTCAATTGTAACAAATCTATACTCATTTGAATATATCTCTAATTCCATAAATATGCTCTTTAATTTAATTTTTGATAGCTGAAATTAATTTTTAAAATCTCTACAATTGGTTTGATACTGAAAAATCTTCAATGGAATTGGAGACCTCTTCAAATGATTTGGAGATAGCTGTAATTGAAATTATGTATTTATTTGTTTTGTATTACAAGATGAATGTATATGTATACGTAAATAAAACCTATGTCTATGATATAAATCAAACTCACTTCCCTATGGTTTCTGTGTTTTTGTCCACTACTGACAACACTTCTCTACATAATTAATGTCCACAAAACGCAAAATATTCCATTTTTCAAAAAATGTTCAGTTTAAGGATCTTTTATTTAATGAGGATAAGAAGACGTGTCTTTCAATACATGTGTCGGTGTGTAAAATTATTCCTATTTTAAATATGACTGAACATTTCATATACAAAACATACTAAAAATAATATATGTTAAACTTCAGAATAATATGATATCTCAAAAATAAAAACAAAATGTTGGGTTATTGTACTTTTGACATTTTACAACCACTTCGTTATCGCAGAAGTCCCTTAATTAACTGATGGTCAACTCTATGTCAGTCTGTGTTGCAATTGCATGGAAGAGCACTATGTATTTGACAAAACCTTTGGAGCTGGCTCGACATGTAGCTTGTGGGCATCTACTTATTTACCCTTTCCCACATACAACACATCTGCAGCAGACGACTTTGAGAACACCAAGGCAAACATATGGAGACTAATAATACTAGAAATTAAAATAATAGAAAAGAGTTGAAAGTATCGTGACAATGAAAGAAATTTTTCATGATGAGCAATTTCTCCTTTTGTCACAATGTTTTCAATAGTCGTCTGCTGTAGAGACTTCAGAAGGCGTCCAGTTCATCCTGCGCATCCGCGTTGACTGGTCCAGATCTGCGATCTTTGTCAATTAGTCTTAAAATCATCCTGAATGCATTTGTTAACGCTTTCCCTCATATAGAAGCTTTCTGAAGCCTCTGCAGCAGACAGCTTTTAAAAAAACCATAATGACAAAAGAAGAAATTACTCAAAACGAGAAATTGCTCCTTTTGCCACAATGTTTACCACTTTTGGTCATAGGTTATCCATTCAATTATAGAGATTTTCTATTTTTTTGACAAAATATGTTCAAAGTCGTCTGCTGCAAAATTGTCGTATGAGGGAAAGGGTTAAGATACGATGGTTGAACCAGTCATGAATATTACTCGCACAGTCTTTGAGTTCCAATCCAAGCTCGGCCAACATTCTTTCGTCAAAAGTCACTGTGACAAGCTTCATTCGTGTTTCGAAAATGGGCTGACTGTCTGTGTGGAAAAGCAGCCAGTTGCTTGGAAAGCATGTTGTGTGGAGTAATGATGCGAGAAAATTAGAAAACAAATGTGCAGGTGAACTTGCTGCCATGTTTTCAATGTATTCTGGTGACGGTATACACTAATTTCTACGCAAACAAAGTTGTTTTTTATGGACTATTCGGACTACAGGTTGACGGACCATTTTTCGTCTTATGAGGTCAAGTAGAGAAGGTCCCAATCATCCCGCACTGAATTTTACTTTCAATTTCAGAACATACAGGATGTTCTGTAAAAGGCTCTTAAGGTGTCAACATAGCTAAAATTAAACACCGTATTGGTTATAAATCATACAGAGGTTATTCAAATTAATAAACATCACTTTCAACTTACAACAAAATCATTATTGTCCAATGGGAGACAACTTCAGTTTTATATATTCATCTGAAATTGTCTGAATTGCTTCCCTTTGTCCTCATTTACTAAAGAACACTGGGTACAAGACATCACTGCAAGTTGCAACTGTTGGTTTATGCCAGGCGTACTTATTTACTACAGTACGCTGGGTTCCAGAATAATGGCAGATGAACTGTACGGAGGTAAGTAAACAGTTAATATATATATTGATTCCTGTTTGTCTGCTTGATAATAAGAAAATGCTTAACTGAACTGGACAGATTATACACATTGTTTTCTGTCTGTCAAATTGCAGAACACACCGGGCGTTTTCCCCCCTTGAATTGTGCATATCTTTTCAGATTTCCGTTGCTTTACTGTCTACTGTAGCCTTTTCATGTACCGTTTACATCGCACTTCTCCAATGCACATTGTCTGAAATAAATTAAAAATATATCAGATATAGTATTCATGCGTGATAGAATATTGCCATGTGGAATTATCTATATTGACACTTAAAGATGCCTTTTCAGAACATCCTGTATTTCTGAAACACCGTGTATGTCATACTGTATATTTTATTTGCTTTTTGGTAATTCTACGAATGATCTTTTATTTGATACAGATGTCTGTGTTGTTGGACTTGTTGGGGACGAACCTCTAACAATAATGCTATTATGGTCGTCTATTGAAAATGAATTTCGTCCCTTTGACATAAAAATTTGTTTGTTTACCAAGAGAAGATCATCCTCAGCGCGCTCCCTAATATGTGTCATCGCTTTTGATTTAGTGTCAAAGGGAACCATGTGTAATGTTAGCTGGCCATCCTTGAATGTGGCTGTAGCCTGAAAGAGATTTGTTTTGTTGAGGTTTTATGTCGCATTCAACATTATTTCAGTTCACTTATTGATGAAAAAACCAGTACTAGGAAATGTGCCTTGCACAAGAGCACTCCACCGTGACCACAGGGCCGCGACTGCGGATCGAAAGCCTTAAAGAGAAAGGACCATAACACGTTCTCAGATGTAGAGACAGTTTAGTATCTTCAGCAGATTCTTGCCGAGTTTTAAGACAGTCACACATAGTCGAAAATGAGGAAATTGTTCATTCACTCTTTCAGCACCGAATTCTTTAAAGAAGACTCTTCCATGTTCAAATTCGGTCGATTCTATTTTTCATGTAAAAAGAATTTTGGAATATGTTTATAATCAAAAGGCAAACAATGCTGATTTCAGATGAGACAGCTCGTTACGAGCTGACTCACCTGAATTTTGTATTGTTTGCGAAATCCTCAATATTGCCTTTGGCGCTGAAAGAGTTGAATACCAATTTCTCCTTTTTTCATAATGTATTTCAAACGTCCTCTGCTACAGTGGCGTAAGAAAGCGTATGTATGTAATGTTGAGAACAATCAGTAGCAAAAAGAGAAATTGTTCACAGTGTTTTACAATTCATTGATTGAGGTTTAACGCCGTTTTTAACAACTTCAGTCATATCACCGCGGCCAGTTCACCTACTCATGTATTTCCTGGCTTTCTCACACCAGCACTCCACGCATCATTTTTTCCAAGCAACTGGGTGCTTTTCCACATATACTGTTAGTCCCTTGGTGGAAGACGAATGACGCTTGTCAACCGTCGGAATGAATGTTGGCCGAGCTGGGGTTCGAACTCTCAACCCCTGGTTTGACAGCCCGCGTCGCTACCGACTGAGCTACCGGGGCTCGGCTACCTGTGTCGCTACCAATGTTTTAAAAACGTCGTCTGCTACGGAGTCGTCAAAAAGCCTCTGTACATGTATGTGGTAAAGGGCGTTACTGAAAAGCTTACCTTTCGTTTACCTCCTTGAAAAGTATTGTCAAACTCTTCATTCAGTTTGAAGGTTTCCCTTTTCGTTATGAATCCTGCGTTGAACGTAATAGTGACGTCATCTCCGTCAACAGTAATGTCCGAGGACGGCTTCACAAAGCGGATCAGCTTACGGAATAGAAAATTGACCCCTGTGTTGAAACAGTAATAATACAGTGATAAGTAACCCCTTTTTTAACCCTTTTCCACACGTTACAAATCTGCAGCAGACGACTTTAAAATCATTTTGAATTAATAGTGGAAAATATTTTTCACAATCTGACTAAAGTACACGATCTGACCAGCCTATGCGTTGCGTTAATAGGAGATGATTTTAATGAGATTGATATTTTTCAGTGAATGTATGGATATTGAATTAAGTTGAAAACATTGTGGCATTATGATATCAGGTTGGTATATAGTTAAACACTTATTTTCGAAACACGAAGTGCAGTATATTAGTGCACCGTTTCTACATGTATGTCATATGAACCGGTTTTCCTTGTACGTGAACACGCAAAGGATATAATTGTGAAGAAACTGTGTCACGCGAGTACGTGTCTTGTTACGACTCCGTGTTGAGGTATTCAGGAGCGTAGCTTGGCAATTATCAATGTGTATGCCGTCTCGTGAGAAAATCAACATTGTGGACTCTGCGTAAAGTATCGACCCGGATCAGCCTAAGCATGTAACACAGGCCTACCCAGATAGACACGTTTCGCCTCCTGTGGATTTTCTGTTTCAGGAATAACTACTCTATACATCTAACCCCCCTAAGACGGAATGTGTCGACCGGATCTGTCTGCGCGGACAGCGCAGGCTGGTCTGGTCGATACATTACGCAGATGTCTATCGCCGCAGCTGCATTTTGGGGCATTTTGAGTAAACATGTGTAGGCACGTGCCTACAGTGCCTAAAGGGAGCTACGCCCCTGGTATTAACACTTTTCCACATACAGTAGTTCTGACCCAGACGACTTTGAAAAATTTCAGGTGAAATCATGGACAATCTCTAAAATTACAGGTATGATAACTGTAAAAACAGTTGAAACTATTGTAAATTGCTCTTTTCGAGCGATTCCTCATTTTGTCACAATATTATCAAACGTCGTCTGCTGCAGAGGCGTTAGAAAGCGTCTACACGAGGTCAAAGGATTAAACAAGTTCATGAGATAGTTTATATTGTTGCTAAAGGTAAATTGTTGACCATGGTTTGTCAAATGTCTGATATTGAGCCAAATATAAATATGACCTCTAGATATCTGGGCTCAGAAATAGACCTCTAGTTGCTGACACGAATGGTAGGGTCATTGTGGTTAGTGAATGCATGGTGAGTAAATGCATGAACGAGTCTTCCCAGTTGGCATGCGATACGATCGCCTTTTTACTTAGCGAGGCTGGCATGTTTCATATTACAATATCACCTTGCATTACACAATACTTACCGAAACTTCACATAACTGCATGATTTGTTTTCGTTTTTCAATTTGCGTTTTTCGATAAAAAAAACCAGATCTATATTATTCGCACAAAAAATGGAAACAAGGCTTGGAAAAATGAGAAGTTGGTCATATTTTCATGCCATACATTTTGATACACCAAATGGTAGCACTACATGTTCAATCTATAAGTCATTGAACAAATACAAGAACTAACTATATATATCTGTATATGAGACGTTTCACGAGAAAACCAACATTATGGACTCTGCGTAATGTATCGACCCAGATCATTCCGTCTCAGGGGGATAGTGGTATAGAGTAATGATTCCTGAAGCAGAAAATCTACATGAGCGAAAAGTGTCTGTCCGGGTAAGCCTGCGCGGTATGCTTAGGCTGATCCGGGTCGATACTTTACGCAGAGACCATACTATTGGTTTTCTCGTGGGACAGTTCATATATATTGACACATTTAACCTCCTGTGTAAAAATTAAATGCACGTGGAACGTATTAATTGAATAGATGTTAATGTTACTATCAAATGCTTTCTGTAAGATCGTTCTTATAGTGTACATGTACTAGTTTATGATATAAAGCCAATAACCAATAACCAATTAACGAGTGATACGTATAACTGCACTGACCTAACTCTGTCAGGAACTCCTCGAGGTATTCGTCCCTTCCACCGTCCACCTTCCATCGCCCTACCAACGTTTCCCGAATCTCGTCCAAACTAGACCGCGAGCTAGACTCCATGTTTTTTACATCAACAGCAATAACAAAGAGAGATAATCACTGTTTTAAAAGTATAAATAAACATTCCCAGTCTAAGCACGCTTGGTTAGTCACGTATTCCGTTCAATAAAACAGATGATTTACGCCTACAGGGCTCATTAAGCAGCAGTTAACGCATACACAATCTTTTTATGTATTTTTCTTTCTTTTTTTCAAAAAATAAAATCAGTTATATCGCGGCGTTTCCTTGGTAAGTTACCAGTGCTAATCGTGATTAATCCTGACATCAGCGAGTCAGTCGGAATGGTAACCCTACAATCATTAGAATGAATGAATGTATATTGTTTTATGGCGCATCGACAGCTAAGGTCATTTAGCGCGCAATTAAATTTAATTATTCATGATCCCTGGGTAAACAAACCAGTACTAGGCTAGAAAATGTGCCTTGCCCAAGGGCACTCCACCATGACCGTAGTGCCGCGACTGGGGATCGAACCCGGGACACCCGGTTTCGAAATCCCCGACACTAACCACTCGACCACAGCGGATTCCCTACAATCATTAGCGGTAAGGAAGAAAAGCCTTTCCTATCATTTGTTAAGTGCTTGGTATGACCCGGCCGGCCGGGGATCGAGTCCGCATCCGATGCGGTCCCATACCGACTCGGGTGATAACATCAAGGAAAATGAGAAATAAATCAAAACACTGTTTTATTTTATCGCAAGTCAAAAGAAAAAATTGCTAGTATAACTTGGTTATTAATATAATTTGATCATCATCTTCATCATCATAATCATAAGCGGGAGTAGCAGCATCAGCATCAACATCATCATCATCAACAGCAACATCAAGGTCATCTACATCATCATCAATAGTAGCAGCCCAGCTCCATCATCACCAACAACGTCCCCATCATTATCAGCATCATCATCATAATTATCATCATCATCACTATCATCATCATCATCATCATATGTGTGAAAACGTGTCTTCGTGTAGAAAAGGGTAAGACTGTTTTCGGAGCGTTATAAGACCATACAATCCTACATTCATAGTTGAATATTTATTTAACTTAACCCTTTCCCACATACGACAAATATGCAACAGACGACTTTGAAAGCATCTAAACAAATAAAATGGTCATGATGGCCCTGGATCGCCCCCTGAGTTATGCCAACCACATAGTCAGTTCAAATGACTAGTTTTGCGGTCAGGTAAGCTAGTATTATAGTGTTAACAAGATGTCTCTTCAATTTGGCCTAGTAACTTTGAATCTTTACCCAAAATGACCTATATCCGATCTTGTCCTAGATATCATTAAAACAACCATTTCGGCAAAACATTCAAAACATGCTCATGTTAAATATACTGCTTCCCGATTGTTGACAAGATTCTCCTTCATTTGGCCTAGTGACCTAATTGTTGACCGGACATGGCCATTATTCGACCTTGACATAGATATCATCAATATAAATATTCTGACAAAGTTTCAAGCTGCTGAAACACACAATGCGGTCTCTTGATTGTTAAGAAGATTTTTCTCAAATTTGGTCTAAGGACCTAGTTTTTGACAGGACATGACCTTTATTCAAACTTAGACTAAATATTATCACGATGATTAATTTGACAAAGTTTCAATATGTTACACTTACAAATGCAGCCTTTAGATTGTAAACAAGATTTTCCTTCAATTTGGCCTAGTGACCAAGTCTTTTAACTCACATGACCAATACTCGAACTTGTTCAAGATTTGATAGAGATGTATGATCTGATAACTTTTTCATGACGATTGGAAGCGACATGTTGCCTGTATAGTGTTCAGAAGGCATCTGTTGACTATACACGACGGACGTACGACGGACAACATGTTATCACAATAGCTCACCTTCTGCACTTCGTGCTCAGGTGATCTAAAACAAGAGGCCCAAGAGGGACAGTATTGCTCCACGGCCATAAGGCAAAAATCAAATCTCCAAACAGCCCTGTCCCCTGGTGGCCATGTTTTTTACCAACCACCATGGCTTAAAGGAATCGTGTAGAGTGTTACCCAAGGAACATCTCTACAAAATTATTTGAAAATCGGCTGAACACTTTCGGAGAAGAAGATGTTTTAAGTTTTCACTATAGCTTTATAAGGCAAAATAGCCCAGCCCCCCCTAGCGGCCATGTTTTTTCAACCAATCAACATTTCTTGAAGGAATCAAATAAAGGGTCACCCAAGGAACATTTCTACAAAATTATTTGAAAATCGGCTGGATACTTTCGGAGAAGAAGATTTTTTAAGTTTTCACTATAGCCATATAGGCAAAATAGCCCCGCCCTCTGGCGGCCATGTTTTTTTACCAATCAACATGGCTTGAAGGAATCTGATAGAGGGTCACCCAATAAACATTTATACAAAATTATTTGAAAATCGGCTGAACACTTTCGGAAAAAAAGATTTTTAAAGTTTTCTCTTTAGCCATATAGGCAAAATAGCCCCGCCCTCTGGCGGCCATGTTTTTTTTACCAATCAACATGGCTTGAAGGAATCTGATAGAGGGTCACCCAATGAACATTTCTACAAAATTATTTGAAAATCGGCTGAAACTTTCGGAGAATAAGATTGTTTAAGTTTTCACTATAGCTATATAAGGCAAAATAGCCCCGCCCCCTGGCGGCCACGTTTTTCGCCCAATCAACATTTCTTGAAGGTATCTAATAAAGGGTCACCCAAGGAACATTTCTACAAAATTATTTGAAAATCGGCCTGACACTTTTGTAGAAGAAGATTTTTTAAGTTTTCACTATCTTTTTCTTTTGGTTGCCATGGAAACCAGAATTATGGATGGATCAAAACAATTTGAAGGAATTTAAGAGAGGACATTGAGAGGATGCTTCCTATGAAGTTTCAACCAAGTTGGCCAAGTGGTTAGGGAGAAGAAGTCGTTTAAAGGAAAAAGTTAACGCACGCACAGACGCACAGACGCACAGACGCACGCACGACGGACAATTCACCATGACATAAGCTCGACTGCCTTTTAGCCAGTGGAGCTAAAAATGGATGTCCCGGGTCAAAACCCCAGTCATGGCGCAATTGTTATGGTGGACTTCACCTAGGCATGGCACATTTCCAGCCATTAATTTATTTACCCAGGGATCATAAATAAGTGAACTGTAGCCCTGGTAAAACTGCAATATTGTTGAAAACGGCGTAAAACCCCAATTATTAAAAAAATAAAAAAAGCCCACCATGCAAACAGGTGTCATATCAGAGGACTAGATAAAGAGGGGTATTCTTGTATTTTCTAACCATTTTTTATTTCTCTTATGACTCAAACAACCCCTATGTTGTTGGTACTCAAAAGAATCGTCTCACCTAGACGATTCTTTTGAGTACCCATAACAAAGTATTGAATGAGGGATTTGGAATTTGAAATGGTCACTTTATCTAGAGCTTACCGTTATACGTCCATACATCTGGGCCCATATCTATACAACTCTGTAACCGTTCTCTGTGCGCCAGAAGTTAACTGTATGCTTAAAACAAAAAGACTTCTGATTGGTCAATTTCAGAAAACAAAATTGCTACTGACCAATCAAATTCTTGTGCACATTTTATTATTTGTTTGGTAGAGTTGCGCGCATGCGCAAACGAGACCATTATTACATGTTGAATTTTGAAGTCACGTGATGTAAATGCCCCAGAACACATACAAAAATAGAGCAAACAAATCAGACTGAATTACGAATGCAAATATAAGCAAAAGTAAATTAAGTAAAATAAATTCACTTATTCTAGGTATCCAAATAATATTACAAAGTCTCTTAATGTGTAAATATCATATTTAAGTGTACACAGTTATTTAGATATCACTACGCCAATCGCGCAATTACTCTTTGTAAAGTGTAACCCTTTCTTCCATCTCGGCAGAGATGTAAACATCCACTCGCCCGCTAGCATAAGCGAGTAGAATGAAGGATCGGGCTAGTACGAAATAATTCTAGGCGCTAGTCCATACATATTCGTTCATGTTCTTATTCATAATGATAGTATGCATTGCTTAGCCTTTTCTTTCTCTTTCTCTCAGTCCATCTATTCCTTCGACAAAGTTGCGTATAGTCAACATGTGCTCGTTTCTAGTAACGAAGCCCATCCAAGTCGTTTTAGTTATGCATTCGTTTTCAATAGTTAATTTTCCTTTCACATATATACCACAAGCAGGTTTCCGCAAAAACATGAGTACAATCGACAATAAATGTAATCAGGGTTTTCAATAAGTTTTCAACGATTAACGATGACTTTTGGATTTCGAATAGGTGCTTTCGACAAGGTCCGCGTCTAAATTCGCGACTTCAAGGAAAGAGAATTCATCAAATCATTTGAGCGCTTTAAATTGCGACGATTGCGAGTGTTCTAAACACTTGTTTATAAAGCGTTTAGAATACTTTGATTATAATAGGCAGAATGAATGAGGAACGAATAATTCATCCTTTCATTTGATTTTGACAGTTTGTTCGATATGATTTTGACGCGATTATTTCGTTGAATACTAACATATGACTGAGTTGGTGATGGAAAGAACATTAAAAGGTTAAGTTAAGCCAGGGACCGTGTATATATTGTCCCTGGTTAAGCTAAACATGCACAGGCAGGCGAGTGTTTCATTAGAATAAGTGCAACACTCAATTCCCAAACCTGCTTGCCATTTAACAAATTCCAACCCACCCCACAATATAATCAAAGCGCTGAAGGCACTGAATTTGTTTGGGTACATAAAACTGTTCAAACATTTGCCTTTGCATAGATGTGTGATTTATAAACTATGCATTGTTTCAGGGCCTGCTCTGGGTTGAATTTTTCCTTCGCCACCACTTTCGCCACATTGAAATAAAGTTCGCCACTTTTAATTTTTAGGAGCCATTCAATTTGCCACTTTTGACAAATATTTTACCCATTTGTTAGCCACTTTTCTTTAATTTCAGGGATAAACGGAGAGGAGAAGAAATATTTATATGCAATGCAATTTCATCAATGTTTCCAATAATTGTTTGTACTCGCCCATAATTAAATAGATTTTTCCCAATCAAAAATGACAAACTTACAGTGTCATTAAATCATGAAATGCCTACGTCGATCGTCGTAACCTGCTTCAAAAAGCGTGCCGATATATTTAATGTATCTATAATTGCCAATTATTGCCAATTATCATATGTACGGCCGTTAATGTATCAATATCGCTCAGAGTTGTTGGTCAGTCAGATTAAAAGGCTGAATTAACACTTCACAACAATAACACAAGTGTGAAATACACAAGCTGTCAAAATGATAAAAACGGGTGTCGTAAAAATGTCGTAAAGTGGTCACTGGTTCCCGACATTGAATCAAATGGCAGTGCATTATCTTAGATTAACGGAAACAGTCACTGTATGTCGTAAACTGATATCCAAAACAGGTAAATGTTGATGATAAAAACCTTTCGCCACTTACATTCGCCACTCATGAAATAACTTCGCCACTTTAAAATAATCTTCGCATTTGGCGAAAGTGGCGAACGACAGCGCGGGCCCTGATTGTTTATAAATATTACAACTTCGGGTAAAAGAATAAATGACGCATCCGTTAAAATTAAATGCCATTTTAGTTGTCTATAAAAATAAATCATGAGACATACATGTGAAAATTATATTTAATTTCCAAGTTTCAAAAGACATGTAAAACAAATGGATAACGATTATGGCACCGACTCACTCATCTAAGTATTTACCAATTTTTGTTACAAAAAAAATCACAATTGACCAAAGGTTTTCTAAAATCTTACTCAAAAGCTTCCTGTTTAACAAGAGATTTTTCAAGTTTTCACTATAGCCATATAAGGCCAAATAGCCCTGCCCCCTGGCGGCCATGTTTTTCGACCAATCAACATGGCTTGGAGGAATCTGATAGATGGTCTCCCAATGAACATTTCTACAAAAAGAATTGAAAATTGGCCAAACACTTGTTGAGGAGAAGATTTTTCAAGTTTTTACTATAGCCATATTAGGCAAAAAAGCCCCGCCCGCTGGCGGCTATGTTTTTCGACCAATCAACTTGGCTGGAAGGAATCTGATAGAGGGTCACCCTAGGAACATTTCTACAAAATTATTTGAAAATCGGCCTGACACTTTTGGAGGAGAAGATTTTTTTGAGTTTGCACTATAGCCATATAAGGCAAAAAAGCCCCGCTCCCTGGCGGCCAAGGAACACTTCTTTAAAATAATTTGAAAATCTGCCAACCAGTTTGGTAGAAGAAGAATTTTAAAGTTTTTATATTCGTTGCATAAATCACAAACATTTGAAGGAATTCTGGTGAGGTCAATGAGAGGATGCTTTCTGTGAAGTTTCATCCCAATTGACCCACTCGTTACTGAGGAGAAGATGTTGACGGACGACAGACGCCGGACAAAAGGAGATCACAATAACTAACTTTCAGCACTTCGTGCTCAGGTGAGCTAAAAATGAAACATCTATCCAAATGAAAGAGTAATTGAAATCATGTAGAAAATATCGAGAAAAAGGCAGTACTAATATTTATATGAGCACTTTAAAAGAAACATGCTTCAGACTTCAGAGGCTTTTGAATTCATTTGCATTAAAAGGATTAAATGCTCCAGAGAAAACCAATACCTGTGCTGTCCGCTTTTTACTCTACAGTATACACCTAACCTGGCCGCTGTTTTCTTTAAAGGGTGTTTAAGCTTGCCAAATCAATTAAGGATGCGTGACCATACACTGTTAATTACCATTGTGTACGAGTGTCATTCCAAACAAATTATAAATGTAACCCCTTTTCCCAATAAACCTATCATATACATTTATGTATTTGTAACTTGCCGGGATGTGTCGATACCGTCATGGTACAATGTGATATATGCACAAATTGGTTTCACAAATCTTGTGTTAATGCACCTGTGGATATTTCGACAACAGATGCGGACTTTAATTGTAACTTTTGTTAATTATTTGGCTATTATAATGATAAGATATGTGATTAAATTGGCAACATTTAAGTTTTTTACTTATAACAGCCTTCAAATACAAATTTGGTTTATACGACGGTAAAGAAAGGTTATGGGAATTAAGAAATTGTTTAAATAAGCAAATTCTCCTTTTCCCACAATGTTTTCAATATATGTTGCTTTTTACTATTTACACAGCAAGAAAAAAACATTGAACTTATTTGTTATAGATTAGTATTATTGTTGTGTATATATATATAATTACAAGAAACAAATTAAGATTAAAAGTGTTGTATATATATAATTACAAGAAACAAAAATCGTGATAAATTTGAAAAGTAAGAGCAAGTATTGAGTACTACTTTCACGCGTATGAAATTTAGAGAATTCTCCATAAGACGTATGGCTTCAGAATTATAGCTCTCTAAATTTGTTTGTTCCAAACAAATAAAAACTCTGCAGCAGACGAATTTAATAAACATTTGAGCAAAGATACAGAAAATCACATTTATTGGAAGTTTAATCATTGAATATAGTTGAAAACATTGTATGAGCAGTTTCTTCTTCTGCATCAATGTTTTCAAAAGTCGTCGGCTGCAAATACGTATGCAAGTGGGAAAGGTTTAAATAAGAAACACTTTTTCAAATGATAGTCCGTTGGCTATTCTAGTATATAATGTCCGTTTTAAATAATAATGACAAAACTTTAAAGAAACAAGAAAAATATTTTTTACAATTTAATTGAAAATATATTTAATCAAAGTCAGGAAAGTATAGTTGTCCCTTTCCGTGCTTTTTTTATGAGAGTTCAGATCACAGGAAAAACATATGGGACAGAGTTGACAAATAACACATTGACACAATTTCAGATTTAGGCTTTGTTTCTGTCAAACTGCTGAAGAAGACAACACTGAGACACACTTTGATTAAAAGTTTATTAAAAAGAAAGGAATAATTTTATTTATGATAAACAACATTACAATGATGGTGTAGACAATACATCAACAATACATTTTTCAATTTGTACATTCATTGCACAGACCAAATCTTAGCAAGTTTGAAATTATGGACCTCTCAGCACATTTTTTTCTCAACTCATTACTTCTTGGCAGGATTTTAAAATTGATGAACTTTTATTTTTAAATATGACCTAAGAAAGCCTTCCCTCAACATTTTGAAAACACCATCAGAAGTCACCAGAAGGCACCATTTTGCGTCCAGGATTTCATTTTTCTTTTAAACATCAAGTCAATGGTAAAATATGATAACTTAAATGAAAGTTTCAGTTGTTTCATTGGAGCGCCACAGGGCGACTGTATGTCACCATATATTGTTATGTAAATGACTTAGAGGACTACATAAAAGTTTCGAAAAAAGGATGAAGTTACTTGTATCAATTAAAATGTATGTATTTTATTGTTGTTAACTGTTTTTCAAATTGTAAAAACTAAATATGTATATATGTGTGTGAAATGTTTATCAAAGTTTATTTCCATTTTCGAGATTTTCTTTTTAGTCCTATTCTTCTACGATACAGGGATAATGATTTTAAAACATTCCGAACCGAATGATATTTTCGAAGTAGGTGTCAATTAACTTGGAAACATTTCATTCTGGCCTGATGCATCATTTCTTGTCTGCCATGGTGGGGATTTATTTAAAATAAATATTCATATATGCACTTCTGTATCTCTTCTTAAACGATCGCAATTCTATCTTTAGTACTTTCAGTACTTTGATTTAGTTTTGGAGCCTGGATGTGTATACAGTACTAGATTCTTTTTCATCATTTTCTATGTTGGCATATTTCATGAAGTTCTTACCTAGCTCTTACACTATTCGGATTATCATTCAGTATTATAGAAATGGCGGACTAACAGACGGACGAATGTGGGGTTCGTAGTTCCGTCATGTCAAACGTGTGGGGGGCTTATTCATTTATGTTAACACAAATCCAAATAAATGTGTCCATTTTATTTTGCACAATGATACATATAAAAATACATATTTACATAATTCCTAGACCAGGTTTTAAACGAAATCCTGTAAAAAGTTATCACAATAGATATATACAATAACGATAAGTTTTTTTAACACTTTCCCTTATAATACGATATATGACTGACGCCTTTGCAGCAGAGGACTTTTGAAAACATTTCGGCAAAATGTGTTCAACTCTATTCAATAATTATATTTGCATTTATAAAGATTTTCAATATTTTTGCCCAGGTGTTTTCAAAGTCTTCTGCTGGAGAATCGTCAGAAAGCGTCTAATTGGTGGGAAGAGGAATATAACAATGCTCACAACCAGGACCGTAGATAAGAGGGATAAGCAACTCCACCTGTACACCTTTTATTTGGTTAAAACAGGGCGTAGATAAGAGGGATAGGCAACTCCACTTGTACACATGTTATCTGGTTAAAATATCACACATAGAAATAAAATTGTCAAATTGATCACATTTTGTAGCAAATAAAACGTTGAAGTCACATTTGGCACATAAACAAAACATACATATATATTCGGAAAACTTAACATTTCAACTATTTCCAAAAAATAATAGACTGACATTTTTCATAAAGATAACATATTATCAAAACCTGTAGTATATTAAAATATTTGTATCTACTGCAATAGAAGAATGTTTAAACTTCCAGAAGTTTTATTTTTTATTTTCATATCTTGAATGTTTTTTTAGTTTTACTTGCTACAAATGTTGGCACGGGTGATATTTTAGTATACAGTTTAGTTACCTATCCCTCTTATCTACGTCCCTGGTTAAAATATCACATGGAGAAGTAAAGTTGTCCAATTCTTTTTACAATTTATTGAAGTCACATTTGAAACATAAACAAAACATACATATTCTGAAAGCTTCAAAACTCAACTAAAGTAACCGATACATTGAACAACTTGAATTTCTTTGTAGTTTGAATAATGAATCCTTTAAAATACACAGGTATTAGGATTTTTTAATTTTAATAATGTTGTTAAAAAAATTGATAGACTGACATTATTCATAAGGATAATTGTCAGAGCGTGTAATGTATTGGAATATTTTTATCTATTGCAATAGGAGAATGTTAAATCTTCCAGAAAATATCTTTGTTATTGTCATATCTCCAATAGTTTTTAAGATTTACTTGCTAAACAAGTGTTTTGACGGTGATGTTTTAGTATATACTTTAATTACCTATCCCTCTTATCTACGACCTGCTCACAACGAATGATTGAATGGCGGCCATAGTTTCCGACCAATCAACTTGGCTTGAAGGAATCTGACAGAGGGTTACCCTAGGAACAGTTTTTAGAAAATTATTTGAAAATCGGCCTGACACTTTTGGAGGAGAAGATTTTTTAAGTTTTCACTATAGCCATTTAATGCAAAATAGCCCTGCCCACTGGCAGCCATGTTTCTCGACCAATCAACATGGCTTGAGGGAATCTGAAAGTGGGTCACTTAAGGAGCATTTCTACAAAATTATTTGAAAATCTGCCAACCAGTTTGGGAGAAGAAGATTGTTTAAGATTTCAATTTAGCCATATAAGGCAAAATATCCCTGCTCATTGGCGGCCATGATTTTCAACCAATCAACATGGCTTGATAGTGGGTCACTTAAGGAACATTTCTACAAAATTATTTGAAAATCGGTCTGACACTTTCGGAGAAGATTTTTTTAAGTTTTCAATATATCCATATAAAGCAAAATAGCCCCGCCCCCCCCCCCCCCCCCCCCCCCCCCGCGGCCATGCTTTTCGACCAATCAACATAGAGGGTCATAACAGTTCTACAAAATTATTTGAAAATCGGTCTGACACTTTCGGAGGAGAAGATTTTTTAAGTTTTCACAATAGCCATATAAGGCAAAATAGCCCCGTCCAATCAACATGGCTTGAAGGAATCTGATAGAGGGTCATCCAAGGAACATTTATACAAAATAACTTGAAAATCTGCGAACCAGTTTGGGAGAAGAAGAATTTTGAAGTTTTTTTTTCATTTCGTTGCCATGGAAACCAGAATTCTGCATGGATCCCAAAAAGTTGAAGGAAATCTGGTGAGGTCATTGAGAGGATGCTTTCTTTCTGTGAAGTTTCATCCAAATTGACCCACTGGTTACTGAGGAGAAGAAGTTGACTCACGACGGCCGACTGACGACGCACGACGCACGACGGACGACGCACGACGGGCGACTGACGACGCACCACGGATGCCGGACAAAAGGCGATGACAATAACTCACCTTGAGCAAAGCTCAGGTGAGCTTAAAATAAAATATTATCAGGTACTTTTTTCAGCATACTGTGTAATTGATAACTGATCATCATACAATATTCCCCTTTTTTTCTATTGCTGAAATAGATGAATTTTGCCACAATATGTTCAAATCTGTTGACAGAATATACTCTGATTGTCAGACTGACACATATTTTCCATGTATTTGTCTAGATATTTTCAAGGTCGCCGGCTGGATGTTTGTTGAATATGGGAATGGGCTAAAAGGGCAAAAAGGATCAAAGTGCATACTTATTAATCCATTAATATAGTAATATAATTAATGAGATGAATTTAAAAGTAACAGTAGTGCAATGTGTGTTGATCTAAGCAGATATATACCTATTGCAAGTCTCTAGGATTAAATATGGCTTTAGTTCAAGGCGTCCTGATCCGAAATTAAGAAAAGATAAATGACTAAGTTTGGATATTTGTCTTTCGTTCTATGGTTGTTGATCTCAATTAACAATTTCCCTCATACGACAATTCTGCAGCAGACGACTTTGAACTTATTTTGTCAAAAAATAGTAAATCTCTATAATTAAATGGATAACCCATGACTAAAAGTGGAAAATATTGTGGCAAAAGGAGAAATCGCTCGTCTTGAGCAATTACTTCTTTTGTCACTTTGTTTTCAAAAAGCCGTCTGCTGCAAATGCGTCAAAAAGCGTCTATATGAGAGAAAGGGTTAATAAAACTGAGATATGTTGACGAGTTATCATTTCTATACCTAGATATGAGAGTTTTGTCCACGTATATTATCGCAAATTAATCCTTTCCCAAATACAGCATGTGTGCAGCAGACGACTTTAAAGACTTCAAGGCAACAATGTATAAAACATTTATAAATACGATTTAAATTATAAAATAAAGTTGAAATCATTGTAGCAAAATGGAGAAATAGCTCAGTATGAGCATTTACCTCTTTTACCACAATGTTTGTAAATGTCGTCTGCTGCAGAGGCGTCAAAACGCGTATGTTTTAGGGAAGGGGTTTAATTACGGCTGGGGATACCCACAGACTATTAAACTGACTCCAGTTCAATGTGTGTTGATCACAGGGGCCAGTCTCGTTTAAATTATAAAAATAACATTTGACTATCTATTGACAAGGTACATTACCTATTATAGGGCCCGGGACATCACTGAGGTGCCATTTGATTTTTAATTATTCGACGTATTTGCTATATGAATCGCGCCTTATACATATGACAAAGCGCCTTATACATATAGTCAAGTGCTTTTTTTAGATATCAAACGAGGCTGGCACCTGTGGTGTTGATCACAAACGTAGCAAAGGCATATACTATAGAGCGTTTTCGACATGTTTACTCGCGTAACGATAGTAACTGGAGTTGAAAGTCGAACATATCGAGTAAGCGAACTGCTTAATCTATAATCTACTCGAACGACCCCCACTATTTTTAAACAACACAAGACTGTGGTTAGGCGTTCGTGAATGGTTACTCGTGTCGTGTACTGCGCATGTCCAGATTTTCTACTCGAGTAACTAGATATGACCTACTCTATGCATAGGTCATATCTATTTTTAGAGGAGCAAGTCCGTGGTTAATGGCGTCTCTAGACAAACAACTTGGCTTTGTAACAATGAGTGTTTAACCAAACGAAGCATATACTAATAGAACATTTGTGCTCTTTGGTGACTCTAGTATATAAAGCTCTTTGTTAAGACCGCCTCGGTGGTGCAGTGGTAGAGGGTCCGCCTCGGTTGTAGGAGGTATCGGGTGCGATCCCCGGCCATGTCATACCAAATACTTTTGAAAATGGTATAAATGGCTACCCTCCTTGGCGTTCGGGGTTGCGGGGTTAGCATTTGGACCAGTATTAGTGGTACCTTACCCAGGAAACGCCGTGATATAACTGAAAACATGATGAAAGCGGCGTAAAAGCACCAATCAATCAATCAATCAATCAAATGAGGTATATACACTTCGAACATTAGAGCTTAATGATGTCTTTAGTAGATGTCTAAGTCCGACCTCTGATTCTTTTTTTTAGTATCACAATTTAAGCAGAGAACTATGTTATAGCTGCGCGTTGCAATGTATTAAGGCTACATAATGAGATAAGCAGAGATCTATGAATCAGATGGTGTCTCTAAAATATAGGTTTCTCGTTTGTTTATCACAGGTACGAAAGAAACGTATAGTTTGGTTGTGGTTTAGGATGTCACTCTAGAAAATAGAGTTATCTTTGGTTCCCCGTGTGATGACCACAAGTATGAAAGAGACGTAGAGTTCTGGTTGTGGTGGTTTAAGATGTCACTCTAGAAAATAGAGTTATCTTTGGTTCCCCGTATGTTGACCACAAAACGTTTCCTCCAAGTGTCTTCGTATACGTATTCTTTCACGCGATAGGTCTGCCGGGCAGCTTTGTCGTTCGGTAACCAGTGGGAATTGGGCTTTATGCTATCTTTTAATCTCTGCAAAATATATATATATAACACGTTGTACTACATGCTAGATCTATCATTAATTACCATTTACCAGACTGAAGGAATACGACTTTCGAAAACATCGTGCAAAAAATGAAATTCCTTCTTTTCGTGATGAGTCTAATATGCACCTATAAATGTATAAGAATAGCACATAAATGAGATTCAGACGGTCGAATATGTACATGAATGAGATTGAGACAGTCGAATAAGCACATGCCATGACATTCAGACAATCAAATATTCACATATATGAGATTGAGACAGTCCAATAAGCATACAGATGATATTCAGACAGTCCAATAACCACGTGGATGACATTCAGAGAGTCAAATATGCACATATATGATTTTCAGACAGTCCAATAAGCACATGGATGACATTCAGACAATCAAACATTCACATATATGATATTCAGACAGTCCAATAAGCATACAGATGATATTCAGACAGTCCAATAAGCACATGGATGACATTCAGAGAGTCAAATATGCACATATATGAGATTGAGACAGTCGAAAAAGCACATAGATGAGATTCAGTTATTCAAATAAGCACATAGTTGAGATTCGGTTATTCGAATAAGCACATAGATGAGATTCAGTTATTCGAATAAGCACAAAGATAAGATTCAAACAGTAGAATAAAGATATAGATGCTATACAGTCGAATAAGCACAGATATGAAATTCATAGAGTCGAATATAATCAGAAAATAGATGATATTCAGAGAGTCGAATGTGCACAAAGATGGGATTTAAACAGTCGAATAAGCACAAATACGAGATTCATAGAGTCGAATATAATCACATAATAGATGAGATTCAGAAGTCGAATATGCAGAATCATGAGATTCAAGTCGAATATGCACATATATTCGATTAAGACATTCGAATGTGTACACAGATGGGACAAGCGCATGGATGGCATTTGGACAGTCGAATAGGCACATAGATGAGAATCAGGCAGTCGAATAAGCACATAGATGAGATTCACACATCTGACGATCTATACAATTCTTTGTGGTATAAACAATAACGCATACCCCTGTACATGTATTTAATCGCACTGGAATATGTATCTTCCGTGACTAATTGATCATGATTGCAGGGTGAGATGCCGATCGCCCTGAACTCAGTCAGTAGCGACGCGAGTTGTAAATCCAGGGGTTGTTAGTTCGAACCCCAGCTCGGCCAACATTCTTTCCGACATTTGACAAAAGTCACTGTGACAAGCGTCTTTCGTCTTCCACCAATGGGCTAACAGTCTATTTTGAAAAACAGCCAGTTGCTTTGAAAGTATGTTGTGTGGAGTATGAATAGGCCGGGAAACACAAATGTAGGTTATATGAATTATCTTTTTTTTAAACCGGCAATCAATGAATTAACTGCACTATCTGTTCAATCAACGCGGATGCATACGTTGATCTGGATCCTCATTATTGCAATAGCCATATACTTGGTTTTCCTCAACATAAATCACGTGGTTCCGGTCCATACCTCCATAAATGTTCCTTTCCTCCGCAGTAAAGCCATGACACCGTAGGCAATAAAACCAATATCGGGAATGAGACCAATGGCTATCCCAAAAGCTATAGCGGTTGTACCGTAAACATAACCATCGCCATAGTCAGGGGATGTATACTGCATCAGCGTTATAATGAACATAATCTGTAAATACACATAAACATCTGTAATATGCATGCAGCGAAACATAACCATCGCCAAAGCCAGGCGACGCGTACTTCATCAGAGTTATAATGAACATAATCTGTAAATACACATAAAAATCTGTAATAAATAAACAACGAAACATAACCATCGCCATAGTCAGGGGATGTGTACTGCATCATCGTTATAATAAACGCAATCTGTAAATACACAAAAACATCTGAAATATACATTAAGCGAAACATAACCATCGCTATATTCAGGTGACGTGAACTTCATCAGAGTTATAATAAACGCAATCTGCAAATACACGTAAACATCTGTAAAATATATATAGCGAACACATCACCATATTCAGGGGGCCTGTACTTCAACAGCGTTATAATGACTGCAATCTGTAAATACACGTAAACATCTGTAATAAATATCTAGCTAACACATCACCATATCCAGTGGGCGTGTACTTCAACAGTGTTATAATGAACGCAATCTGTAATTAAACATAAACGTCTGTAATATATTTACCGAAACATAACCATCGCCATAGTCATGTGACGTGTACTTCAACAGCGTTATAATAAACGCAATCTGTATTATTATACCTCAATTTCATTGTCCATATAAATCTCCAATTAACAAAAGGTTGCTATTTTTACTGTCAAGACAAATTTACCACGTGACCATGAGACAGTTTTTGTACTGTCTCACGGCGGTATGAAAATTGTTTACTGTCTCACGGACGTATGCAAATTTGTTTACTGGCAGGTAGGATGTTAATGAAACTCATTAAAACTAGACATGTAGAGCGCTCTATGTTGTATGTTTGTGCTATGAAACATTTTACAGATCATAAAATAATTATAATTTTTATTATTTATATTTTATTATTTATTATTTTATTATTTTTTGGTATAATAAAATAAATAACAAATTGCTTTGAATTGGACAGTAATATTGTCATCCTTCGGGGAAATAATGTCACCCTCGCCTGCGGCTCGGGTGACAGTATTCTCCTCAGGCTGACAATATTACTGTCCAATTCAAAGCAATGTGCTATTTTTATAATAACACATAAAAGTCTGTAATATATTTAGCGAAACATAACCATCGCCATAGTCAGGTGACGTGTATTTCATCAGCGGTATAATGAACACAATTGTTAAATACACGTAATTATATGTGATTCACATAGAGCAAAACAAAAAGATTATAACGCTGTTTCTTGTTTTGGTTCTTTCACAATCTGAAGGAATGGCAGGTTAGTTTCCATAAGGGGGAGAATTAATAAATTGAATTGATGGAAACGTTTTTATTTTATATTAATAGGATGACATTGTAAGAAAATAAATATGTAATTGTTAATTACTTACCACAGCCACTAGGGGTAGGACAATGGCCCACATGCATCGCAGGGCTGCGGATACGGGTCGTCCTGTCATCATTACAATATCCCTACTAAATCTCTCAGTTCCTGAAAGTACATCAATGGTTTTGGGATTCATTCAACCAGCTTTTCAACATCCATTCGTATTTTTGTATCAAATGCAGCAGATGAATTTTGACAAAAGTACGGCAAAAGGAGACATTGTTCATAGTGAGCGATTTCTCTTTTTAGCCTTAAATAATTTCTGTTCTGTCCAAAACGTTTACCTTCATTTATAGAGATTGCCTATATGTTTGCGATAATGTTTTCAAAGTAGTTTATTGTAGAAGTGTTGTATGTGTGAAAGATGATCGAGCTATGAGCCTTTAAGAAACAATACAAGTCTCTTTCTGGAGCACTGGTGTGATAAGGCCAGGAAACACATGTGTTTAAGCCCTTATCAATCGATCAACAATAGATTTATAACAAGCTTCGGTTATTGTCAAATTATTTATGCAGTGACATACATCTCCATTTTAACTGTTAACTTTAACATTTGTTTATTTATATAGATTCAATCGGCGAGGACATACTTATAGGACAATGTGTAGTTTATAGCGTGTAGAGGGAACCTGCCGTGGCCTAGTGGTTAGCGTCGGGAATATAGAACCTTGCATCAGGGTTGATCCCCAGTCGCGACAATCATGACTGAGTGTCTTTGGGGCAAGGCACCTTTCCTAAACTAGTACAATGTGTAGTTTATATCATGTAGAGGGCCGTGCCCAGAGTGGTTAGCGTCGGAAATATAGACCTTGCCTTAGGATTTGATCATGACTGAGTGTCCTTGGGCAAGGCACCTTTCCTAAACGAGTACAATGTGTAGTTTATATTGTGTAATGGGAAAACCCGCCGTGGCCGAGTGGTCAGCGTCGGGAATATAAAACCTTTCCTCAGGGTTTGCTCCCAGTTGAGACGATTATGATAGAGTGTACTGGTTTGTTTACATAGGGATCATAAATAACTCTTTGATTTGCGCATGACATCCTGCTTGTTTGTGAAAACAAACAATTAAAGACTTAAATGTAAATGAGATGTAATTTCAAGATTATTTTTGCCCTTTTTTTCAAATTTGAATAATTATTTTATTATTAGTAGCACCGTTTTTGTAACATTAGAACGGCAGAATGGCATCCTAGATGCTTGATTCCATAAAAACAACATACCATATAGCCATGAAATAGAAAAGACTTCTGCGAACGTGCCAACGAAGAGCGCAAATTGGCAGAAATACCAGTCAGCCAGTTGGAAAATGTAGATACCACCCTGTAAAAAAGAATCACGAAAAACTTTAAGTTTTACCCTTTTCCACATACAGCAAATCTGAATCAGGGGATTTTGAAAATATATATGCAAAAATATGAAGAATCACTGAACATTTATTTATTGAAAAGATTTGGGGCAAAAGGAAAAATTGCTCAAAATGAACCATTTCTCTTTTTGTCACAATTTTTTTTCAAAAGTCGTCTGCTGCAGAGACGTCAAAATGTGTTCCAACATTACAAAAATGTGTTGCCGATGACGTTAAAAACAACAATATACAATATCTATAAATTTAATTATATGTTGGGATATAATTTAAAAAAAGGTGTGGCAAAAGAGGCAATTGCTCAGAGCAATTTCTCCTGGTGCTGTGTTTATTGGATCTGACGCCACCGCATAAAAGGTACAACCATGCATCGGTCAATGTTTCTTTCAAAACAATACAATCAGATCATCACCGCATCTCTATCTCGTTTGTTTTAGATGGGTTATCTCCATGGTAATAGTTATCGCATTAGATGCATCAACATGTCATTGATGCATAATTAATTGATCAAAGTTAATGAGTTCTTTTTAAACGGATCATTTAGAAATACATTGTAACAGTGGCTTGTATCGTTTCAAAGTCGATGAAATTATATCTTGATCTATCACTGAAACAAACAGTTATCTTTTATGTTATCCAATCATGTAGATAAAGTGCTACAATCATATGGTACATGTATATTGTTGCTATTGTTTATATACGAAGACTAAAAGAGATAAAGCATAATGGTTGTTTATAAATTAAATAGGTTTTAGTTATAAGGAATTCATATGAAATGTATGATGTGTAACTATGTTGTGTTACTTACATTCATTGTCAACGGTAAACTAAGCACGAAGAAGACCAATCCGGCCACAATGTTGACCAATGCCCGACGTTTCATCAACTTTTGCGGGTAGATATCTATAACAGCGCTCGTAACCGTCTCCAACATGGCGAACTGAAAGTAAAGAGAAAATATTGTATTGCAAATCATTAACTATGGATAATGTTATTGAATAGAGTTTGAAAACCTGTGGCAAACTATTACCTATCAAAAGCCTCTTTATATAGTTTTATATAAAAGAAAAATCGATCTTATTATTGTATATGAACACATTACCCGAAACTATAAAACTCTTAAAACGTTCCCCATGCTCAGAAATGAACTCCATGCTCCAAATAAGACTTCTGATCTGTCAATTTCGAGAATGGAATTGCTGCACATACTCTGAGAACAGATAAGACTTTTATAGTATAAGAGCCATGCTATTTTTAAAATATGATATAATGCTATTATTAGAAACGTGTTTTCACAAAAATAAACTTAGACGCCTGTGATATTTATTACTGGCGATAAGTGAAGACTATGATCGGGTTGCACAGTGGTGCAAATTGATTCGGGTCGTCACTTGTCGCAGTGTCGAGAAGGATGATTTTCCTTTTTGACATATTCTGATCGTTATTCCGTTTCGCTATAATATCATTTAAGGATTGCATATCGAACCGTTATTACTCTTTAACATTTGAATGTCTATAATATTTAACTGAAGAAGACAAAAACGGAATCTTGCAATTGTTCAACCCTGTCCCACATACAAAGAATCTGCAGAAAAAGACTTTGAATTAACTATGAAAACAAATTAAAACTCTCTGAAAGCGAAAGAAGTATTATTGAAAAGAGCTGAAACATTGTGAAAAAAGGAGAAATTGCACGTTTTGACAAATTTTACCCATTGCCATTATGTTTTTTCAAATTCGTCTGCTGCACATGCAAATGCGCCTGCAAGTGAGAAAGGTTTACCTAAAGCAGACTTGAAAATAGTGTGACTATGTGTAACTAGTATCGTTCTCTATAACAGGAAAAGGTTTTAACAATGCGGTAAGATTACCCTGAAATTTGATGGCCATCCACCAACCTTATATATACTTAGCACTAAGTAATACTTAAATATTTAAGAACGTATTTCACAATAATTGTTTTCCTAAAAGATAAGCCAAAATATTTCATTTCTTAACCCTTTCCCTCATATAGACGCTTTCTGACGCCTCTGCAGCAGACGGCTTTTTGAAAACATAGTGACAAAAGAAGAAATTGCACAAAACGTGCAATTTCTCCTTTGCCACAATGTTTACCACTTTTAGTCATAGGTTATCCATTTTTTGATGAAACATGTTCAAAGTCGTCTGCTGCAGAATTGTCGTATGAGGGAAAGGAAAATCAAGTATTGTTAGTCCGAAATGTAGCTTTTTCGGTCAATTTAGTCATTTATTCAAACACATTTCATTATTCATACTTAACAAAATATTAGGTTAACAAAAGTGATGATATATAATTGTTAGTATTTAAGTAATACTTAGCGGTAAGTAAGGTTGGTGGAATTGGACCCTGCACTGACTGAGAGGCGACACTCAGTTTCTTTGCTCATAAAGAATTTTGAGATTTTTGCAGTCGACGAGATTTGAAATAAACTAATGAAATTATTCATTAATTTCTTTGTTTTCTTCTCTCCCATTTTACAATTTAACCAGTCTTAACAAAGCGTTTCAGTTTGAAACTTTATATCATTAATACTCTTCAGTAATCAAATTTCCAACCACTTGGTTTTTAACAAGATTTAGATCTTGATAAATACCAAGTGGTCGTAAATTTGATAAATAATTAAGGAGTTTTAATGATATAAAGTGTTTTACTGACTTTCTTCCTAAACTCTTTGGTAGACCTAATATACAAAGATTTTCAGTTAAAACGTTAAATTGTTTAATATTACCGACTTAATAAATACCAGTAGATGTGCCGTGACAAGATACAGTTTAAGTACGGATGCCAGCATAAGAGTTTTCTTGTACGACCGGTCATATATTGTATTAAACCAATGTCCTGCTGCTAAACATAATAGTAACAATTTTCGCGCGTCTATTTCAGATGAAACAAGAAATACCTTTAAAAAAGATAAACGGCGATCAATATGAGAAAACACTAATAAATGGAACATGCGCATATTTCTTCGATATTATTCATTAAATACAACATTTGATTGGTCCTCAATCTAGATCATTTGTTTAACATCTAGGTCAAAACACACGTTAGTCAGCTATCGCCGAAAAAAGTGTCGCAAAGCTAGAGATAGCTCGTATTGATCAATTTCCCCATTTGCCAAAATGATTTCAATAGCTATACTTTGATTTATAGAAATAATCCATAGTTTTGCTCTACATGTTTTCAAAGTCGTCTGCTGTAGTGTTGTTGTTGTTTGTGTGAAAAGGGGGTGTTATACCACATAGTCAATCAAATGCAGACAAAGATCAGCATGCACATCTAATCTCGTTCTACGTTGATCTCCTACTCATGTATGGATTTCTAACACACACCTTTATTGCATGATAATGCAAGGACTTGTCAAAACTAAAAGGTGATGAGAGGTTTTGTTGGAATAGAGAGGACTAAGTGTGACGATCATGGGCACTACATGTATCATTCATACACAGATGACTAGATAAGAGGGAGTGAACGGGTATTTTCCTCATAATATTTCTTTTATTACTCAACCAAATCCTATGTTGTGGGTACCCAAAAGAATCGTCTCTGTGAGACGATTCTTTTGGGTACCCACAACATAGGGTTTAAATGTCAAATAAGGATTTTAGAACATGAAAAATGCACCTTTAATATCTAGAGCTCTGCATACATATAAGTTAACCCTTTCCCACACACTTACGCTTTCTGACGCCTCTGTAACAGACAGACGATATTTAAAAAGGTTGTGACAAAAAGGAAAAAAAAATGCTCATAATGAGTAATTTCTCCTCTGTTATGTATTCAACTCTTTTCAATACTTATACTTTCATACATACAGAATTGTCATATGTCTTCCCTAGATGTGTTTAAAGTCGTCTGCTTCAGATGTGTTGTATGTGGAAAAGGATTAAGTATTTGACTGACAGATATCATTCCAAGAAACAATTTTTCGTCCTGGAATTATTAATCTAATTCCGAAAACAGAGACATTTTGAGGCCTCTTAAAAAGGCGGGGTTTGAAAACATAGTAGACAAATAGGTAAATTGGTCAAATATCTAACCTTCTTCATTTTCGAAAAGGTTTTTTCATTCTGTTTCGATATAAGATTCCCCAATTTTCCAAATGATTAAATGACAGTTCGGGAAAACGTTTTAAAATGATTAAAGATATTATTGGAAAACGGTTCCAACAAAGATATATTATAGTGTGACCCGTTATCACGCTTTATCACATATATACGATTTCTGACGACTCTGCTTTTTCAAAACGAGCATTTTCTCCTTTTGCCACAATGTGTTCTTCATTTAGAGAGGTTTTTTAGATTGTTACCTATCTTTTTTCAAAGTCGTCTGCTGTATGGAGTATCAGGGTAAGGGTTAAAGGGACTGTATTATTGATAACATTGTGGTAAAGGTGCTGAACTCCAGATTTATAGATAGTATAGTCAAAGTTTTAAAACTATTCAAAAGTTGTCTTGAAATATTTTGAATCATAATTCTTGGATACGATAAGTGTAATAATTTCACTTTCCAGTACCATAAACATCTAAATATTGACAGTTTATGCATCCATTTTACGGGGTAGACATACCCAGTAAATAAACCATATTGTATACATTTTCACGACTTTCAATTGACTGTTTTTCAAAGTTTACTGCCAAAATAGTTTTGAACTATTTATAATTTACTTTGTTGTCACTATTAGCAATATTTGCAGAAGTTTCAACATTTCAAAATGTTTATCTCCATCTGGAGTTTCAGCACCTTTAAAGTCGCCAATTCAAATGCGGACTTCCGTATTAAACTGTTCTGTGTGGAAAAAGCACCTGGCTTTAAAAAGTGTCAAATAGCTCTGTGGGAAATACAAACTTTTTAAAATTTACCAACAAGCCTTTTCTTACACCACCGCACTTTTCCCGCCTCTTATGACAGACGGAATCTGAATAAAAATAACAACATCAGTGATCATACTAATATACTGATAAACATAATAATATAAAAAATTAACTGTATTAAAGAGTGAATATTGTGTTGCAGTAGCGATACATTGCATCGTATTGTACTACGAGGCGCGTGAAGATTTGATATCTCGCGAGACCGAAGGTGGAGAGATGTCAACATGTCCCACGTTACGTACAGACAATACATATCAGGTATCGATACCACAACATAATTCTACTTTTATTATATACCTAGTATAATTTTAAAGATATAGAAATATTATGCAAATGTCTATACTTTCAATTTCGAAATAACGCAATTGACAAATGAAATAAAAATTTATGAATGACATGTGAATTATGCCGTCTCTACAATATTTTGATTAACAAAAAATCCTATTGCAATAACCTCATATCATATTTCAATGACGTCACATCATATTTCAATGACGTACAATTACCATATTTAGTACTGAATTTGACCTAGATATACAATGTCCATGTATCTATATTTTACAGATGTAACAAAAGTACAGGGAGATATCTTTTAATTGAAGATGACACGCTCTTTTTGAGAGATATCTTTTTTACTTATAAGCGTATCTCTAAAGTAGAGATAGTATCACATGACAATGCTTGTATCCGATCTAATATACTCATTACGTATTTCTTTATATGTCACATGTGTAATATGCATGACCGAATTACTATGTGTTTACTCATCCGCGAATGTTTACAAAATGGCTGAGAACGTGTATCCGGTAAACACAAACGTCACGATAGATGGACGCGGTAAAGGGACCATTATCGGTCATAAAATTATTATTATTAGTTAACAGTTTATTAAGTATTACATGTTGGGACTATTTTCTGACAGCAAAAAAAAACAGATTTTCTTTTTCTGTTTCGTCATGTGATAAGAAGAATCTGACATTCGTTGTCAGAGGCTCGCTTAATAACAGATTTCTTGAACTCGTTTAATAAAACTTTATATAAAATGACAACTTATGTCCGATCCTATATATCTTCTAGCACGTAAACAAGATTTCTTTCTAAATTAATTTTAATAAGAAAATATCTCTCTGAAATATTTCTGTATGTTAGAAAGATATCTCTTTAAGTATGTTAGAGAGATATATAATTATCTATTTTAGTATGTTAGAGAGACATATAGTTATCTCTTTAAGTATGTTAGATGGACATAGAGTTATCTCTTTAAGAAAGAGAGATATTTATCGAAGTCTTCGGGATAACTTCCTATTATGATAAGAGTAAAATAACTATTTCTAAAACGAATTTTAAAATAGTAAAACAGCTTGTCATATATAATATGTGCCCAATAACATAAGCTTTGGTGAAGGAAAGGGAAGCAGAGACAGAGGCTTTTACGAAATAATGAACAAACCTTTCCGTTACAAACCACATACAAAATATATGCAGCAGACAACTTAGCAATTATCAAGTCAAAATACAGAAACTAAATAATAGTATGATATTATTGAAAAGAGTTGAACTCATGAGCAATTTCTGCTTTTGCCACAATGATTTCAAAAGTCGTATGCTGGAGAGGCGTCATAAAACGCCAAGCTACTTTCTAAGTCGTCTACTGCAGATGTGTTGTATGTGTGAAATGGTTAAGTACTTCTGACTCTACTGGCGCCGCGTCAAGCAATTTCGGGTCTTACTGTTTTATACAGACAGTGAAGACTTGGGCGAGCCTGTGTATTCGAACAGTCTGACCCGAGACTTCACTCTCCGTCAACATGTAATGGAGTTCCAGATGAGACTTTTGACAAATTACGAAAAGCGTGGCTCCGCTAGATTAACGTCAAGGTAACCTTTAAAGGTGCTGAACTCCATATTACAGACTGTTTTTCAACATTTACTGCCAAAATAGTTTTGAGCCATGTTATTACTTACTTTGTTGCAATATTTGCAGAAGTTTCAACATTTCAAAATTTTGATCTCCATCTGGAGTTCGGCACCGTTAAGACTACTAAACCGGCGAGTAAAGAAAATCTCAAATGGTCAGTTGTTGTTGTTCATGTATTGTTTATTTCAACGTACAACGCCGTATCGGACACTTTTAGTGACTTTAACCCTTTCCCTCATATAGATGCTTTCTGACGCCTCTGCAGCAGACGGCTTTTTGAAAACATAGTGACAAAATATGTTCAAAGTCGTCTGCTGCAGAATTGTCGTATGAGGGAAAGGGTTAACCCTTTCCCAAATGTAAACTAATTCTGGCGCATCAACACCAGACAACTTTTAAAAAACATGGTGACAGAAGGAGAAATTGTTCATTATGAAGCAGTTTCTTCTTTTGCCAACATGCTTTCAACTCTACTCAATTATTAAATATTCATTTATAGAGATTGTGTTAATATTTTCATCTCTGTGTGCTTTCAAAGTCGTCTGATTTAGAGAAAGGGTTAAGGAAATAGTAATTGACTTCTATTTATAACTTAAAAATAATATATCGTCCAGTGCGAGAGATGATCCAGGAAAAAAAAGGAATTTGTGATAGCTATTTTATCCACCCATACATTTTTGATTAACAAGGTAAATCCGACCAGAACACAACTAAATTATCAATGAATATAATTCAAAATGGAAGGGAACATAGAAACATAATACAACTCCCAAACCTCGGCACGACAAGGGTCATCACCGACACGACAAGGGTCATCACCGACACGACAAGGGCCATCACCGTATAACCTCATACTAACCTAATCTTAATTAAAACACAGACATAAGCTTCGCTGCTGTAGCAATGCTCGTAAAAATCTGACGACAGCCTGTTTAAGGTCGTCTCAGATAAGCCTTTGCTTCAACCAATTAAAGTGTCGCCTACTGCGTCGTTATATATCAACAAGGGAGATAACCCATATAAATAAATAAGTTATATATAGAGAAGAGGTGATTGCGGAGTGTCCTAAATATATAAAATGAAATTAAATGTATATATTCAATTCGAGACGACCTTTTATGCGTTGAAGTCAATTCTTTTGGTCAATAAGTCGAGCAGATTATTGCAAAAATAGAAATTGATATTTTTAAGCAATTTCTTCATTTGCCACAATGTTTTCAAAAGTTGTCTGCTGCTGAGGCGTCAGAAATCGTCTGTATGTGGCAAATGGCTAAATTATTACAACAGTCATTTTTAATTCTGGACCATCCCTGCATTGCTACAGAAAACCTATTTATATATGTGTGTGTAGATAATATACGTACCTCACTGTCGAACGCCACAGTTAGCAACGTCAAAAAGAATAAAACAGACCATAAATGTGGGAATGGCATTTTGCTAATAGCTGTAGGAAACACTATAAATACGAGACCAGGACCTGCAAGTATATACATATACGTACGGTTAGCACTACTAAACCCACATTACGTTTCAGACGACAATGTATGCTTATCCACCGGACGACCTTTTGATATCATTGTTTGAAAATGAGAATTCTGGTCATGCGCATTTTCTCCTTCTCCCACAAAGATTCTTCTACCAGATAACTTAACATACAAAAGAAAATAGTGTTGTCTATAGACGTTGGAAAGTATACTAATATCAAGCGTTCATATCTGTTAAACTGTATTGACGCGGTAAAACAAACGCATCCGTGTCAGTTATAATTTCAAAGGTAATAATTGCTGCCCTCCTTGGCGCTCAGGGTTGTGAGGTGAGCATTACGACTGACTGGCTGGTGTCAGGGTAAATGGACCAGTAGTAATGGTAACTTACACAGGAAATGCCGTGATATAATTTATACATTGTTAAAAGCGGCGAAAAAAACACCAAATCAGTATGCAACAGGGCTTCTAGAAAGATCCCTACCTGACTCTCGTGATAATTCTTCCACCGATTGACCTGTTTCCTTGGCCATAAACCCGAGTATGGTAAAGACAACTAGACCGTTAAACAGTGACGTGAACCCAGAAAACGCTACACACATTGTGGCTGGCCTGGAATAGAATAAAAACGTTCATGAATATTTTATTAGTCAGGGTATGAAAAGCAAGTGTGTTTAATTCAAGTTCAAGTTCAAGTTCTTTATTTGCATAACAATGTTCATGTTGTTGCAACATATACGTAATACACATTTGTAAAGTAATACATATAGTATAGTTTCAGAAGATGACATGTGATATATAATGAACACATGTTTCGACTACAAATACCCAGAAAACATCGTCTGTAGAAGAGGCGTCAAAAAGCGTCTGTAATCGGGTAAAGTTTAAATCGCCAGTAACTAAAAACAAGCTTAAGAAATAAATTTCAGTGACAGAATTCAATGAAAATGTATGAAATATAATATTTAAGAGCAAAATATTAAATTATTTTTGAAACATGATAAGTGTTCAGTTATTTATCGTCAATTGAAACGTATACGCCTCTTGGGAGCCTCGCGTAATCTCCAGTCATGTGGCGTATTCTCGGCCTTGATAATCTATTTATAGAAACTGAAGCTGAATGGAGATGTCCGATTAGCCTTTGGTAAATACATTGATTATTGCGCAAATTTTATAATTCATGGGAAATTACTGATTGTTTTGATTATTATCGCCGTTTATGTTTTTTAAAGATATTTCTTGTTTTTCATGGAATCCGGATAATTCGGGTAATGCGAGATAAACTAAATGTTTTAACAATTATCTTTGCAAAAGATCGAAAAAGTTAGAGTCTATTAACTCTTTCAGCGCCACAGGCAATATTGAGGTTTTTGCAAACAATGCATTGTTTGCTTTTTAGTTACCAAAATAGTCCAAAACTTTCATAAATTGAGAAATGGACACACCCGATTTTGAACATGGAAGATTTCTACTTTAAATAATTCGGCGCTGAAAGAGTTAACCAATCAAGTGCAGTCCTTGGCAAACGTTTTATATAAAAATAACTTATATTATAAAATAATTACCAGAAATTTGGTCGATGAAATTTACTATAACTAGCCATGGTAATGACCCCTCCCCATGCCGGACCAAGGGCGTAAAATACCTGGACAGCTGCATCTAACCACACCTGGAATTAATAAGAGAATCAAGTGTCTTCAAACATATTTAGATAAGAGAAAATTCATGAAATGCATCAATGTCGCCGGAAAAGACCGCATTTACCCTTTTTCCACAAACAGCAAATATGTTGCAGACGACTTTGCAAGTATCCAGGCAACAGAAGAAGAAAAGCTTCATAAATGAACACAAATATGATTGAAAAGAGGAAACCTTTAGGCAAAAAGAGAAATCGCTTATAACTGACTGACTGACGGACGGACAAAGGTAAATATAAATTCTCCCTATAACGAAAGAGCATCAAACATTCATTTGGGAAGGGGCATACTTAGATACATCGAGAAATGGTACAAGTTGGCAACTCTCATCAGTGTCGATTTAGATCGTCTTGTCCGCCTACTCAGTCTTATATATTACTTCACATGTTTGCAGAACCTTCTGACAAGCTTGTGTTAGTAATTTTTGAACAGTGTATATCTTAATCAGACTGTACGGTTGCACAGCCAGATCTAGATATATACTGTTCATAAAATACGGTTTCTTATGCACTGTCACATATCGAGGGCTTGGCGTGATACGGTTGTACTAAAATTGGTATTTTTTTACCAAGGTTAATCACCTCACCATAAAGTCTTTATAAGCGTTAAATAATTGTTCTTGGTAAAACAATGGAAATTTAGGTGCCATTGCTCGTTCGAGCAATGGCACCTAAATTTGCGTTGTTTACAAAGGGGTCAAAATTGACCCTAAATCAGGGTTTTCAAAATAGGCTTTTAGTTACAACCGTTTCACGCCAAGCCCTCGATATAATGTTTGTTAAACACTCAGTGTAAATAGTATAATACAATATATATGAATAAAACTTTTACCTGTACGGTGAATATTTTGCTGAAATTCGGTTTAAGATAATAAATGATCCCGTCTATAGCTCCATCGAGGAAGAGTCCCCGGATGAAGATGATAATAAGCAGGAGGAATGGTGCAGTTGCAGTGACATAAACAACCTGAAAACATAAACAACATGTCAACCAAGTTTATTATCATTATTATTGTTGTTGTTGGGTTTTCGCCACTTTCAATAGCTAAAGTCATATAATGGCGGACAGGAAAGATGATGATGATCCTAAACCTTGTATTAACCCTTTCCGTCATATAGACGCTTTCTGACGCCTCTGCAGCATACGACTTTTTCGAAAACATAGTGACAAACGAAGAAATTGCTCAAAACGAGCAATTTCTCCTTTTGCCCAAATGTTTTCCACTTTAAGTCATAGGTTATCCATTCATCTATAGAGATTTCCTATTTTTTGACAAAAACATGTTGAAAGTCGTCTGCTGCTGAATTGTCGTATGAGGGAAAGGGTTAACATCAACAGAAACATATATAATGTACCAAACCAATAGCAACCCAACTGCTGGAGCTCAAGAGTTGCATTGACTCAAATCATTTAGACCCATTTCAGCAGGCTCTTACTTTGGATGCCATTCGTGTCGAGTATTCCCAAGCCACAAGGACATCAACCATGATAATTTCGGTAAACATTACTCTATAGTTTTGATTTTGATCTGTCTTACCATACGTAGTGCAGATAACCCGGACTTAGATAAGCATATGTGCAGTAGTTTTAAAGTTAATTAGTATTCGTTGATTTTTCCATGAACCCCAATAGAAAGTTAATCTTCATGTCATCAAACGCAATTTATTAGTTATTAACCCTTTCCCACATATAACAAATATGCAGCAGACGACTTTGAACATATTTTGTCAACAAATATAAATCTCTATAATTGAATGGGTAACCTATAACTAAAAGTAGAACAAATTGTGGCAAAAGGAGAAATTGATCATCATGAGCAATGTCTTCTTTTGTCACTATGTTTTCATAAAGCCGTCTGCTGCAGATGGGTCAGAAAGAGTCTATATCAGAGAAAGGGTTAATTAAACACAGGCATAAGTCAACAAACTTTGACTGGTGCCCGAAGTATTACGAATTAATATATATAATTTATAAAACAATCCTGATGACTAAGGTAACCATTACAAGTATGTGCGTATTTGAACCTCCTCGGTTATCTGACCCATTTTATACCCAAGCTTTTGTAAGCGACAATTCGATTGGCTGTCGCAAAGGTTAGTATGACCCGACCTGTATGGGGCAGTCGTCAGATCTAAGGTCTGGTTTTATTTTTTTCGGTTGACTACCATTCAACTTGTTTACGGGTCTCAAGGCAGAAAAATAAAATTGGTCTTCGGACATTTATGACCACTGAAGATTCAGGTCAGCCAAATAATTTCTCCTTTCATCGCAATGTTTTAATTGAATGTTCTTCAACATTTACAACCAAAATAGTTATGAACTATGTATTACTTTCTTTATTGTCACAATTAGCAAAATTTGCAAAAGTTTCAACATTTCAAAATTTTGATCTCCATCTGGAGTTCAGCACCTTTAATGATTGTATCTACCTTACCTTTCCGAGTGAGTCCACCCCTTTAATGATAGCAAGCACGGTGAAGAACCAGGCAAGGAAACACGTGATCACCAGATGGGGCTGTATACTCCCTAGGTCTTCAAGCCCACTGGAACGGTTTAACACATTATACCTGAAAAATAAACGATTTAAATATGAAAGCTTTAATCCTTCATCAACAAAACAAACAGACGAACATTTAAAACATATAGTCAAAATATAGAAACAACCTATAAATAAATTACAATTATTGAATAAATTAGAAAACATTGTGGCAAAAGGAGAAATTGCTCATTATGAGCGATTTCTTTTTTTTTTGCCACAATGCTTTCATCCATACAAACAAAGTATGATAGACAAATAGAGTTGAAAGCACTGTTGCAAAAGGAGAAATGGCTCCTAACGAGTAACTTCTCATTTTGTCACAATTATTTCAAATTTCGTTTGCTGCTGATGTGTCTGTAGGGGCGAAATGCTTATTTTTAACATGTTCCGTTAAATATACGACTACCGATGCATTCTGCAGCAGATGCGTTTCACAATCATTGTGATGAAAAAAGATACGTTTTATTTTTCCAAACCAAAATGATTTCAACTCGGTTTCAGAATTACACTGCTACGTGTCAAGCTGGTCAATCCTGTTCAACAAGTGTACACATATCAAACCTTGTAGAGAAACATGTTATCATCATATTGCATTCAGTTAAGTAAATACATGTAAACTCCCAAAGCTTGCAGAGAAACATGTTATCATCATAGTGCATTCAGTTAAGTAAATACATGTAAACGATGACATTTTCAATTTAGAATGTAGTGTTTACTATTTAATTTTCTACAAGGAAGGTAACTGTGTGTGAGGGAAAAAAAGAGTCAAGATAGAGTTACCGTTACTTTGAACGTATTTATTTTGCAATGATATAACATGACCGTAATCACTTTCTATGTCTGTTAAGAAGCCAACATTACAATTCATCACGATTTTGACCAATTATTAGATCGTTTAACACTTTTCCCAGCAAATCTGCAGCAGACGAAAACATAGTGCCAAAACCTGAAAAATCTCCATAAAGGATAGCTTAATTGTTAAAAAAAGTTGAAAACATTGTGTCCAAAGGAGAAATTGCTCATCATGAGCAATTTCACCTTTGGCCACAATGTTTTCAGAAATGGTCTGCTGCTATAGCATCAAAATATGACTGCAGGTGGACAAAGGATTAATCATAACATGAATAGATAAAGTGTTTCAATGTAAATATGGTTAAAGAGGAAAATAAATTCAAAATATTGACCACCTTCCCCTGACAATTAGTTGCGAACCCGGGACCTAGGCCGACGGTCTACTAAAGAACAAAAAAACTTTCCCACTTGTAGACACATTATTACGCATCTGCTGCAAACGACTTTTGAAAACATTTTTAGTTTTTTTTTTTACTAAGGGAAATTTCCTCTCTATTTAATAATTTAACTGAAATTTTCAATATTTTTGCTTAGGTATTTTTTCCTCGCACCAATCCTCCACATACCAATCATTCCAAGTAACTGGCTGCTTTTCCACTTAGACTGTCGACCCATTATAAGTGGCGTTGACTTCTGTCTTACGGCGGAAAGGATATACATGTACACTGAACTGGGGGTTCGAAATCACAGCCCCTAGATTGACAACCCGCGTCGCTACCGACCGATCTAACCCGGGGTAGTCAAACATCAATATTATGTAAATACAATATACATTAAAGTTATTTAGCTACGCCATGTATGAACTAACAATACCAAGTGAATAGCCGAACGACGGGAGTTTTGTATATATATGTACGTGAAAAGTGTGATGTCTTCGTTGACGATAATTTATAGTGACGTTCCGAACTGCTTTATGTATTACTGTACTACGGTACGCATACCACATTAATTAACCCTTTTCCCACATACAACAAATCTGCAGCAGACTATAGTAAACACATCTAGACAACAATAGGAAAATTCAACATAATTGAAAGTAAAATAATTGAATATAGTTGAAAACAGTGTGCCAAAAGGAGAAATTGCTCGTTTTGAGCAATTTCACCTTTTGTCGCAATGTTTTCAGGAGTCGTCTTCTGCAGAAGCGTCGTCAGTCGTCAGTTGGGTTTATTATTTATAATTTAGACGGGTTGACGAATACGGGGCCTCGTGTTTGTTTTCCTTGTGCAAAGATGTAAACTAAATAATACGTTTATCCTGATCTAACGTATAGTGCATAATGTTATCCACGCAACACTTAGAGGCAAAGAGTGTAGTAATACCTGATCGGGGTTCGAACCATGGTGTCCCGCCATTGGCAAGGACATATTACCACCGAAATTACTTGCAGGTCTCTTGACTGACGGTCTTATATAGTAATTACGTTAAATATAATTGTTATACAGGGAACCATGCTGGTTCATTAGAATATAATTGCTTGGTAACATTAAATCGAATAACTTATTTAACGATATTGAAGGATCCTTGACAGCTGTCTTTCACTTGAATCAGAAATGAATAAGATCAAACCTTTTTTTGATCAATCAGTAATAACTCATTTTGTAAAGAGATGTATGGAAAAATACCTGACTTCTATTGTAGATATTGTCGTGGTGATAATATAACAAAAGCATAGAAAGGATGATTTTCATTCAGATCGATTTGCTCAAAGAATAACCGGGACATCTACTTGGATATTTATGTCTATTAACCCTTTCCAACCAACATACGATGAATCTGCAGTCGACGACTTCGAAAATATCTAGGCAAATATATCGAAAAATTCAAAAGAAAAAAAGTATGAATATTATTTGAATAGAGTTTATACCATTGTGGCAAAAGGAGACATTACTCATCACGAGCATTATCTCCTTTTGTAACAATATTTTCAAAATTAAAATCGCGTCTGTATGAGGGAAATGGTTAACACTTGAAGTTTACTGAACATAGATTTTCTGCTTATAATATAGTGTTTTTAAACGTCGTCTTTTATAGATATGTCAGAATGTGTCTCCGCTAGGCAATGGTTAAACATTTAACATTTTTCATTTGAGAAAGCAGGTGTTCCAATTCAATATCCTTTAACACATTAAAACTTTTCTTCATAAGAGTTAACGAAGATGATATGAGATGCGCTCTTGTGAAACCAACCGTTAGGCATTTTAGTGACAAGTGTAGATTCAGATCAGCCAAATGCATCTGCGTAGTCAGATCTGGCTCTGCACTGTTCACCAACTAGTCAGATAAGGTGACCAGAAACCATGTTGATTTATTAACATGGGTGTGAAGGCTGGTCTGTTTCCGCGTGTAACATAACGTTAACCCTTTCCCACATACAGACGCTTTCTGACGCCTCTGCTGCAGACAACTTTTGAAAACATTGTGACAAAAGGAGAAATTGCTCAAAACGAGCAATTTCTCCATTTGACACAATGTTTTCAACTTTTTCAGTTAGTATACCTTCACGTTTAGAGATTTTTCATGTCTGTGCCTAGAAGTTTTCAAAGACGTCTGCTAGATATTTCTTGTATGCGGGAAAGGGTAAGGTTGGTTTTGAACGCCTCGGTGTTGTAGTTGTAGAGCGTCCGCCTAGGATGCGGGAGGCCGCGGGTTCGATCCAAATACTTTAAACATGAAAGTAATGGCTGCCCTCCTTGGCGCTCAGGATTGCAGGGTAAGCTTTATGACTGGACTGGCTCTTGTCAGGTTTAATGGACCAGTAGAACTGGTAACTTATCCCGGAAACGCCGTGATATAACAGAAAACATTGTTGAAAGCGGCGTAAAACACCAAACAATAAAATCAATCGTGAGCGATCGGTATCATCTTCCCCTATTTTTGCCATTCTTGTAGAGAACATTGTAGGCCAAGATTAGATTGCACGAATGTATCGGCTGAACTTGGTATGCATTGTTTAATTGTAGCCTAAAGTCTCGAATTTCGAGGTTGGGGGGAAGTGTTTATCATCGCGTTCCACAGGATAAGGGACTTTTAAAATTCTTGAAACAAATCAACATTTACATACACACAGAAATTAGTTATCTGAAGGAATAATTTCCGGTTCCCTGGAATTACGTCAACGATTTAAAGGACAGTCTCACAATTTAGGTGTCACCATTTTTAAACAACAACAATTATTTCAATTGTTATTTCCTTTGAGGTCAAAAACTATGTAAAACAACACGTGTCATACATATTAAACTAGTTTGTGTATGGATGTGCGTTGTTCATTTTGTAAACCTGTACATTTGAGTCGTCCCGCGATTAAACTAACGTTATGGACTCTGCGTATACTTTAAGTATCGACTCGGATCAGCCTAAGTATGCCGCGCAGGCTAATCCGGACAGGCACTTTTCGACTCCTGTAGATTTTCTGTTTCAGGAATCATTACTGTTTACCTCTATCCCAATGAGACGGAATGTGTCGGCCTGGATTAGCCTGCTTGGACTGCGCAGGCTGATCTGTGACGATACATTACGCAGAGTCCATAATGGTGGTTTTTTTCGTGGAACGGCTCATATAACGAAGGTAAGGAAACTGGTGGTTTTTACCATATCGTTTGTCTCGAACTGTTTCCTCGAAATAATCTATCTTTTGAAAACAGCGTAGCAGCAGTTTTCTTTATGTGATTTTAACACTTGCTCTCTTTTCATAGTTTAAATGAATTAAGAATATGACAATACATTAAATTAATTAGGCATAACTTGAATCTAGCGATCGCTCGAACACGTCGATAACTCGGAACTCCTCGGGTAATTCCGTAATCCTTCATTATTGGTGAAGCATTTTCATCACCGAGGTATTCCTATTGGTACATTTACTCTTCGAGTTATCGCGAGTTCACTGGCGTAGTTAACCCTCTCAAATCTGCAGACGCATTTTACGCACTAGCAGCAGACGACTTTTGAAAACATTCAGACAAAAGTAGAAATTGTTCTTCATGAGTAATTTGCCATTTTGCCACATTCTTTTAATAGTCGTCTATTCGGAATGTTGTCCAACACAGGCGTACATAACGTTCACATGTTATTCTGAATGATTTGAAGTAGTCTCACCTATAAGACGCATTTTACGCAATAGCAGCAGACGAATTTTGAAAACATTGTGGCCAAAGATGAAATTGCTCATGATGAGCAATTTCTCCTTTGGCCACAATGTTTTCATTTTTATTTATAACCATAAAGCTTTCTTTTATGGAGATTTTTCAGGTTTTTGTGACTATATTTTCAAAGTCATCTGCTGCAGATTTGATGTATGTGGGAATGGGTTAAACCTAAATCGTTAGACAGTTAGCCTAGTATCACCAAATTAATTACTTTGGTGTGAAAGGTACAAGCACACACGGATAATAGTAACCAATCCCGATCGTGTCTTGTTCAAATAAAGAAAAACGTTTTAAGTATCATTCTCTGGCAATAAACCTAACCATATCTCTCACAAAGTACATGCGTTCACAGGCGTCCGAATTTCTATTACAGCAAAAACACAATATCTCATTAAAATACTCAAAAAGTCTCTCTATATTGTCTATACGCTTTGATAACTATATGGACGTATGGAGGGGCTATTTATAGTAACACGTGCGGGATTCCCCAAATTACCACTACGATCTTTTTTTATCAAAGCGTATAGACACTATAGAGAGGCTTTTTGAGTGTTTTAACGAGATATTGTGTGATGTTTCGTATTTTTTGCTGTAATAGAAATTCGGACGCCTGTGATGCGTTACAAAAAGATTACAAAACGAAATCTTTGTCAAGGGTCTATGTATCGCGATAAGTCCTTCCCAACATGCATATGCATATGCATGATGACGAAACTGCAGTAGGCGACTTTTGAAAGTACTAAGACAAAATTAGAAATCGCTCATTTTAAGCAGTTTCTCCTTTTGTCACAATGTATTTTTTTTAAATATATAAACTTTCATTCAAAGGGTTAAATTTGTCTTAATATTGTCTATGAATATTCACTACATATATGAAAGTGTTAAAATGGCTTAAACGAGCTTTCTGACGCCTATGCAGCAGACGTCTGTTGAAAACATTGCGGCAAAAGGCGAAACTGCTCATAATGAACAATTTCTCTTTTTGTTACAATTTTCAATACTACTACTTTTATTTAAAGAGAGTTTCAACTTAATTGCGTTAATGCCTTCAAAGTTGTCTGCTGCTGATTTGTTGTATGTGGTAATAAGTTAAACGAAACAAGAGGGCCATGATTGCCCTGGATCGCTCACCTGAATTATGCAATGTGATTGGGGTGCTTACCACAATAAAAGAAAATTACTAACCAACATGCATAGAACAAATCTTGTAGAGGGTCACAAAAGGAACATTTCAGCAAAAACAAATGTTTTTCGACGAATCAACAGGGCTTGGTAGGAAGCGGTTGCTACCCAAAGCAACATTCTTCAAAATTATTTCGAAATTTTAGACATGTCCCACCCCCTGGGTGGCAATTTGCGCTCTATCTCTTCTCTCTCTCTCTCTGTCTCTCTGTCTCTCTGTATGTCTGTCTGTCTGTATGTCTGTCTGTCTGTCTGTCTGTCTGTCTGTCTGTCTGTCTGTCTGTCTGTATGTCTGTCTGTCTGTCTGTCTGTCTGTCTGTCTGTCTGTCTGTCTGTCTGTCTGTCTGTCTGTCTGTCTGTCTGTCTGTCTGTCTGTCTGTCTGTCTCTCTCTCTGTC